>JAHQRK010000006.1:3000000-3361283 GCA_019828595.1 Aphanomyces cochlioides | reverse complement strand
GATTTCCTATCACACTCTAATACAAAAAGATCGTGTTTTTATCGTAGATGCAGCAGATGTATAGAATGACTGCAACTGTGATATGATTACTATCTGCGCACCAATGACGCAATATGATTGGAAGTTAATATAATAGATTGACTTGACGAAAAAACACAACATGAACCCCATGAAGAGCACATACCAGCAGTACTATCATGCCTAGTCCTCCTTCATGCTAATTGTAATCGAAAGTTTTCCTTTTCTGTCTCACGTTGTTCTGTGCCGTTTCTCACTCCGGCTATAAAGAAGAGTACATGTAATATTGACACATCGAACTCATGCGCTGCAATCTAAGTGAATGAGTCATGTACCTTGTAGAGGGTGTTTATTGTGCGTGGCTGATTCAATAGATTATTGCCCTACTACCTACTGTTCAACTTGTAGAGGGGGATGCGAGATTTCTTTTAGACTTTGGCAACATCAAAAGTTTATAGGGTTATGAGGTAGTGGCGAAGGTGTGGAGATCACATCCGTCATCATTATTTATGACTCCTACAGTTTTGTTTATGCCTTAATTGACTATTCGTATAGTTTTCAGATATCCACAATGCTTTGTGTTTTGTGCTCGACATTTACATATGCTAACAGTACAAGCAGGCGAGTGAGCGCATAAAACGTCAACAAGTGTCGTGTTCTGCTGCAGCTAGCCTAGCTTATATCCGTGCTAGACGTTAAATTTATTCAGAGCATCTTTGTTTCTCGGTTGAGCTTCATGCTGGCGACTAAATGAAAAGCTTCATATCTGCCAATATTTGTTTGTTTGAGAAACCGTGATAGAATCGCTATCACAGTTGCTCAGAATTTTGCACATTTTCAGATATATACTGAAATCAAGTCAAAAACTTGTTTTGAAAATGTTTTTCGGCGACTGTGATAGATTTCCTATCACACTCTAATACAAAAAGATCGTGTTTTTATCATAGATGCAGCAGATGTATATAATGACTGCAACTGTGATATGATTCCTATCACACCGAATGACGCAATATGATTGGAAGTTAATATAATAGATTGAACTTGACGAAAACACAACATGAACCCCATGAAGAGCACATGTACTATCATGCCTAGTCCTCCTTCATGCTAATTGTAATCGAAAGTTTTCCTTTTCTGTCTCACGTTGTTCTGTGCCGTTTCTCACTCCGGCTATACAAGAGTACATGTAATATTGACACATCGAACTCATGCGCTGCAATCTAAGTGAATGAGTCATGTACCTTGTAGAGGGTGTTTATTGTGCGTGGGCTGATTCAATAGATTATTGCCCTACTACCTACTGTTCAACTTGTAGAGGGGGATGCGAGATTTCTTTTAAGTTTGGCAACATCAAAAGTTTATAGGGTTATGAGTAGTGGCGAAGGTGTGGAGATCACATCCGTCATCATTATTTATGACTCCTACAGTTTTGTTTATGCCTTAATTGACTATTCGTATAGTTTTCAAGATATCCACAATGCTTTGTGTTTTGTGTCAACATTTACATATGCTAACAGTACAAGCAGGCGAGTAGACGCATAAAACGTCAACAAGTGTCGTGTTCTGCTGCAGCTAGCCTAGCTTATATCCGTGCTAGACGTTAAATTTATTCAGAGCATCTTTGTTTCTCGGTTGAGCTTCATGCTGGCGACTAAATGAAAAGCTTCATATCTGCCAATATTTGTTTGTTGAGAAACCGTGATAGAATCGCTATCACAGTTGCTCAGAATTTTGCACATTTCAGATCTGTATACTGAAATCAAGTCAAAAACTTGTTTTGAAAATGTTTTTCAGGCAACTGTGATAGATTTCCTATCACACTCTAATACAAAAAGATCGTGTTTTTATCATAGATGCAGCAGATGTATAGAATGACTGCAACTGTGATATGATTCCCTATCACCCGAATGACGCAATATGATTGGAAGTTAATAATAGATTGACTTGACGAAAACACAACATGAACCCCATGAAGAGCACATACCAGCAGTACTATCATGCCTAGTCCTCCTTCATGCTAATTGTAATCGAAAGTTTTCCTTTTCTGTCTCACGTTGTTCTGTGCCGTTTCTCACTCCGGCTATACAAGAGTACATGTAATATTGACACATCGAACTCATGCGCTGCAATCTAAGTGAATGAGTCATGTACCTTGTAGAGGGTGTTTATTGTGCGTGGGCTGATTCAATAGATTATTGCCCTACTACCTACTGTTCAACTTGTAAGAGGGGATGCGAGATTTCTTTTAGACTTGGCAACATCAAAAGTTTATAGGGTTATGAGGTAGTGGCGAAGGTGTGGAGATCACATCCGTCATCATTATTTATGACTCCTACAGTTTTGTTATGCCTTAATTGACTATTCGTATAGTTTTCAAGATATCCACAATGCTTTGTGTTTTGTGCTCGACATTGCATATATGCTAACAGTACAAGCAGGCAAGTAACGCATAAAACGTCAACAAGTGTCGTGTTCTGCTGCAGCTAGCCTAGCTTATATCCGTGCTAGACGTTAAATTTATTCAGAGCATCTTTGTTTCTCGGTTAGACTTCATGCTGGCGACTAAATGAAAAGCTTCATATCTTGCCAATATTTTTTGTTTGAGAAACCGTGATAGAATCTCTATCACAGTTGCTCAGAATTTTGCACATTTCAGATCTGTATACTGAAATCAGTCAAAACTTTTTTTGAAAATGTTTTTCAGGCAACTGTGATAGATTTCCTATCCACTCTAATACAAAAAGATCGTGTTTTTATCATAGATGCAGCAGATGTATAGAATGACTGCAACTGTGATATGATTCCTATCACACCGAATGACGCAATATGATTGGAAGTTAATATAATAGATTGACTTGACGAAAACACAACATGAACCCCATGAAGAGCACATACCAGCAGTACTATCATGCCTAGTCCTCCTTCATGCTAATTGTAATCGAAAGTTTTCCTTTTCTGTCTCACGTTGTTCTGTGCCGTTTCTCACTCCGGGCTATACAAGAGTACATGTAATATTGACACATCGAACTCATGCGCTGCAATCTTAGTGAATGAGTCATGTGTCCCTTGTAGAGGGTGTTTATTGTGCGTGGGCTGATTCAATAGATTATTGCCCTACCTACTGTTCAACTTGTAGAGGGGGATGCGAGATTTCTTTTAGACTTTGGCAACATCAAAAGTTTATAGGGTTATGAGGTAGTGGCGAAGGTGTGGAGATCACATCCGTCATCATTATTTATGACTCCTACAGTTTTGTTTATGCCTTAATTGACTATTCGTATAGTTTTCAAGATATCCACAATGCTTTGTGTTTTGTGCTCGACATTTACATATGCTAACAGTACAAGCAGGCGAGTGAGCGCATAAAACGTCAACAAGTGTCGTGTTCTGCTGCAGCTAGCCTAGCTTATATCCGTGCTAGACGTTAAATTTATTCAGAGCATCTTTGTTTCTCGGTTAGACTTCATGCTGGCGACTAAATGAAAAGCTTCATATCTGCCAATATTTGTTTGTTGAGAAACCGTGATAGAATCTCTATCACAGTTGCTCAGAATTTTGCACATTTCAGATCTGTATACTGAAATCAAGTCAAAAACTTGTTTTGAAAATGTTTTTCAGGCAACTGTGATAGATTTCCTATCACACTCTAATACAAAAAGATCGTGTTTTTATCATAGATGCAGCAGATGTATAGAATGACTGCAACTGTGATATGATTCCTATCACACCGAATGACGCAATATGATTGGAAGTTAATATAATAGATTGACTTGACGAAAACACAACATGAACCCCATGAAGAGCACATACCAGCAGTACTATCATGCCTAGTCCTCCTTCATGCTAATTGTAATCGAAAGTTTTCCTTTTCTGTCTCACATTGTTCTGTGCCGTTTCTCACTCCGGCTATACAAGAGTACATGTAATATTGACACATCGAACTCATGCGCTGCAATCTAAGTGAATGAGTCATGTACCTTGTAGAGGGTGTTTATTGTGCGTGGGCTGATTCAATAGATTATTGCCCTACTACCTACTAACTTGTAGAGGGGGATGCGAGATTTCTTTTAGACTTTGGCAACATCAAAAGTTTATAGGGTTATGAGGTAGTGGCGAAGGTGTGGAGATCACATCCGTCATCATTATTTATGACTCCTACAGTTTTGTTTATGCCTTAATTGACTATTCGTATAGTTTTCAAGATATCCACAATGCTTTGTGTTTTGTGCTCGACATTTACATATGCTAACAGTACAAGCAGGCGAGTGAGCGCATAAAACGTCAACAAGTGTCGTGTTCTGCTGCAGCTAGCCTAGCTTATATCCGTGCTAGACGTTAAATTTATTCAGAGCATCTTTGTTTCTCGGTTAGACTTCATGCTGGCGACTAAATGAAAAGCTTCATATCTGCCAATATTTGTTTGTTGAGAAACCATGATAGAATCAGCTATCACAGTTGCTCAGATTTTTGCACATTTCAGATCTGTATACTGAAATCAAGTCAAAAACTTGTTTTGAAAATGTTTTTCAGGCAACTGTGATAGATTTCCTATCACACTCTATACAAAAAGATCGTGTTTTTCATCATATGCAGCAGATGTATAGAATGACTGCAACTGTGATATGATTCCTATCACACCGAATGACGCAATATGATTGGAAGTTAATATGATAGATTGACTTGACGAAAACACAACATGAACCCCATGAAGAGCACATACCAGCAGTACTATCATGCCTAGTCCTCCTTCATGCTAATTGTAATCAGAAAGTTTTCCTTTTTTCTGTCTCACGTTGTTCTGTGCCGTTTCTCACTCCGGCTATACAAGAGTACATGTAATATTGACACATCGAACTCATGCGCTGCAATCTAAAGTGAATGATAAGTACCTTGTAGAGGGTGTTTATTGTGCGTGGGCTGATTCAATAGATTATTGCCCTACTACCTACTGTTCAACTTGTAGAGGATGCGAGATTTCTTTTAGACTTTGGCAACATCAAAAGTTTATAGGGTTATGAGGTCATGGCGAAGGTGTGGAGATCACATCCGTCATCATTATTTATGACTCCTACAGTTTTGTTTATGCCTTAATTGACTATTCGTATAGTTTTCAAGATATCCACAATGCTTTGTGTTTTGTGCTCGACATTTACATATGCTAACAGTACAAGCAGGCGAGTGAGCGCATAAAACGTCAACAAGTGCCGTGTTCTGCTGCAGCTAGCCTAGCTTATATCCGTGCTAGACGTTAAATTTATTCAGAGCATCTTTGTTTCTCGGTTAGACTTCATGCTGGCGACTAAATGAAAAGCTTCATATCTGCCAATATTTGTTTGTTGAGAAACCGTGATAGAATCTCTATCACAGTTGCTCAAGAATTTTTGCACATTTCAGATCTGTATACTGGAAATAGAGGCAAAAACTTGTTTTGAAAATGTTTTTCAGGCAACTGTGATAGATTTCCTATCACACTCTAATACAAAAAGATCGTGTTTTTATCATAGATGCAGCAGATGTATAGAATGACTGCAACTGTGATATGATTCCTATCACACCAATGACGCAATATGATTGGAAGTTAATATAATAGATTGACTTGACGAAAACACAACATGAACCCCATGAAGAGCACATACCAGCAGTACTATCATGCCTAGTCCTCCTTCATGCTAATTGTAATCGAAAGTTTTCCTTTTCTGTCTCACGTTGTTCTGTGCCGTTTCTCACTCCGGCTATACAAGAGTACATGTAATATTGACACATCGAACTCATGCGCTGCAATCTAAGTGAATGAGTACATGTACCTTGTAGAGGGTGTTTATTGTGCGTGGGCTGATTCAATAGATTATTGCCCTACTACCTACTGTTCAACTTGTAAGAGGGATGCGAGATTTCTTTTAAGACTTTGGCAACATCAAAAGTTTATAGGGTTATGAGGTAGTGGCGAAGGTGTGGAGGGGTACACATCCGTCATCATTATTTATGACTCCTACAGTTTTGTTTATGCCTTAATTGACTATTCGTATAGTTTTTAAGATATCCACAATGCTTTGTGTTTTGTGCTCGACATTTACATATGCTAACAGTACAAGCAGGCGAGTGAGCGCATAAAACGTCAACAAGTGTCGTGTTCTGCTGCAGCTAGCCTAGCTTATATCCGTGCTAGACGTTAAATTTATTCAGAGCATCTTTGTTTCTCGGTTGAGACTTCATGCTGGCGACTAAATGAAAAGCTTCATATCTGCCAATATTTGTTTGTTGAGAAACCGTGATAGAATCGCTATCACAGTTGCTCAGAATTTTGCACATTTAGATCTGTATACTGAAATCAAGTCAAAAACTTGTTTTGAAAATGTTTTTCAGGCAACTGTGATAGATTTCCTATCACACTCTAATACAAAAAGATCGTGTTTTTATCATAGATGCAGCAGATGTATATAATGACTGCAACTGTGATATGATTCCTATCACACCAAATGACGCAATATGATTGGAAGTTAATATAATAGATTGACTTTGACAAAAACACAACATGAACCCCATGAAGAGCACATACCAGCAGTACTATCATGCCTAGTCCTCCTTCATGCTAATTGTAATCGAAAGTTTTCCTTTTCTGTCTCACGTTGTTCTGTGCCGTTTCTCACTCCGGCTATACAAGAGTACATGTAATATTGACACATCGAACTCATGCGCTGCAATCTAAGTGAATGAGTCATGTACCTTGTAGAGGGTGTTTATTGTGCGTGGGCTGATTCAATAGATTATTGCCCTACTACCTACTGTTCAACTTGTAGAGGGGATGCGAGATTTCTTTTAGACTTTGGCAACATCAAAAGTTTATAGGGTTATGAGGTAGTGGCGAAGGTGTGGAGATCACATCCGTCATCATTATTTATGACTCCTACAGTTTTGTTTATGCCTTAATTGACTATTCGTATAGTTTTCAAGATATCCACAATGCTTTGTGTTTTGTGCTCGACATTTACATATGCTAACAGTACAAGCAGGCGAGTGAGCGCATAAAACGTCAACAAGTGTCGTGTTCTGCTGCAGCTAGCCTAGCTTATATCCGTGCTAGACGTTAAATTTATTCAGAGCATCTTTGTTTCTCGGTTAGACTTCATGCTGGCGACTAAATGAAAAGCTTCATATCTGCCAATATTTGTTTGTTGAGAAACCGTGATAGAATCTCTATCACAGTTGCTCAGAATTTTGCACATTTCAGATCTGTATACTGAAATCAAGTCAAAAACTTGTTTTGAAAATGTTTTTCAGGCAACTGTGATAGATTTCCTATCACACTCTAATACAAAAAGATCGTGTTTTTATCATAGATGCAGCAGATGTATAGAATGACTGCAACTGTGATATGATTCCTATCACACCGAATGACGCAATATGATTGGAAGTTAATATAATAGATTGACTTGACAAAAACACAACATGAACCCCATGAAGAGCACATACCAGCAGTACTATCATGCCTAGTCCTCCTTCATGCTAATTGTAATCGAAAGTTTTCCTTTTCTGTCTCACGTTGTTCTGTGCCGTTTCTCACTCCGGCTATACAAGAGTACATGTAATATTGACACATCGAACTCATGCGCTGCAATCTAAGTGAATGAGTCATGTACCTTGTAGAGGGTGTTTATTGTGCGTGGGCTGATTCAATAGATTATTGCCCTACTACCTACTGTTCAACTTGTAGAGGGGGATGCGAGATTTCTTTTAGACTTTGGCAACATCAAAAGTTTATAGGGTTATGAGGTAGTGGCGAAGGTGTGGAGATCACATCCGTCATCATTATTTATGACTCCTACAGTTTTGTTTATGCCTTAATTGACTATTCGTATAGTTTTCAAGATATCCACAATGCTTTGTGTTTTGTGCTCGACATTTACATATGCTAACAGTACAAGCAGGCGAGTGAGCGCATAAAACGTCAACAAGTGTCGTGTTCTGCTGCAGCTAGCCTAGCTTATATCCGTGCTAGACGTTAAATTTATTCAGAGCATCTTTGTTTCTCGGTTAGACTTCATGCTGGCGACTAAATGAAAAGCTTCATATCTGCCAATATTTGTTTGTTGAGAAACCGTGATAGAATCTCTATCACAGTTGCTCAGAATTTTGCACATTTCAGATCTGTATACTGAAATCAAGTCAAAAACTTGTTTTGAAAATGTTTTTCAGGCAACTGTGATAGATTTCCTATCACACTCTAATACAAAAAGATCGTGTTTTTATCATAGATGCAGCAGATGTATAGAATGACTGCAACTGTGATATGATTCCTATCACACCGAATGACGCAATATGATTGGAAGTTAATATAATAGATTGACTTGACGAAAACACAACATGAACCCCATGAAGAGCACATACCAGCAGTACTATCATGCCTAGTCCTCCTTCATGCTAATTGTAATCGAAAGTTTTCCTTTTCTGTCTCACGTTGTTCTGTGCCGTTTCTCACTCCGGCTATACAAGAGTACATGTAATATTGACACATCGAACTCATGCGCTGCAATCTAAGTGAATGAGTCATGTACCTTGTAGAGGGTGTTTATTGTGCGTGGGCTGATTCAATAGATTATTGCCCTACTACCTACTGTTCAACTTGTAGAGGGGGATGCGAGATTTCTTTTAGACTTTGGCAACATCAAAAGTTTATAGGGTTATGAGGTAGTGGCGAAGGTGTGGAGATCACATCCGTCATCATTATTTATGACTCCTACAGTTTTGTTTATGCCTTAATTGACTATTCGTATAGTTTTCAAGATATCCACAATGCTTTGTGTTTTGTGCTCGACATTTACATATGCTAACAGTACAAGCAGGCGAGTGAGCGCATAAAACGTCAACAAGTGTCGTGTTCTGCTGCAGCTAGCCTAGCTTATATCCGTGCTAGACGTTAAATTTATTCAGAGCATCTTTGTTTCTCGGTTAGACTTCATGCTGGCGACTAAATGAAAAGCTTCATATCTGCCAATATTTGTTTGTTGAGAAACCGTGATAGAATCTCTATCACAGTTGCTCAGAATTTTGCACATTTCAGATCTGTATACTGAAATCAAGTCAAAAACTTGTTTTGAAAATGTTTTTCAGGCAACTGTGATAGATTTCCTATCACACTCTAATACAAAAAGATCGTGTTTTTATCATAGATGCAGCAGATGTATAGAATGACTGCAACTGTGATATGATTCCTATCACACCGAATGACGCAATATGATTGGAAGTTAATATAATAGATTGACTTGACGAAAACACAACATGAACCCCATGAAGAGCACATACCAGCAGTACTATCATGCCTAGTCCTCCTTCATGCTAATTGTAATCGAAAGTTTTCCTTTTCTGTCTCACGTTGTTCTGTGCCGTTTCTCACTCCGGCTATACAAGAGTACATGTAATATTGACACATCGAACTCATGCGCTGCAATCTAAGTGAATGAGTCATGTACCTTGTAGAGGGTGTTTATTGTGCGTGGGCTGATTCAATAGATTATTGCCCTACTACCTACTGTTCAACTTGTAGAGGGGGATGCGAGATTTCTTTTAGACTTTGGCAACATCAAAAGTTTATAGGGTTATGAGGTAGTGGCGAAGGTGTGGAGATCACATCCGTCATCATTATTTATGACTCCTACAGTTTTGTTTATGCCTTAATTGACTATTCGTATAGTTTTCAAGATATCCACAATGCTTTGTGTTTTGTGCTCGACATTTACATATGCTAACAGTACAAGCAGGCGAGTGAGCGCATAAAACGTCAACAAGTGTCGTGTTCTGCTGCAGCTAGCCTAGCTTATATCCGTGCTAGACGTTAAATTTATTCAGAGCATCTTTGTTTCTCGGTTAGACTTCATGCTGGCGACTAAATGAAAAGCTTCATATCTGCCAATATTTGTTTGTTGAGAAACCGTGATAGAATCTCTATCACAGTTGCTCAGAATTTTGCACATTTCAGATCTGTATACTGAAATCAAGTCAAAAACTTGTTTTGAAAATGTTCTTCAGGCAACTGTGATAGATTTCCTATCACACTCTAATACAAAAAGATCGTGTTTTTATCATAGATGCAGCAGATGTATAGAATGACTGCAACTGTGATAGATTCCTATCACACCGAATGACGCAATATGATTGGAAGTTAATATAATAGATTGACTTGACGAAAACACAACATGAACCCCATGAAGAGCACATACCAGCAGTACTATCATGCCTAGTCCTCCTTCATGCTAATTGTAATCGAAAGTTTTCCTTTTCTGTCTCACGTTGTTCTGTGCCGTTTCTCACTCCGGCTATACAAGAGTACATGTAATATTGACACATCGAACTCATGCGCTGCAATCTAAGTGAATGAGTCATGTACCTTGTAGAGGGTGTTTATTGTGCGTGGGCTGATTCAATAGATTATTGCCCTACAACCTACTGTTCAACTTGTAGAGGGGGATGCGAGATTTCTTTTAGACTTTGGCAACATCAAAAGTTTATAGGGTTATGAGGTAGTGGCGAAGGTGTGGAGATCACATCCGTCATCATTATTTATGACTCCTACAGTTTTGTTTATGCCTTAATTGACTATTCGTATAGTTTTCAAGATATCCACAATGCTTTGTGTTTTGTGCTCGACATTTACATATGCTAACAGTACAAGCAGGCGAGTGAGCGCATAAAACGTCAACAAGTGTCGTGTTCTGCTGCAGCTAGCCTAGCTTATATCCGTGCTAGACGTTAAATTTATTCAGAGCATCTTTGTTTCTCGGTTAGACTTCATGCTGGCGACTAAATGAAAAGCTTCATATCTGCCAATATTTGTTTGTTGAGAAACCGTGATAGAATCTCTATCACAGTTGCTCAGAATTTTGCACATTTCAGATCTGTATACTGAAATCAAGTCAAAAACTTGTTTTGAAAATGTTTTTCAGGCAACTGTGATAGATTTCCTATCACACTCTAATACAAAAAGATCGTGTTTTTATCATAGATGCAGCAGATGTATATAATGACTGCAACTGTGATATGATTCCTATCACACCGAATGACGCAATATGATTGGAAGTTAATATAATAGATTGACTTGACGAAAACACAACATGAACCCCATGAAGAGCACATACCAGCAGTACTATCATGCCTAGTCCTCCTTCATGCTAATTGTAATCGAAAGTTTTCCTTTTCTGTCTCACGTTGTTCTGTGCCGTTTCTCACTCCGGCTATACAAGAGTACATGTAATATTGACACATCGAACTCATGCGCTGCAATCTAAGTGAATGAGTCATGTACCTTGTAGAGGGTGTTTATTGTGCGTGGGCTGATTCAATAGATTATTGCCCTACTACCTACTGTTCAACTTGTAGAGGGGGATGCGAGATTTCTTTTAGACTTTGGCAACATCAAAAGTTTATAGGGTTATGAGGTAGTGGCGAAGGTGTGGAGATCACATCCGTCATCATTATTTATGACTCCTACAGTTTTGTTTATGCCTTAATTGACTATTCGTATAGTTTTCAAGATATCCACAATGCTTTGTGTTTTGTGCTCGACATTTACATATGCTAACAGTACAAGCAGGCGAGTGAGCGCATAAAACGTCAACAAGTGTCGTGTTCTGCTGCAGCTAGCCTAGCTTATATCCGTGCTAGACGTTAAATTTATTCAGAGCATCTTTGTTTCTCGGTTAGACTTCATGCTGGCGACTAAATGAAAAGCTTCATATCTGCCAATATTTGTTTGTTGAGAAACCGTGATAGAATCTCTATCACAGTTGCTCAGAATTTTGCACATTTCAGATCTGTATACTGAAATCAAGTCAAAAACTTGTTTTGAAAATGTTTTTCAGGCAACTGTGATAGATTTCCTATCACACTCTAATACAAAAAGATCGTGTTTTTATCATAGATGCAGCAGATGTATATAATGACTGCAACTGTGATATGATTCCTATCACACCGAATGACGCAATATGATTGGAAGTTAATATAATAGATTGACTTGACGAAAACACAACATGAACCCCATGAAGAGCACATACCAGCAGTACTATCATGCCTAGTCCTCCTTCATGCTAATTGTAATCGAAAGTTTTCCTTTTCTGTCTCACGTTGTTCTGTGCCGTTTCTCACTCCGGCTATACAAGAGTACATGTAATATTGACACATCGAACTCATGCGCTGCAATCTAAGTGAATGAGTCATGTACCTTGTAGAGGGTGTTTATTGTGCGTGGGCTGATTCAATAGATTATTGCCCTACTACCTACTGTTCAACTTGTAGAGGGGGATGCGAGATTTCTTTTAGACTTTGGCAACATCAAAAGTTTATAGGGTTATGAGGTAGTGGCGAAGGTGTGGAGATCACATCCGTCATCATTATTTATGACTCCTACAGTTTTGTTTATGCCTTAATTGACTATTCGTATAGTTTTCAAGATATCCACAATGCTTTGTGTTTTGTGCTCGACATTTACATATGCTAACAGTACAAGCAGGCGAGTGAGCGCATAAAACGTCAACAAGTGTCGTGTTCTGCTGCAGCTAGCCTAGCTTATATCCGTGCTAGACGTTAAATTTATTCAGAGCATCTTTGTTTCTCGGTTAGACTTCATGCTGGCGACTAAATGAAAAGCTTCATATCTGCCAATATTTGTTTGTTGAGAAACCGTGATAGAATCTCTATCACAGTTGCTCAGAATTTTGCACATTTCAGATCTGTATACTGAAATCAAGTCAAAAACTTGTTTTGAAAATGTTTTTCAGGCAACTGTGATAGATTTCCTATCACACTCTAATACAAAAAGATCGTGTTTTTATCATAGATGCAGCAGATGTATAGAATGACTGCAACTGTGATATGATTCCTATCACACCGAATGACGCAATATGATTGGAAGTTAATATAATAGATTGACTTGACGAAAACACAACATGAACCCCATGAAGAGCACATGTACTATCATGCCTAGTCCTCCTTCATGCTAATTGTAATCGAAAGTTTTCCTTTTCTGTCTCACGTTGTTCTGTGCCGTTTCTCACTCCGGCTATACAAGAGTACATGTAATATTGACACATCGAACTCATGCGCTGCAATCTAAGTGAATGAGTCATGTACCTTGTAGAGGGTGTTTATTGTGCGTGGGCTGATTCAATAGATTATTGCCCTACAACCTACTGTTCAACTTGTAGAGGGGGATGCGAGATTTCTTTTAGACTTTGGCAACATCAAAAGTTTATAGGGTTATGAGGTAGTGGCGAAGGTGTGGAGATCACATCCGTCATCATTATTTATGACTCCTACAGTTTTGTTTATGCCTTAATTGACTATTCGTATAGTTTTCAAGATATCCACAATGCTTTGTGTTTTGTGCTCGACATTTACATATGCTAACAGTACAAGCAGGCGAGTGAGCGCATAAAACGTCAACAAGTGTCGTGTTCTGCTGCAGCTAGCCTAGCTTATATCCGTGCTAGACGTTAAATTTATTCAGAGCATCTTTGTTTCTCGGTTAGACTTCATGCTGGCGACTAAATGAAAAGCTTCATATCTGCCAATATTTGTTTGTTGAGAAACCGTGATAGAATCTCTATCACAGTTGCTCAGAATTTTGCACATTTCAGATCTGTCTGTATACTGAAATCAAGTCAAAAACTTGTTTTGAAAATGTTTTTCAGGCAACTGTGATAGATTTCCTATCACACTCTAATACAAAAAGATCGTGTTTTTATCATAGATGCAGCAGATGTATAGAATGACTGCAACTGTGATATGATTCCTATCACACCGAATGACGCAATATGATTGGAAGTTAATATAATAGATTGACTTGACGAAAACACAACATGAACCCCATGAAGAGCACATACCAGCAGTACTATCATGCCTAGTCCTCCTTCATGCTAATTGTAATCGAAAGTTTTCCTTTTCTGTCTCACGTTGTTCTGTGCCGTTTCTCACTCCGGCTATACAAGAGTACATGTAATATTGACACATCGAACTCATGCGCTGCAATCTAAGTGAATGAGTCATGTACCTTGTAGAGGGTGTTTATTGTGCGTGGGCTGATTCAATAGATTATTGCCCTACAACCTACTGTTCAACTTGTAGAGGGGGATGCGAGATTTCTTTTAGACTTTGGCAACATCAAAAGTTTATAGGGTTATGAGGTAGTGGCGAAGGTGTGGAGATCACATCCGTCATCATTATTTATGACTCCTACAGTTTTGTTTATGCCTTAATTGACTATTCGTATAGTTTTCAAGATATCCACAATGCTTTGTGTTTTGTGCTCGACATTTACATATGCTAACAGTACAAGCAGGCGAGTGAGCGCATAAAACGTCAACAAGTGTCGTGTTCTGCTGCAGCTAGCCTAGCTTATATCCGTGCTAGACGTTAAATTTATTCAGAGCATCTTTGTTTCTCGGTTAGACTTCATGCTGGCGACTAAATGAAAAGCTTCATATCTGCCAATATTTGTTTGTTGAGAAACCGTGATAGAATCTCTATCACAGTTGCTCAGAATTTTGCACATTTCAGATCTGTATACTGAAATCAAGTCAAAAACTTGTTTTGAAAATGTTTTTCAGGCAACTGTGATAGATTTCCTATCACACTCTAATACAAAAAGATCGTGTTTTTATCATAGATGCAGCAGATGTATAGAATGACTGCAACTGTGATATGATTCCTATCACACCGAATGACGCAATATGATTGGAAGTTAATATAATAGATTGACTTGACGAAAACACAACATGAACCCCATGAAGAGCACATGTACTATCATGCCTAGTCCTCCTTCATGCTAATTGTAATCGAAAGTTTTCCTTTTCTGTCTCACGTTGTTCTGTGCCGTTTCTCACTCCGGCTATACAAGAGTACATGTAATATTGACACATCGAACTCATGCGCTGCAATCTAAGTGAATGAGTCATGTACCTTGTAGAGGGTGTTTATTGTGCGTGGGCTGATTCAATAGATTATTGCCCTACAACCTACTGTTCAACTTGTAGAGGGGGATGCGAGATTTCTTTTAGACTTTGGCAACATCAAAAGTTTATAGGGTTATGAGGTAGTGGCGAAGGTGTGGAGATCACATCCGTCATCATTATTTATGACTCCTACAGTTTTGTTTATGCCTTAATTGACTATTCGTATAGTTTTCAAGATATCCACAATGCTTTGTGTTTTGTGCTCGACATTTACATATGCTAACAGTACAAGCAGGCGAGTGAGCGCATAAAACGTCAACAAGTGTCGTGTTCTGCTGCAGCTAGCCTAGCTTATATCCGTGCTAGACGTTAAATTTATTCAGAGCATCTTTGTTTCTCGGTTAGACTTCATGCTGGCGACTAAATGAAAAGCTTCATATCTGCCAATATTTGTTTGTTGAGAAACCGTGATAGAATCTCTATCACAGTTGCTCAGAATTTTGCACATTTCAGATCTGTATACTGAAATCAAGTCAAAAACTTGTTTTGAAAATGTTTTTCAGGCAACTGTGATAGATTTCCTATCACACTCTAATACAAAAAGATCGTGTTTTTATCATAGATGCAGCAGATGTATAGAATGACTGCAACTGTGATATGATTCCTATCACACCGAATGACGCAATATGATTGGAAGTTAATATAATAGATTGACTTGACGAAAACACAACATGAACCCCATGAAGAGCACATGTACTATCATGCCTAGTCCTCCTTCATGCTAATTGTAATCGAAAGTTTTCCTTTTCTGTCTCACGTTGTTCTGTGCCGTTTCTCACTCCGGCTATACAAGAGTACATGTAATATTGACACATCGAACTCATGCGCTGCAATCTAAGTGAATGAGTCATGTACCTTGTAGAGGGTGTTTATTGTGCGTGGGCTGATTCAATAGATTATTGCCCTACAACCTACTGTTCAACTTGTAGAGGGGGATGCGAGATTTCTTTTAGACTTTGGCAACATCAAAAGTTTATAGGGTTATGAGGTAGTGGCGAAGGTGTGGAGATCACATCCGTCATCATTATTTATGACTCCTACAGTTTTGTTTATGCCTTAATTGACTATTCGTATAGTTTTCAAGATATCCACAATGCTTTGTGTTTTGTGCTCGACATTTACATATGCGAAACAGTACAAGCAGGCGAGTGAGCGCATAAAACGTCAACAAGTGTCGTGTTCTGCTGCAGCTAGCCTAGCTTATATCCGTGCTAGACGTTAAATTTATTCAGAGCATCTTTGTTTCTCGGTTAGACTTCATGCTGGCGACTAAATGAAAAGCTTCATATCTGCCAATATTTGTTTGTTGAGAAACCGTGATAGAATCTCTATCACAGTTGCTCAGAATTTTGCACATTTCAGATCTGTATACTGAAATCAAGTCAAAAACTTGTTTTGAAAATGTTTTTCAGGCAACTGTGATAGATTTCCTATCACACTCTAATACAAAAAGATCGTGTTTTTATCATAGATGCAGCAGATGTATAGAATGACTGCAACTGTGATATGATTCCTATCACACCGAATGACGCAATATGATTGGAAGTTAATATAATAGATTGACTTGACGAAAACACAACATGAACCCCATGAAGAGCACATGTACTATCATGCCTAGTCCTCCTTCATGCTAATTGTAATCGAAAGTTTTCCTTTTCTGTCTCACGTTGTTCTGTGCCGTTTCTCACTCCGGCTATACAAGAGTACATGTAATATTGACACATCGAACTCATGCGCTGCAATCTAAGTGAATGAGTCATGTACCTTGTAGAGGGTGTTTATTGTGCGTGGGCTGATTCAATAGATTATTGCCCTACTACCTACTGTTCAACTTGTAGAGGGGGATGCGAGATTTCTTTTAGACTTTGGCAACATCAAAAGTTTATAGGGTTATGAGGTAGTGGCGAAGGTGTGGAGATCACATCCGTCATCATTATTTATGACTCCTACAGTTTTGTTTATGCCTTAATTGACTATTCGTATAGTTTTCAAGATATCCACAATGCTTTGTGTTTTGTGCTCGACATTTACATATGCTAACAGTACAAGCAGGCGAGTGAGCGCATAAAACGTCAACAAGTGTCGTGTTCTGCTGCAGCTAGCCTAGCTTATATCCGTGCTAGACGTTAAATTTATTCAGAGCATCTTTGTTTCTCGGTTAGACTTCATGCTGGCGACTAAATGAAAAGCTTCATATCTGCCAATATTTGTTTGTTGAGAAACCGTGATAGAATCTCTATCACAGTTGCTCAGAATTTTGCACATTTCAGATCTGTATACTGAAATCAAGTCAAAAACTTGTTTTGAAAATGTTTTTCAGGCAACTGTGATAGATTTCCTATCACACTCTAATACAAAAAGATCGTGTTTTTATCATAGATGCAGCAGATGTATAGAATGACTGCAACTGTGATATGATTCCTATCACACCGAATGACGCAATATGATTGGAAGTTAATATAATAGATTGACTTGACGAAAACACAACATGAACCCCATGAAGAGCACATACCAGCAGTACTATCATGCCTAGTCCTCCTTCATGCTAATTGTAATCGAAAGTTTTCCTTTTCTGTCTCACGTTGTTCTGTGCCGTTTCTCACTCCGGCTATACAAGAGTACATGTAATATTGACACATCGAACTCATGCGCTGCAATCTAAGTGAATGAGTCATGTACCTTGTAGAGGGTGTTTATTGTGCGTGGGCTGATTCAATAGATTATTGCCCTACAACCTACTGTTCAACTTGTAGAGGGGATGCGAGATTTCTTTTAGACTTTGGCAACATCAAAAGTTTATAGGGTTATGAGGTAGTGGCGAAGGTGTGGAGATCACATCCGTCATCATTATTTATGACTCCTACAGTTTTGTTTATGCCTTAATTGACTATTCGTATAGTTTTCAAGATATCCACAATGCTTTGTGTTTTGTGCTCGACATTTACATATGCTAACAGTACAAGCAGGCGAGTGAGCGCATAAAACGTCAACAAGTGTCGTGTTCTGCTGCAGCTAGCCTAGCTTATATCCGTGCTAGACGTTAAATTTATTCAGAGCATCTTTGTTTCTCGGTTAGACTTCATGCTGGCGACTAAATGAAAAGCTTCATATCTGCCAATATTTGTTTGTTGAGAAACCGTGATAGAATCTCTATCACAGTTGCTCAGAATTTTGCACATTTCAGATCTGTATACTGAAATCAAGTCAAAAACTTGTTTTGAAAATGTTTTTCAGGCAACTGTGATAGATTTCCTATCACACTCTAATACAAAAAGATCGTGTTTTTATCATAGATGCAGCAGATGTATAGAATGACTGCAACTGTGATATGATTCCTATCACACCGAATGACGCAATATGATTGGAAGTTAATATAATAGATTGACTTGACGAAAACACAACATGAACCCCATGAAGAGCACATGTACTATCATGCCTAGTCCTCCTTCATGCTAATTGTAATCGAAAGTTTTCCTTTTCTGTCTCACGTTGTTCTGTGCCGTTTCTCACTCCGGCTATACAAGAGTACATGTAATATTGACACATCGAACTCATGCGCTGCAATCTAAGTGAATGAGTCATGTACCTTGTAGAGGGTGTTTATTGTGCGTGGGCTGATTCAATAGATTATTGCCCTACAACCTACTGTTCAACTTGTAGAGGGGGATGCGAGATTTCTTTTAGACTTTGGCAACATCAAAAGTTTATAGGGTTATGAGGTAGTGGCGAAGGTGTGGAGATCACATCCGTCATCATTATTTATGACTCCTACAGTTTTGTTTATGCCTTAATTGACTATTCGTATAGTTTTCAAGATATCCACAATGCTTTGTGTTTTGTGCTCGACATTTACATATGCTAACAGTACAAGCAGGCGAGTGAGCGCATAAAACGTCAACAAGTGTCGTGTTCTGCTGCAGCTAGCCTAGCTTATATCCGTGCTAGACGTTAAATTTATTCAGAGCATCTTTGTTTCTCGGTTAGACTTCATGCTGGCGACTAAATGAAAAGCTTCATATCTGCCAATATTTGTTTGTTGAGAAACCGTGATAGAATCTCTATCACAGTTGCTCAGAATTTTGCACATTTCAGATCTGTATACTGAAATCAAGTCAAAAACTTGTTTTGAAAATGTTTTTCAGGCAACTGTGATAGATTTCCTATCACACTCTAATACAAAAAGATCGTGTTTTTATCATAGATGCAGCAGATGTATAGAATGACTGCAACTGTGATATGATTCCTATCACACCGAATGACGCAATATGATTGGAAGTTAATATAATAGATTGACTTGACGAAAACACAACATGAACCCCATGAAGAGCACATACCAGCAGTACTATCATGCCTAGTCCTCCTTCATGCTAATTGTAATCGAAAGTTTTCCTTTTCTGTCTCACGTTGTTCTGTGCCGTTTCTCACTCCGGCTATACAAGAGTACATGTAATATTGACACATCGAACTCATGCGCTGCAATCTAAGTGAATGAGTCATGTACCTTGTAGAGGGTGTTTATTGTGCGTGGGCTGATTCAATAGATTATTGCCCTACAACCTACTGTTCAACTTGTAGAGGGGGATGCGAGATTTCTTTTAGACTTTGGCAACATCAAAAGTTTATAGGGTTATGAGGTAGTGGCGAAGGTGTGGAGATCACATCCGTCATCATTATTTATGACTCCTACAGTTTTGTTTATGCCTTAATTGACTATTCGTATAGTTTTCAAGATATCCACAATGCTTTGTGTTTTGTGCTCGACATTTACATATGCTAACAGTACAAGCAGGCGAGTGAGCGCATAAAACGTCAACAAGTGTCGTGTTCTGCTGCAGCTAGCCTAGCTTATATCCGTGCTAGACGTTAAATTTATTCAGAGCATCTTTGTTTCTCGGTTAGACTTCATGCTGGCGACTAAATGAAAAGCTTCATATCTGCCAATATTTGTTTGTTGAGAAACCGTGATAGAATCTCTATCACAGTTGCTCAGAATTTTGCACATTTCAGATCTGTATACTGAAATCAAGTCAAAAACTTGTTTTGAAAATGTTTTTCAGGCAACTGTGATAGATTTCCTATCACACTCTAATACAAAAAGATCGTGTTTTTATCATAGATGCAGCAGATGTATAGAATGACTGCAACTGTGATATGATTCCTATCACACCGAATGACGCAATATGATTGGAAGTTAATATAATAGATTGACTTGACGAAAACACAACATGAACCCCATGAAGAGCACATACCAGCAGTACTATCATGCCTAGTCCTCCTTCATGCTAATTGTAATCGAAAGTTTTCCTTTTCTGTCTCACGTTGTTCTGTGCCGTTTCTCACTCCGGCTATACAAGAGTACATGTAATATTGACACATCGAACTCATGCGCTGCAATCTAAGTGAATGAGTCATGTACCTTGTAGAGGGTGTTTATTGTGCGTGGGCTGATTCAATAGATTATTGCCCTACAACCTACTGTTCAACTTGTAGAGGGGGATGCGAGATTTCTTTTAGACTTTGGCAACATCAAAAGTTTATAGGGTTATGAGGTAGTGGCGAAGGTGTGGAGATCACATCCGTCATCATTATTTATGACTCCTACAGTTTTGTTTATGCCTTAATTGACTATTCGTATAGTTTTCAAGATATCCACAATGCTTTGTGTTTTGTGCTCGACATTTACATATGCTAACAGTACAAGCAGGCGAGTGAGCGCATAAAACGTCAACAAGTGTCGTGTTCTGCTGCAGCTAGCCTAGCTTATATCCGTGCTAGACGTTAAATTTATTCAGAGCATCTTTGTTTCTCGGTTAGACTTCATGCTGGCGACTAAATGAAAAGCTTCATATCTGCCAATATTTGTTTGTTGAGAAACCGTGATAGAATCTCTATCACAGTTGCTCAGAATTTTGCACATTTCAGATCTGTATACTGAAATCAAGTCAAAAACTTGTTTTGAAAATGTTTTTCAGGCAACTGTGATAGATTTCCTATCACACTCTAATACAAAAAGATCGTGTTTTTATCATAGATGCAGCAGATGTATAGAATGACTGCAACTGTGATATGATTCCTATCACACCGAATGACGCAATATGATTGGAAGTTAATATAATAGATTGACTTGACGAAAACACAACATGAACCCCATGAAGAGCACATACCAGCAGTACTATCATGCCTAGTCCTCCTTCATGCTAATTGTAATCGAAAGTTTTCCTTTTCTGTCTCACGTTGTTCTGTGCCGTTTCTCACTCCGGCTATACAAGAGTACATGTAATATTGACACATCGAACTCATGCGCTGCAATCTAAGTGAATGAGTCATGTACCTTGTAGAGGGTGTTTATTGTGCGTGGGCTGATTCAATAGATTATTGCCCTACTACCTACTGTTCAACTTGTAGAGGGGGATGCGAGATTTCTTTTAGACTTTGGCAACATCAAAAGTTTATAGGGTTATGAGGTAGTGGCGAAGGTGTGGAGATCACATCCGTCATCATTATTTATGACTCCTACAGTTTTGTTTATGCCTTAATTGACTATTCGTATAGTTTTCAAGATATCCACAATGCTTTGTGTTTTGTGCTCGACATTTACATATGCTAACAGTACAAGCAGGCGAGTGAGCGCATAAAACGTCAACAAGTGTCGTGTTCTGCTGCAGCTAGCCTAGCTTATATCCGTGCTAGACGTTAAATTTATTCAGAGCATCTTTGTTTCTCGGTTAGACTTCATGCTGGCGACTAAATGAAAAGCTTCATATCTGCCAATATTTGTTTGTTGAGAAACCGTGATAGAATCTCTATCACAGTTGCTCAGAATTTTGCACATTTCAGATCTGTATACTGAAATCAAGTCAAAACCTTGTTTTGAAAATGTTTTTCAGGCAACTGTGATAGATTTCCTATCACACTCTAATACAAAAAGATCGTGTTTTTATCATAGATGCAGCAGATGTATAGAATGACTGCAACTGTGATATGATTCCTATCACACCGAATGACGCAATATGATTGGAAGTTAATATAATAGATTGACTTGACGAAAACACAACATGAACCCCATGAAGAGCACATACCAGCAGTACTATCATGCCTAGTCCTCCTTCATGCTAATTGTAATCGAAAGTTTTCCTTTTCTGTCTCACGTTGTTCTGTGCCGTTTCTCACTCCGGCTATACAAGAGTACATGTAATATTGACACATCGAACTCATGCGCTGCAATCTAAGTGAATGAGTCATGTACCTTGTAGAGGGTGTTTATTGTGCGTGGGCTGATTCAATAGATTATTGCCCTACAACCTACTGTTCAACTTGTAGAGGGGGATGCGAGATTTCTTTTAGACTTTGGCAACATCAAAAGTTTATAGGGTTATGAGGTAGTGGCGAAGGTGTGGAGATCACATCCGTCATCATTATTTATGACTCCTACAGTTTTGTTTATGCCTTAATTGACTATTCGTATAGTTTTCAAGATATCCACAATGCTTTGTGTTTTGTGCTCGACATTTACATATGCTAACAGTACAAGCAGGCGAGTGAGCGCATAAAACGTCAACAAGTGTCGTGTTCTGCTGCAGCTAGCCTAGCTTATATCCGTGCTAGACGTTAAATTTATTCAGAGCATCTTTGTTTCTCGGTTAGACTTCATGCTGGCGACTAAATGAAAAGCTTCATATCTGCCAATATTTGTTTGTTGAGAAACCGTGATAGAATCTCTATCACAGTTGCTCAGAATTTTGCACATTTCAGATCTGTATACTGAAATCAAGTCAAAACCTTGTTTTGAAAATGTTTTTCAGGCAACTGTGATAGATTTCCTATCACACTCTAATACAAAAAGATCGTGTTTTTATCATAGATGCAGCAGATGTATAGAATGACTGCAACTGTGATATGATTCCTATCACACCGAATGACGCAATATGATTGGAAGTTAATATAATAGATTGACTTGACGAAAACACAACATGAACCCCATGAAGAGCACATACCAGCAGTACTATCATGCCTAGTCCTCCTTCATGCTAATTGTAATCGAAAGTTTTCCTTTTCTGTCTCACGTTGTTCTGTGCCGTTTCTCACTCCGGCTATACAAGAGTACATGTAATATTGACACATCGAACTCATGCGCTGCAATCTAAGTGAATGAGTCATGTACCTTGTAGAGGGTGTTTATTGTGCGTGGGCTGATTCAATAGATTATTGCCCTACAACCTACTGTTCAACTTGTAGAGGGGGATGCGAGATTTCTTTTAGACTTTGGCAACATCAAAAGTTTATAGGGTTATGAGGTAGTGGCGAAGGTGTGGAGATCACATCCGTCATCATTATTTATGACTCCTACAGTTTTGTTTATGCCTTAATTGACTATTCGTATAGTTTTCAAGATATCCACAATGCTTTGTGTTTTGTGCTCGACATTTACATATGCTAACAGTACAAGCAGGCGAGTGAGCGCATAAAACGTCAACAAGTGTCGTGTTCTGCTGCAGCTAGCCTAGCTTATATCCGTGCTAGACGTTAAATTTATTCAGAGCATCTTTGTTTCTCGGTTAGACTTCATGCTGGCGACTAAATGAAAAGCTTCATATCTGCCAATATTTGTTTGTTGAGAAACCGTGATAGAATCTCTATCACAGTTGCTCAGAATTTTGCACATTTCAGATCTGTATACTGAAATCAAGTCAAAAACTTGTTTTGAAAATGTTTTTCAGGCAACTGTGATAGATTTCCTATCACACTCTAATACAAAAAGATCGTGTTTTTATCATAGATGCAGCAGATGTATAGAATGACTGCAACTGTGATATGATTCCTATCACACCGAATGACGCAATATGATTGGAAGTTAATATAATAGATTGACTTGACGAAAACACAACATGAACCCCATGAAGAGCACATACCAGCAGTACTATCATGCCTAGTCCTCCTTCATGCTAATTGTAATCGAAAGTTTTCCTTTTCTGTCTCACGTTGTTCTGTGCCGTTTCTCACTCCGGCTATACAAGAGTACATGTAATATTGACACATCGAACTCATGCGCTGCAATCTAAGTGAATGAGTCATGTACCTTGTAGAGGGTGTTTATTGTGCGTGGGCTGATTCAATAGATTATTGCCCTACAACCTACTGTTCAACTTGTAGAGGGGGATGCGAGATTTCTTTTAGACTTTGGCAACATCAAAAGTTTATAGGGTTATGAGGTAGTGGCGAAGGTGTGGAGATCACATCCGTCATCATTATTTATGACTCCTACAGTTTTGTTTATGCCTTAATTGACTATTCGTATAGTTTTCAAGATATCCACAATGCTTTGTGTTTTGTGCTCGACATTTACATATGCTAACAGTACAAGCAGGCGAGTGAGCGCATAAAACGTCAACAAGTGTCGTGTTCTGCTGCAGCTAGCCTAGCTTATATCCGTGCTAGACGTTAAATTTATTCAGAGCATCTTTGTTTCTCGGTTAGACTTCATGCTGGCGACTAAATGAAAAGCTTCATATCTGCCAATATTTGTTTGTTGAGAAACCGTGATAGAATCTCTATCACAGTTGCTCAGAATTTTGCACATTTCAGATCTGTATACTGAAATCAAGTCAAAAACTTGTTTTGAAAATGTTTTTCAGGCAACTGTGATAGATTTCCTATCACACTCTAATACAAAAAGATCGTGTTTTTATCATAGATGCAGCAGATGTATAGAATGACTGCAACTGTGATATGATTCCTATCACACCGAATGACGCAATATGATTGGAAGTTAATATAATAGATTGACTTGACGAAAACACAACATGAACCCCATGAAGAGCACATACCAGCAGTACTATCATGCCTAGTCCTCCTTCATGCTAATTGTAATCGAAAGTTTTCCTTTTCTGTCTCACGTTGTTCTGTGCCGTTTCTCACTCCGGCTATACAAGAGTACATGTAATATTGACACATCGAACTCATGCGCTGCAATCTAAGTGAATGAGTCATGTACCTTGTAGAGGGTGTTTATTGTGCGTGGGCTGATTCAATAGATTATTGCCCTACAACCTACTGTTCAACTTGTAGAGGGGGATGCGAGATTTCTTTTAGACTTTGGCAACATCAAAAGTTTATAGGGTTATGAGGTAGTGGCGAAGGTGTGGAGATCACATCCGTCATCATTATTTATGACTCCTACAGTTTTGTTTATGCCTTAATTGACTATTCGTATAGTTTTCAAGATATCCACAATGCTTTGTGTTTTGTGCTCGACATTTACATATGCTAACAGTACAAGCAGGCGAGTGAGCGCATAAAACGTCAACAAGTGTCGTGTTCTGCTGCAGCTAGCCTAGCTTATATCCGTGCTAGACGTTAAATTTATTCAGAGCATCTTTGTTTCTCGGTTAGACTTCATGCTGGCGACTAAATGAAAAGCTTCATATCTGCCAATATTTGTTTGTTGAGAAACCGTGATAGAATCTCTATCACAGTTGCTCAGAATTTTGCACATTTCAGATCTGTATACTGAAATCAAGTCAAAAACTTGTTTTGAAAATGTTTTTCAGGCAACTGTGATAGATTTCCTATCACACTCTAATACAAAAAGATCGTGTTTTTATCATAGATGCAGCAGATGTATAGAATGACTGCAACTGTGATATGATTCCTATCACACCGAATGACGCAATATGATTGGAAGTTAATATAATAGATTGACTTGACGAAAACACAACATGAACCCCATGAAGAGCACATACCAGCAGTACTATCATGCCTAGTCCTCCTTCATGCTAATTGTAATCGAAAGTTTTCCTTTTCTGTCTCACGTTGTTCTGTGCCGTTTCTCACTCCGGCTATACAAGAGTACATGTAATATTGACACATCGAACTCATGCGCTGCAATCTAAGTGAATGAGTCATGTACCTTGTAGAGGGTGTTTATTGTGCGTGGGCTGATTCAATAGATTATTGCCCTACAACCTACTGTTCAACTTGTAGAGGGGGATGCGAGATTTCTTTTAGACTTTGGCAACATCAAAAGTTTATAGGGTTATGAGGTAGTGGCGAAGGTGTGGAGATCACATCCGTCATCATTATTTATGACTCCTACAGTTTTGTTTATGCCTTAATTGACTATTCGTATAGTTTTCAAGATATCCACAATGCTTTGTGTTTTGTGCTCGACATTTACATATGCTAACAGTACAAGCAGGCGAGTGAGCGCATAAAACGTCAACAAGTGTCGTGTTCTGCTGCAGCTAGCCTAGCTTATATCCGTGCTAGACGTTAAATTTATTCAGAGCATCTTTGTTTCTCGGTTAGACTTCATGCTGGCGA
This sequence comes from Aphanomyces cochlioides, assembly GCA_019828595.1. Classification (NCBI taxonomy): domain Eukaryota; phylum Oomycota; class Saprolegniomycetes; order Saprolegniales; family Verrucalvaceae; genus Aphanomyces; species Aphanomyces cochlioides. The sequence goes on along the minus strand of JAHQRK010000006.1, from coordinate 3,334,947 downwards.
CTAAATGAAAAGCTTCATATCTGCCAATATTTGTTTGTTGAGAAACCGTGATAGAATCTCTATCACAGTTGCTCAGAATTTTGCACATTTCAGATCTGTATACTGAAATCAAGTCAAAAACTTGTTTTGAAAATGTTTTTCAGGCAACTGTGATAGATTTCCTATCACACTCTAATACAAAAAGATCGTGTTTTTATCATAGATGCAGCAGATGTATAGAATGACTGCAACTGTGATATGATTCCTATCACACCGAATGACGCAATATGATTGGAAGTTAATATAATAGATTGACTTGACGAAAACACAACATGAACCCCATGAAGAGCACATACCAGCAGTACTATCATGCCTAGTCCTCCTTCATGCTAATTGTAATCGAAAGTTTTCCTTTTCTGTCTCACGTTGTTCTGTGCCGTTTCTCACTCCGGCTATACAAGAGTACATGTAATATTGACACATCGAACTCATGCGCTGCAATCTAAGTGAATGAGTCATGTACCTTGTAGAGGGTGTTTATTGTGCGTGGGCTGATTCAATAGATTATTGCCCTACAACCTACTGTTCAACTTGTAGAGGGGGATGCGAGATTTCTTTTAGACTTTGGCAACATCAAAAGTTTATAGGGTTATGAGGTAGTGGCGAAGGTGTGGAGATCACATCCGTCATCATTATTTATGACTCCTACAGTTTTGTTTATGCCTTAATTGACTATTCGTATAGTTTTCAAGATATCCACAATGCTTTGTGTTTTGTGCTCGACATTTACATATGCTAACAGTACAAGCAGGCGAGTGAGCGCATAAAACGTCAACAAGTGTCGTGTTCTGCTGCAGCTAGCCTAGCTTATATCCGTGCTAGACGTTAAATTTATTCAGAGCATCTTTGTTTCTCGGTTAGACTTCATGCTGGCGACTAAATGAAAAGCTTCATATCTGCCAATATTTGTTTGTTGAGAAACCGTGATAGAATCTCTATCACAGTTGCTCAGAATTTTGCACATTTCAGATCTGTATACTGAAATCAAGTCAAAAACTTGTTTTGAAAATGTTTTTCAGGCAACTGTGATAGATTTCCTATCACACTCTAATACAAAAAGATCGTGTTTTTATCATAGATGCAGCAGATGTATAGAATGACTGCAACTGTGATATGATTCCTATCACACCGAATGACGCAATATGATTGGAAGTTAATATAATAGATTGACTTGACGAAAACACAACATGAACCCCATGAAGAGCACATACCAGCAGTACTATCATGCCTAGTCCTCCTTCATGCTAATTGTAATCGAAAGTTTTCCTTTTCTGTCTCACGTTGTTCTGTGCCGTTTCTCACTCCGGCTATACAAGAGTACATGTAATATTGACACATCGAACTCATGCGCTGCAATCTAAGTGAATGAGTCATGTACCTTGTAGAGGGTGTTTATTGTGCGTGGGCTGATTCAATAGATTATTGCCCTACAACCTACTGTTCAACTTGTAGAGGGGGATGCGAGATTTCTTTTAGACTTTGGCAACATCAAAAGTTTATAGGGTTATGAGGTAGTGGCGAAGGTGTGGAGATCACATCCGTCATCATTATTTATGACTCCTACAGTTTTGTTTATGCCTTAATTGACTATTCGTATAGTTTTCAAGATATCCACAATGCTTTGTGTTTTGTGCTCGACATTTACATATGCTAACAGTACAAGCAGGCGAGTGAGCGCATAAAACGTCAACAAGTGTCGTGTTCTGCTGCAGCTAGCCTAGCTTATATCCGTGCTAGACGTTAAATTTATTCAGAGCATCTTTGTTTCTCGGTTAGACTTCATGCTGGCGACTAAATGAAAAGCTTCATATCTGCCAATATTTGTTTGTTGAGAAACCGTGATAGAATCTCTATCACAGTTGCTCAGAATTTTGCACATTTCAGATCTGTATACTGAAATCAAGGCAAAAACTTGTTTTGAAAATGTTTTTCAGGCAACTGTGATAGATTTCCTATCACACTCTAATACAAAAAGATCGTGTTTTTATCATAGATGCAGCAGATGTATAGAATGACTGCAACTGTGATATGATTCCTATCACACCGAATGACGCAATATGATTGGAAGTTAATATAATAGATTGACTTGACGAAAACACAACATGAACCCCATGAAGAGCACATGTACTATCATGCCTAGTCCTCCTTCATGCTAATTGTAATCGAAAGTTTTCCTTTTCTGTCTCACGTTGTTCTGTGCCGTTTCTCACTCCGGCTATACAAGAGTACATGTAATATTGACACATCGAACTCATGCGCTGCAATCTAAGTGAAATGAGTCATGTACCTTGTAGAGGGTGTTTATTGTGCGTGGGCTGATTCAATAGATTATTGCCCTACAACCTACTGTTCAACTTGTAGAGGGGGATGCGAGATTTCTTTTAGACTTTGGCAACATCAAAAGTTTATAGGGTTATGAGGTAGTGGCGAAGGTGTGGAGATCACATCCGTCATCATTATTTATGACTCCTACAGTTTTGTTTATGCCTTAATTGACTATTCGTATAGTTTTCAAGATATCCACAATGCTTTGTGTTTTGTGCTCGACATTTACATATGCTAACAGTACAAGCAGGCGAGTGAGCGCATAAAACGTCAACAAGTGTCGTGTTCTGCTGCAGCTAGCCTAGCTTATATCCGTGCTAGACGTTAAATTTATTCAGAGCATCTTTGTTTCTCGGTTAGACTTCATGCTGGCGACTAAATGAAAAGCTTCATATCTGCCAATATTTGTTTGTTGAGAAACCGTGATAGAATCTCTATCACAGTTGCTCAGAATTTTGCACATTTCAGATCTGTATACTGAAATCAAGGCAAAAACTTGTTTTGAAAATGTTTTTCAGGCAACTGTGATAGATTTCCTATCACACTCTAATACAAAAAGATCGTGTTTTTATCATAGATGCAGCAGATGTATAGAATGACTGCAACTGTGATATGATTCCTATCACACCGAATGACGCAATATGATTGGAAGTTAATATAATAGATTGACTTGACGAAAACACAACATGAACCCCATGAAGAGCACATACCAGCAGTACTATCATGCCTAGTCCTCCTTCATGCTAATTGTAATCGAAAGTTTTCCTTTTCTGTCTCACGTTGTTCTGTGCCGTTTCTCACTCCGGCTATACAAGAGTACATGTAATATTGACACATCGAACTCATGCGCTGCAATCTAAGTGAATGAGTCATGTACCTTGTAGAGGGTGTTTATTGTGCGTGGGCTGATTCAATAGATTATTGCCCTACAACCTACTGTTCAACTTGTAGAGGGGGATGCGAGATTTCTTTTAGACTTTGGCAACATCAAAAGTTTATAGGGTTATGAGGTAGTGGCGAAGGTGTGGAGATCACATCCGTCATCATTATTTATGACTCCTACAGTTTTGTTTATGCCTTAATTGACTATTCGTATAGTTTTCAAGATATCCACAATGCTTTGTGTTTTGTGCTCGACATTTACATATGCTAACAGTACAAGCAGGCGAGTGAGCGCATAAAACGTCAACAAGTGTCGTGTTCTGCTGCAGCTAGCCTAGCTTATATCCGTGCTAGACGTTAAATTTATTCAGAGCATCTTTGTTTCTCGGTTAGACTTCATGCTGGCGACTAAATGAAAAGCTTCATATCTGCCAATATTTGTTTGTTGAGAAACCGTGATAGAATCTCTATCACAGTTGCTCAGAATTTTGCACATTTCAGATCTGTATACTGAAATCAAGGCAAAAACTTGTTTTGAAAATGTTTTTCAGGCAACTGTGATAGATTTCCTATCACACTCTAATACAAAAAGATCGTGTTTTTATCATAGATGCAGCAGATGTATAGAATGACTGCAACTGTGATATGATTCCTATCACACCGAATGACGCAATATGATTGGAAGTTAATATAATAGATTGACTTGACGAAAACACAACATGAACCCCATGAAGAGCACATGTACTATCATGCCTAGTCCTCCTTCATGCTAATTGTAATCGAAAGTTTTCCTTTTCTGTCTCACGTTGTTCTGTGCCGTTTCTCACTCCGGCTATACAAGAGTACATGTAATATTGACACATCGAACTCATGCGCTGCAATCTAAGTGAATGAGTCATGTACCTTGTAGAGGGTGTTTATTGTGCGTGGGCTGATTCAATAGATTATTGCCCTACAACCTACTGTTCAACTTGTAGAGGGGGATGCGAGATTTCTTTTAGACTTTGGCAACATCAAAAGTTTATAGGGTTATGAGGTAGTGGCGAAGGTGTGGAGATCACATCCGTCATCATTATTTATGACTCCTACAGTTTTGTTTATGCCTTAATTGACTATTCGTATAGTTTTCAAGATATCCACAATGCTTTGTGTTTTGTGCTCGACATTTACATATGCTAACAGTACAAGCAGGCGAGTGAGCGCATAAAACGTCAACAAGTGTCGTGTTCTGCTGCAGCTAGCCTAGCTTATATCCGTGCTAGACGTTAAATTTATTCAGAGCATCTTTGTTTCTCGGTTAGACTTCATGCTGGCGACTAAATGAAAAGCTTCATATCTGCCAATATTTGTTTGTTGAGAAACCGTGATAGAATCTCTATCACAGTTGCTCAGAATTTTGCACATTTCAGATCTGTATACTGAAATCAAGTCAAAAACTTGTTTTGAAAATGTTTTTCAGGCAACTGTGATAGATTTCCTATCACACTCTAATACAAAAAGATCGTGTTTTTATCATAGATGCAGCAGATGTATAGAATGACTGCAACTGTGATATGATTCCTATCACACCGAATGACGCAATATGATTGGAAGTTAATATAATAGATTGACTTGACGAAAACACAACATGAACCCCATGAAGAGCACATACCAGCAGTACTATCATGCCTAGTCCTCCTTCATGCTAATTGTAATCGAAAGTTTTCCTTTTCTGTCTCACGTTGTTCTGTGCCGTTTCTCACTCCGGCTATACAAGAGTACATGTAATATTGACACATCGAACTCATGCGCTGCAATCTAAGTGAATGAGTCATGTACCTTGTAGAGGGTGTTTATTGTGCGTGGGCTGATTCAATAGATTATTGCCCTACAACCTACTGTTCAACTTGTAGAGGGGGATGCGAGATTTCTTTTAGACTTTGGCAACATCAAAAGTTTATAGGGTTATGAGGTAGTGGCGAAGGTGTGGAGATCACATCCGTCATCATTATTTATGACTCCTACAGTTTTGTTTATGCCTTAATTGACTATTCGTATAGTTTTCAAGATATCCACAATGCTTTGTGTTTTGTGCTCGACATTTACATATGCTAACAGTACAAGCAGGCGAGTGAGCGCATAAAACGTCAACAAGTGTCGTGTTCTGCTGCAGCTAGCCTAGCTTATATCCGTGCTAGACGTTAAATTTATTCAGAGCATCTTTGTTTCTCGGTTAGACTTCATGCTGGCGACTAAATGAAAAGCTTCATATCTGCCAATATTTGTTTGTTGAGAAACCGTGATAGAATCTCTATCACAGTTGCTCAGAATTTTGCACATTTCAGATCTGTATACTGAAATCAAGTCAAAAACTTGTTTTGAAAATGTTTTTCAGGCAACTGTGATAGATTTCCTATCACACTCTAATACAAAAAGATCGTGTTTTTATCATAGATGCAGCAGATGTATAGAATGACTGCAACTGTGATATGATTCCTATCACACCGAATGACGCAATATGATTGGAAGTTAATATAATAGATTGACTTGACGAAAACACAACATGAACCCCATGAAGAGCACATGTACTATCATGCCTAGTCCTCCTTCATGCTAATTGTAATCGAAAGTTTTCCTTTTCTGTCTCACGTTGTTCTGTGCCGTTTCTCACTCCGGCTATACAAGAGTACATGTAATATTGACACATCGAACTCATGCGCTGCAATCTAAGTGAATGAGTCATGTACCTTGTAGAGGGTGTTTATTGTGCGTGGGCTGATTCAATAGATTATTGCCCTACAACCTACTGTTCAACTTGTAGAGGGGGATGCGAGATTTCTTTTAGACTTTGGCAACATCAAAAGTTTATAGGGTTATGAGGTAGTGGCGAAGGTGTGGAGATCACATCCGTCATCATTATTTATGACTCCTACAGTTTTGTTTATGCCTTAATTGACTATTCGTATAGTTTTCAAGATATCCACAATGCTTTGTGTTTTGTGCTCGACATTTACATATGCTAACAGTACAAGCAGGCGAGTGAGCGCATAAAACGTCAACAAGTGTCGTGTTCTGCTGCAGCTAGCCTAGCTTATATCCGTGCTAGACGTTAAATTTATTCAGAGCATCTTTGTTTCTCGGTTAGACTTCATGCTGGCGACTAAATGAAAAGCTTCATATCTGCCAATATTTGTTTGTTGAGAAACCGTGATAGAATCTCTATCACAGTTGCTCAGAATTTTGCACTGAGTGTGGGCTCCGTTGACTGGGTTCACAAATTGCTCGAATAGTTTACCTACATATAAGTATCCCATTCGAGCAAGTTCAAGGATGTTCGTCAACGTGTTGCGCTCGATCGCAGACAGGTAGGCAATAAACTTGTCGGAAACAATCAAAGTTCCTGAAATATCATTGGAAAAATAGATTGAATAAGCGTACCTTCTCGAGTATGATTGGCTATCATTGGAACAAGTCGTGCCCGTATCCGATCATTGTAAGTAAGTATACCAAACAATTTTTTAAGCACGATCGACACCACCGAAAAGCCAACGGTCTTGATGTTGCGTGTCGCGTCCATATTCCGATTCTTTCCTCAACGAGGTTTCGTCAATTTCCACAATCGAACCAACCACTCCGACCTAATATATCGTGAGAAAATATATTGGAGATGTAATAAAATGTCAGAGGTACCTTCACAATGCATGATCGCTTTTTCGCTGGTGCAAAACTCGCGAGAAAACTTGAACTACTTACTGATACTCGCAGGTGCCGTTTCATGGACTTGAATACACGCCTTAGAGGCCTTCGTTGACGCCCAATAAAAGAGGATGCGTACTATCGTTCACAGTGCCATGTTGGACTAGGCAAACTTTGAATTTGCCCGTACGCTCAGCTGAATATCACACTAGCCGCGCCGACATCTCCAACACTTCCTATCGGTAGACAAGGACATTGTATTAGCACAGTTAGGGCATGCCATACTACATCTAAGCAGCCCGGCCTATGAGAGGAATGTTAGCCCAATAATGATTTAGAACTCACCTTCATGCAACATTCAATCGTGCGTGCTTCATCACTGGTTGCGGGCATGACCTCCATGTGGGAGAATCCCGACAAGTCGGATAAGTCGTAAGACTCCATTGCAAATTCAAAAGTGAATTACTTGTTATGATTCTTTTACGGGGGCTAAACTGAAGTCTTATAGAGATTTTAGAGTGACTGAAATATGACATATTTCATTCACTCTAAAATCCTGAGAACACATTGTGTTCTCAGGAAATGCTGCTAAAAACGACAGATTGAAGTTCTGGTGTCGTCCGGATAATTACCGGATTATGAAATAAGCAACCGGATAGTATTCGGATGACTCCTTCAATCGCTATGAATATCCGGATAATGTTATCCGGGTTAAATGCATTTAAAATATGAGCGGGGGTTCAATTGAAGTAGTGCCCGCTCTTCAATGCATACAAACCTAACACTCTATGAGCTGGGAGGTATTGGAAAAAACACTAAGAGTCATCAAAGTTTAAAAAAGTACCACTACATTTTTAAATTGCAAGATTGTTGGTGTATTAAACGTCTACAAAAGTTTCTTTGGGTTCTAAAATGTCCATCTTGCGAATAGAAAAATTAATCATGACCATTCCCTTTGCTACTGCCTTGTCATGAAACTGAAAGCTAAATTATAAGTTTATCTACTTTGAACTTAAACTTGGAAGAAACTTTGAACACGTGATGGAAGAAACCAAAGAATACATGCAAAACTGTGACAACGTAAACGACCAATAATGGCCGATTTTACCAATGGTGGCCGATTTTATATTCAAATTTGATTGGGTAATTCTTGGCGGGATTTGGACTGATAAAACTGCCGGCAACTCATAACCTTTGATAATTTATACAAAGCATATCAACATACTGCAGTGAGACGCATCGTACTGTAAAATGACACATACCGACGACGCTGTAGCGACGGCCTTCAAGATGTGGCAGCAAAACATCAAACCCGGCGCTATCTCATCGACCACGGGAATTTCAATGCGAAGTCTGTCTCGATATGCCAAGAGCTGGAATTTTGGCCAGGATGCCAAGACTCAAATGGGCCCAAAGCGATCACTGCCAATTGCTCTTTAGAACGATCTTGTTTCCTGGATCATATCCATGCAGACATCTGGCTTCCCGGTCACACGATCCTATATCATCTTGAAGGCCTGCGTGATGTGTTCTTGTGTCGGTCCCGTACGTCACGGACGGGTGGTATAATCGCTTCATAGCACGCCACCCAATCCCCACGACACGTACTGCACAAGTCATCTCACGTGTGCGCAACGCAATGGACATCAACAATATTGGCAATCTATTCAACGTCATGCTCTACCACATCATCACTCACAAGATGGATGCTGACCGTGTGTTCAATATGGATGAAAGCGGCTATCTGAAGTATAGCAAGTCCAAGCGTGTTGTTGCAGTCAAGTGCTCAAGCAACGTTTGGCCCATACCCTCTCAGCTGTTTTCCACATGACCTACGTTGCATGCGTGAGTGCTGCTGGCTTTGTAGTTCCACCTTTGTTCATCATCCCTGGTCAGCGTGTCAACATGGAAGTTACTGAACCTCTTGGGCCAACATTTGTCGTCGCATCAGAGAGTGGCTTCATCAACAGAACGATCTTTCAGCTCTGGCTTGCGATGTTTGTTTCCTCTGTTCCTGCTTCTGTTCATTGGCCTCTATTACTCACCTTCGATGGCTATGGTGGTCACTTTTCCGACGAAATCTATGAGGAAGCGAAGAACCTTGGGATCATTATTGTTAGTCTCCCTGCCAATGCGGCCCATCTCTTGCAACCACTCAATGTCGCTGTGTTTGGACCACTCAAGAGAAGAATCAAGCAAGACATATTTTCCTATATGGTGGAAGTGAACTCATGTTCTCTTTCAAAGGATGTTTCAATCTCACTTGCGAGGAAGAGTAGGGACGTTGCGGTGACCTCAAGCAACTGCGTCAGCGGCTTCAAGACATGTGGTTTGTATCCTTAATCCCTTCCAAGCATGTTCAGCTTCCCGTATCTGATTCATGAAGGGAGGTCGGCCGCCTGGAGTCACCTTCTTGCGCTTGATGTTGCCGTTGTACTATATGATTTCGTCCTTCTGTTCGAGCCATGAGCGCAGCGTTCGTCGCGGTATCATGATTTACCTTTGGACTTGCGCGATCGTTGTCTCCAGGATCTTGAGTAAGGTTTCCTTCTTCGTGTTCATCGTGTATTGTTGCTTCGCTGTCTTGGAGGGTGTCGACATTGGATGTCGTTCTTGATATTCAAATATTTAGAAACGCTCGTATTTAATTTCAATTTCTGGCGCGAACGAAATTTTAGCCAATCACAGAGGAGTAATTATGAAAAATATTTGATTGGCTGAATCTCCTGTATTATCTACGAGGGCGTTCCATTCGTCAAGTTCTCCACATCACGCGCTTCCCATTTTTCATTTATCTCATTGAAGGAGACATTGACGTATGTACTTGACAATTATTGTACTCCTCTTGGAGGCTGTTGTATTTCTCCTACATTCCAATCAGCAAAGACACCTGGACAATAATCTTACCATTGCCATGTTGTACTCTTTCTTCCACTGACAATCAGCTTGCACACAACGTTTGGCCTCCGTGTCGTCGTTATTCGACTACAAAAGATGTCATTGTTGAGTCATCACGAAGCCTACCTTAGTTTCTTCTTCATCCTCACTGCATTTCTTCGAAACATTGTCATCATTAATATATGATTGTCAACGACGTACTTTGGTTGTATCAGCGGGCTGCAGACTGGCATGTTTTCTCTACACATTTTTCAGTCACAGTTGCGTCATACTCATTCACCTAGTGAGAAACATAGCTGTAAACCTGATCGAAAGATGCAGCAAGTTGCCGAAGCTTTGCCTATGATATTTGGTCAGTAGTTAGCCAAGAGATTCTTACATTGATAAGTGTAATGTCACTTCGAACTTCTGGCGCCACCTCGTCGCTGGAGGGAGGTTTCACTTTGTGTTCCTCGGGTTTCGGCTCCTGTTGTTTGTACGCTTCGATGTCTAACGCCAAAATTTCCTTTGCAATTTGGTCTTTCGTCTATATCAACGTCATGCAGGATATATAATTCTGTGTACCTTGTTCGCGGAAGACATAATATGATAAACCTTGTCCTTGCGCGTTTTGAATTCCTTGGTCGTCAAAGTGCACGTGTTTGCTTGTTTCGTCCCCATTCGAAGGACGACATGTGGCAATGCGGTCCATTTCTTGAGGATCTCGAAGCGTTTGCTGATTGCTTCTTCGTCAATTGTTGCCTCCAACGTTACAACTTGACCATCGTCGCTGAAGATGAGGAGCTCTTCCGTCGTGTGGCTGTCCTTGAAATCGACGGCTCCTTCATACACGAATGCCCAGCACACTGGTGGCCAGCCGTGTCGTACGTGAACGTCTCGCCGGTTTTCAACTCCACGTCCAAGCAAGTCACAGCGACTGGAGACTCAATGCATTGATAAGTCCCAAGGAAGATGCGTGCATTGCCAGCTTTGGGGATTTGATCGTCGTCAATCGCTTGCCTCTGTGCTGAAGCAGGCGGCAGTACCAACCACAACTCCAAAGCTTTCAATTTGAAGAGCGCTACAGCGTTCTGCTACCGCCAGCAACCGTCTAACTGGCGGTCGGTACGAGAGAACAGCGACGCCGGAAAAAGGAAGACTGCTCTGAGCGTCCTCTGGGACTTGTTGCGAGACGAACGGCTTGAGTCGACTGACGACTGCATCATTTGGAGACACCAAATGCGAGGAACCGCCGAGGTGATGTATGAGCGCTCCGTTGTTGCTTGAGAGTAGATCCATCCATTGAGCTCGTCGATTTCCGCGGCAAGTTCGGGAGGATAAAGCTGCCGGCCATTTCCAAAGCGCGGCGCCAATTCCGTTGCAAACATGCTAATGTGATCTCGGACGATTCATTGTTCACGATGCGTTCGCTCTTCACGTCGAGCAAGATGGAAACGGATCGCTGATCGACGCCGTAGTGTTCGTAGATTTGCCGCGCGGTCAAGAATCCATTCACCGTGGCCATCGCGGCGCTGTCATACTACACGAAGCGTCCATTCAACACGGTCAGTCCCTCGGGGGATGGTCCACCGACGATCACGTCGGCAGTGCAGCATCCATCGACACGACGTCTTCTAGTCCCAGCAACGCTCGTGTCAATGCAACACAATGGCACCATGGGCAGTTGAACGCAATGTATAAATGGTATCGTCCTGCCTCTGCTGGGAACTCGCTGCCGGTCATCGCGGATAAAGTTTCGTGCCGTGGACACACCGAGTCTCATGGTGTTCCTCTCATGATCGACAGGAATAGTGGCAGACGAACTAGCTAATGCATGTAATGGCTATCATACTGAAGTTTGGAAGTTCCTGAAGCTGTCGACGGCTATAGCTTCTTCTGGGTGATAAGTGATGCAGGAACACTTGCCGTTTAGTACCGACACATGCATATAGCTAGACTAAGCGAGGTGACCATCAATTATCTCCAGACAAATGATTCATCGCCTCCATCGCATGTTTCAAGAGATGTCGATGACTTATCGCCTTCAGCGATAAAGATCATCTATCCACAACAATAATGACGTCTACAGACGAAATATCGCCGTCAGCGATAAATTCTCGTCAGCCACGACTGCAGTGTTCGACGATAATTTATCGATATTTGGGATAAAATATCCATGGAAAATGACATTGATAATTTATCTCCACCAACGATAAGTTATACTTCGTCTGGTCCTATATACTGGTGACAAAACACATTTTTTCATAATAGTGGTTATACATACATTTCACAATTATTGGCTAAAACCAAAAATACATGCATGTTATGGGTTAAAACCACTCTGGTAGTATTGTGAGAACTTAATCCTTGAAGGACGCGGGGCAAGACAGAGTAGTCATCACAGCTCCAGCGCGCCGAAAGGTGTTCTTTTTCAGGTGAGGCAGTCGAAAGTGATTGCCAGCGAAATGTTCGAGCACAAGAAGCTTCAGCAGCGATACAAAAGTTCAAGCATGGAGGTGTGAAGCCGCAGACAAAGTATGATACCTCGTGGGTTCAACATCAGCCAACAATTCGTCAAGAATTCCTCATGATTCCTCCAGTGCCCGACAAGCCGAAAAGTCGACGAAAGAAGACTGTGAATGTGCGCAACAAGATCGCAACTGGGACAGATAGAATTGTCGAAGCCACCAAAGAGACGACGTACGGTCTGAATACCTCCAACATTCCTTTGACATGTACTCGAACGTCATCGATGACGATAATGAAGATGATCAAGATGACATACCTGGTGAATTTGACACACCTGTCATCTCGAGATATCTCGATCTTGGTGGGTCAAATGCTCCACCCACGATGACGAATTTCATTATGACTGAGTTCAATACAGAGCCCTGGTAAAAAATACACGTAGAGTTGTACTACGATTTGATTGGCCAAATGGAAAGTTTTACCACATATCAATTTTAGAAAGACCTGTATAAAATAATATATTTTATACTGAATATGTTGTTTCTAAAAGTGAGCTTCAAATGCTTTCAGTGATACGTTCATAAGCTTATTTCATCCAAAACTTAAATATATGATCTGTATTCACTGTTAGAGTGGATGTCCGGAAAGAATGAGCTCCATGTAAAAACAAAATAACTACAAGAAAATATGACTTGATTAAACTATGTAGACATCCAGGTTATATTGTAATTTATTATCCAATTTGACTTCAACATGACAGTCCATGTTTTTCAACTGCCCTTATCGAGATTCAATGGTTTCCTACAGACATGATGTAGGGGAATAGAGAGGAAGTTCATGCACCGCACCGCGTCAGCCATACTGTGCTGAATCTCAGTCCTACATCATGCAATGGAGAAATACAGGTTCTTCATAAGGGCAGGTGAAAAACAAATCGGACAGCTCATTATCAAAGCTAGCCACATCTAGGTACGTCTTGGTGTAGCCTTTTCGAATACTTTTCGAATAATCTCGGGGGAAATTTCTTCCCAAGCTTGAATGGCTCTTTTGATAGAGGCCATTCTTTTTTCCCCAGCACTGGAGGGGTGGTTGGCTTCTTGCAGCCATATATTCCTCATATTGGCTTTGAAGGGACCCATCACTCCCATGTCTAGTAGTTGTAGCACAGACGTTGTGTTGAGAGAATGTTCCGCTTTTTGTCGAGAACATAGCGGCGGCGAGTCTTGACAATTTTGATGCTGCTTGCCATAATAAGAATGCAATTCATAAGCCTTCACATCGACCCTTTTTCCCCTCCATAACGTATATTAGATTAATTTATACAGCACATAGTTGGATGACTCTAAAGTGCAAGTACAACTGTACGTGTATTTTTACCAGGGCTCTGTATCCTCTGGTCGATATGTGAGCCTGACGTGAACGAACTTTGGTACCAAGGCCGTGGACGTCGCAATCAAACAAGTTCGAAATATGCGTTTTTTATGCTGCTTTCAGTCATGAAGCATTATCAGTCATGGGAGAAGCACGCTTTGGATTTTGAAATGAGGACACCAACGTTTGAGCGAATGATGTCGCGAATTATTGACGTCGTGAGCCTGTCATGACTAGTCACTTCGTCAAGAAAGTCACTATGACTGATCTTCGTCAACAAGGCAAGCAGTTCCGTCACTACCCGGGGGACCTATGCTGCTGACCTGAAATTCCAACCGGCTAATCGTCCAACTGGTGAGTTGTCAACAACATTGAAAATGACAGTCATTTGACTAGGAAGTTTCATTGATGCCTAACGCTACTTCTTTACGAAACACAAGATGTATGGCTTCAAGGTCGAAACCTCTGTGACGCCTGATGGACAATACGTCATGATGACGAAACACTATCCTGGTACTGTTTCTGATATCTCTATTTTCATGATGAACCGAGTCAGTCATAATGCGCTATTGCTGAAAAGTGGCGCTGAGTTGTCTCTGGACAACTCAGGTGAAGGCGCGACAACTTATCCCCAGCACTGGGCCGTCCTCCAAGACAAGGGTTATGAAGGCGTGGATGACGTTGCTCGCAGTTTCCGATTCAAGAAGCCTCTCAATGGATTGCTGACTCACCATGACGTCGAACGAAACGGTCGTGTATCGTCCGATCGCGTCATAGTCGAGAATATGTTCGGCCGTACATGCAGCCTGTGGAAGATATCGATGACTACCTTCAAGTGGTCCGAGGGCAAGTACGACAAAATTCAACGCTTGTCATTTGCGCTGACCAACTATCATACTTCTCTACATCATATTCGTAGCGAAGACGGTATGTAATACCGACGCTCGCTCTCTCGTTACCACTCCATGCAAGCTGAGAAAGTCAATGCTGTCATGTTGCGTCGTCAACGCAGTCGTCAACAACGTCAAACACGTCTTAGTATTGACAGTGGATTGACTTCAGTCAAGAGTACTCTCAAGAATTTTAGATGTAATACTTAGTTGTCTTACTCTAATCTGGAAATAGCATTTCTCAACTTTCTTGTTAAAGCTTGGTGAAGACCGGGTGAGAAAGGTCTCACCATAGTCTACAGTTAGTAAGGCATACTCAGCGCTTCGAATTACATCAGAGATTTGTATTTTGATTGGTTCATGTACTACGAAGTTCATTCTGCTGTTTTAGCCGCTGATAGCTCACCCAAATATTTTTATTCATGTCACTTTCGAAATAGAATTTTATTTTGCAAATTATTTTATTATACGTCGTTTCCGCTCATAACATCAAAATACAAAAATGATAAATTCTAACAGGTAATCCTATCCGAGAGACCATCTAGTAAATATTTAAAAAGTAGAGGATGTGGCCCCGTCGCCAAGCAGAGTAATCATGCTTATAGCGTGTGTTACACACACGGCGGCAATCAACTGACTGCCTTTACCTACTCCCCTGTTGCTGTGGTGGTAATCACGGGTCTATGACTTTACGTCCTACGTAAGCCGGCGCAACTGCAAATTTTAAGCTACTGGTCATTTTACAATTAATCAAGGGTTCGATTCCACCGAAAGTATAATATATACAAATTTTATATATTAATATTATCATAACAAAAAAATTCGTATCGACATCATTAGGTATTCTGAACAGGAATAGCCTCGGCAAAGCTCGCACGAACCTCCTCTGCTGTGATCAGGTCCCATGCTTTAATCGCACGCTTAATCATCACTAGGCGCTTGATTCGTGCGGTAGGGCTCCTCCAACCACAATTTTTTATGGTACTTCTTGAAGGGCGCCATAATGCTGACATCAAGAGGCTGACACACTGAAGTAGCATTTGGGGGTATGGCGCATAGGTGTGAACCAAGTTCTTCATTGACCATTCTGTAGCCATCTTCACTGACATGAGCGTCAAAGTTGTCCACCAAGACAACCGACGGCTCCGCAATCACCCCATAAAGAACTTCACCAAGGTAAATTGACCAAACTCTAGAGTCCACCCAGGCACGAGGTTGAACTGCGTAGCCATGCCCAGCCAGATAGGTCGGCAACTCGTTGGTTTCGATTCGGCCACCCGGTTGTCCACGGAGCACAAGCATGATGGGCAGCTTGGTTCCGTCTGCACATTTGGTAAGCGCCGCAGTGATTCTGTAACCATGCTTTTCACTGACTGCAATCTTGGCATTACCACCCGTATGGACCAAATGACACGAGGTTGCATGTCGTATATATCCCAGTCTCATCCACGTTGTAGATCGTGTTGGATGTGTAAACAGCGAACGTGGAACGATTCAGCAAACTCCATGTGGACATTCTAAAGAACTTCTTGGGTTTGCTTTGACAGCACAGGTCGCTGGCGAGAGAACCCATAGCGATCGAAGAATCGTTGCAGTAGACGTAGCAGTGACTTGTAGCAGGTGTCGAGTGATTTGTCGGCGAGATAGTCGAGTAACCAAGGGTGGTGATGTTCCTTGATCCAGTTGATATTGTGAACGCAAGACAGGGCTTTCTCCTCATTTGTCATCTTCGTCATTAATGCAACAAAGCCTTCAGAATCGGGAAATATTTCACGCTTTGCATTACTTATCTTCTTGGTAAGCCTGTTGCCGTCGTAAAGCATTATTTCGAACCGCTTGATCGCAATTCCGCGTACTGAACCTCGTGGCATGTCCATCCGTTTCGCGACTTCATAATCATTGTAGTCTTCTAAGAGCGCAATAACTTTCCGCTTCGTTTCAATCGTGTATGAATTTCGCCTTGAGCCAGTCATATCAATTTCGACAGTATAGGTGTAGATTATATTCATCAAAATTTGAATAAAGTCAAGGAAAGCGCGGGCAAAAATATTCCGCCAATAAGAAGCATGCATTTGAATGTCATAGTATGATTGGCTATTATTTAGATTTGACATTTCAAAGTGTTGCACATATTCAAAACTTCGATAGGCCTTATTAGCTGTCGTTCCCTGTATTCAAGTGAAGTTGATGGCTTTACCAGATTTCGTGGAACCCCACGCGTGAAATCGCAGCGGTTTCAGTCAGGATAACCACGAACAGAGAAGCCACCTTGAACTATAAGAACCTCAAAGACTTACTAAGTCGGCTTGTGCATATTTGATACCGGGTGTGGAAAGAAGATAACATTGTCAAGTATAGAAAACAGTCTGCCTCTGTGTTTTCTGTGACATTACGATACATCACGATCTTTGCGCAAAACGGACATATTTGCAAAATTTTAGAAAAATTGAGCAAATGTATTTTCAATAGACCCCTTATTCAAAAACGAAGGCTTCTGTGAAGTCAACAAGATATGCAATAACATGAGAATTATCATCTTCGTCCACCTCCAGGAATATATCAATTTATATTTTTGACATCACTCCTTTGTCATAAAACGGTTGTTGTTGTGAAATATGTGAGATACACAACGAATTTCGAGAAATGTTCCGAATCGTTTTCTGATTGGTGCATATCTAGAAAATTACTGTGTATCTTTGCAACCTCTGCATGAAACGGATGCATGTTGAAAAGAGCTTCACCTCATTTTTCTACAGACAGCGACAAGGCAAGTGTGCGTTTTTGGCAAGACAGAGCGACAAGAGCACGGCGGGACACAGTGGCTTGCAGTCCAATGGTATGACGATCGACGCGTCGCCAAGTGATGGCGAGTTCTGTTCAGCGGTGGCAACGTCTACACCAACGCTCAGTGCAATCGTCTGAACGAAGCGTGGGATTGAGTCTGTGACATCACGACTACAGCCAAAGCTCCGCGAACGACAACCGTGGGGAGGCCCCGGCTAGAGTCGCTGAGGGGCTAAGATCTAATTTATTCAACTTTTTATTGTTGATTCTTTTGTTGTGTTGCGGTAGTGATTCACCACCATTATGCGAGTGCAAAAGCAACTTCTATTCTCCAGCGGGCATGAGTAGAAAGATTCGACATTACAAGTCCCCCCATCCTAATCGATGGTGAAAATCCTGCGGTGGTACTGCATGGTACACTCACACTATTTCGAGTCCGTCACATGTAATATTTTCACACTTGGAAAACAACTATATTCTAATTCCATATATTTCATATATATATGAAATATATGGAAGAAGATCCACGGGGTTTTAATTACTGTACATGTGAATCACAAAGGTATTTATTTACATTAAATACGCATATGCAAATGCAAATGTATATTAATTAGTGTTACTTAGGTCATCGTCTGAACTGACTTTATCATCATAGTGCATGAGGTAAAACTATCACAACAATCCATATTAACTCGTTGTCTTGCTTAGGCTTAACACTAACATGTCAAACTTGAACTTGTATTATATATTTGCGCATAAGGAAACAATGTGTTCATATTTCAGTAGCCTAAGTTGGCGCTATGTTCAGTGACACTTTACATGCATGCATCAAAGTTGAGCTGATATTCAAATTTATGAAGCTACAAGGTAAACCTAGAATGCTTGAGAAAACAATGTGTTCATATTTCAGTAGCCTAAGTTGGCGCTATGTTTAGTGACACTTTACATGCATGCATCAAAGTTGAGCTGATATTCAAATTTATGAAGCTACAAGGTAAACCTAGAATGCTTGAGAAAACTGGGAGTCCATGGATCCATCGCGTGACGAGCGATCAAAGTCCAAACGAACCTTACGACGGTCGCGACTTGCTTGACGTTGTCGTTTCTTCTTTTCAACACGCTCTTCGGCCATTGAGATGTAGCGAGCCATGACACTTGAATAGAATTCTTTGTCCTGAGCGCGCAAGGGATGATGGGACGTGTGGAAGTTGGTCAGGGCCTACACTAAGCGCTGGACCAAATCGTCCTTCTCTTCCGACCAGGTGAAAGTAGAGTAGGCAATCTTGCATAAACTGCATGTTCGACCAAACAAGTTCTCGACGAGATCTCGGTCTGACGACACACGATTGTTGCGTTCCAGTTCCTGTCGCGTCACACTAGCGTTCTTGGGCTTCTTCGTTGGTCGAATGCTTCGAATCGCGTCGTCCACGCTTTGATATCCTTTATCCTGTAGAGTAGCCCATAGATTTGGGAACACGCTTGACCCTTCTGCAATGTCGGTCATCTTCTTCTCGGCTTCGGTCTTCGACAACATTTGTCGGTGCTTGCTGATTCGATTCATGAAAATCGTAACATCAGATGTCGAGCCTGGTATCGACCTGGCATCGCAACCGATCCCTCAAGCTTGTAGCCATACAACTTGTGCTTTGGAGAGAGGTATCGCTTCACGTCGAGAAATGGTCCATTTGGGCGATAGGCGGGCTGAAACTTGACGTCAGTTGCATAAAGCGCTTCTGGATGGTTTGAAAATGCATAGCCTCTTCACGCTGGTTCTTCATGTTGACTTGCGTCACAACCTGAGTGACCAGAACACGTTCGACAAGGCGCATCATACGCATAACCATCTTCTCGAATGTTGGGAGTGAAATTCCGAAGTCGGCTGTGTGCTTATCCCAAGTGTTGTAGTGCTTGAGCACTGTAAGCAACATGAAAAATGTGTCCTTAGCACTCACACTGTTCTTCCGACCGCGGCCTTCGTACCAAGACGCATTCATCTCGCATTCACAAAGCGACCAAAGGCGGTCGAATTCAGATAGGCTGAGGTTTGTCATCGTGATGAAGGCTAGTGTCCCTTGGCTAGCGTATGAATCGATGTGTGGCGTGTCAAAGTCGCCAAAAGTTTCGTCGTCTTTGTTTTCTTGCAAGACACCATCATAGGAGCGACGCTCGGCGGAGGTTCTCAGCTTCTTCGTTCGACGCGTCTGCAAGGCGAGTCAACACTTCGCGAGTCATGGTTGTTTCTTTTTGGAAATGGTTGATGTCATTAACTTTACTTGATCATCTCTATCTTCACCATTCATTGCTTTGACATATGTGTAATCTACTGTGCGAAGCGTATATCTCCGTGGTGCCCACGTTGTCGATTATGTCGCAGTCATATCGTCCATGCCGTTTAACACGCGTGCTTTCAACCCAGCCGTGCCAACGTGGTAAATCTCCTGCAAACGAGAGGTTAGATTTGCCGATGAGCGCCAACGTTGCATACTTCCATGCCAGGAACGAGCTTGATACAGTCAGACAATTGGAGTTCTTTTTGCTCGCTTCATCGTACTTATGTTCACCTTCTTCTGGAGACGTTTGATCTCCTGCAAGAAGAAGTGTCTTCAGCTCTTGCTGTGAGAGAAAATGCGCTTCGCACGTTGCACTCTCAAAGATCACTTTTCCGGGCACACCATGTCCTGATTTTTTCTTTGTTGTGTGTGTTTATTTTAAATTTCATCACATATGATGAATCGCGCGTATTTTGAGATAGCCTGGTTTTTCAGAGCAAGAGAGTATTTTATTATTTTCATCAACTTTTGAACAAAATATGAGAGGTAGATGAGACAAGTGGATATGTCTCCTCTATAAATTTATTGAATGAACCACTCGTTTTTGATTATTGGGTCTAATACAGACTACAATATAATGCGATACATTTAATTGCGAACTATTTTGTCCAAAATAACATCGTTTTGACCTGGAGCTCTAATATTCAAGCTTTGATTCGTTTCGGAAGTGTGCGCTTTTGGGTCGTTTTTAAGTTTCTTTTCTGTTGATATAATCTTTAAACTACTTTGGTCCACATTATTTGTTGTAGTCGACTTTTCATTCGCGGGATATTTTTAATTTTATCAGACTACTAGTATGATTGTCTAAACGAAAATTACAAATCTCGCGCTTTGATTGGGTATATTTTACAGCTTGGAACTCGGCTGGAATTCTGAGATATTAGCACTCAAATCAGATCTGAAGAAAGTAGTGGAGTAAATCGACCCGGTGGAGGATAACTGTTCAAGTTGACACGTCGAATACACATCGTTCTATCAAGCTTCATTGTACAATGCCTCAAGCATTCCAGCAACCACGCAAACAATCTACACATCTCACAATACCTCACCCAACCTCACTGACGACGAGCGGTCTGACGCCTACCAGCTACTGCTTCAGCGATTCAATCATGGAGAGCTCGATCGTGGTGCGTTCATTTAAGTATCCTGAGTGTCACTGGAGCACCATTTCTCGAATCTAGGCTCGTAGAAGAGGCTCAGTCTCTGCAGTGACTCGAATCACCGACTTCGCCGCAACTTGAAAATAATCCAAATTTACAAGAATAAATTTCTAAAGGATACATTCTTTAGAGAATTGCGGGTCGAAAAACAGCGAACGGCTGAACAAATCGAAACAGTGGTCAAGACTGGACCTCACGAATATCGCAAAAGGCTCCGCTAGATGTCGGCAAAGTCCAGAATCCCCAAGACAGCTATCATCCGACACATAGAAGATAACGCAAGACTCCGTGGACGACCAAGACATGTCAAGCTATTGCCTACATCCCTCAACCAACTGCGTCGAATCCAACATGCCGAGAGCTTTCTTCAACCACAGTCACATGGAAACTATATCTTGGCTAATATGCACGAGTGTTTGGCTAATATGCACGAGTGTTTGGCCAGTAAAGTCATCAAAATTCATCATCAACGGATTGGGAATGATTCTCTTCCACGTTATGATCATAAGTAGAAACAAATAATCAACCACAGGACGGAGTCTGGTCGTTCGTCTCGAAGGTGCATGCTGTACGATCAAGCTAAAATCGACACAGAGGCCCCCTTGTTTCGGTTGACCAGACGTTGACTTTGAAGTTTAATGCAAAATGTTCCTGGAAAATATGGCTCCTGAAATCCTGGAAAAGATGCCGCTGAATGTCACATCGGTGAATGTCCAACAATAATGCCAGCCCACACAAATGTATCACTACTGATGAATTGCGGCATCCATGGCATTGAAATTGCGAATCAACCTGCAAAAAGTCCTGGTTTTAATGTTATAGACGTCTATATTATTTACTCTAATTAAACTCTACAGCAGCAAAACAACTCCATTCATTACTCTTCAGAAAGTCTTTGAATTTTCTATGCAGGATATAGAGGAAACAATTTCAAGCTTCGACAATTGAGGGAAGACGCAGCCAAGATGAAGGCATTGTTAATCCTTCAATGTAATTCTTCAGTTTATCGCCAAGCAATTGATCACTTGAATTGCCATAGTTAAGTTGACATTGTAATAAAATAATGTCCAATTATATTTACACACTGTTTTAGGAGTTTAAAGGTTTTAAAACAAATACCCATACATTATCGTCAAGCATCTATAATTTATTCAAGTGAAAACAATACAACAAATACTGTAATGCAGGCCAGTTGTATTGCCGAATGCATTCTAAATTGTAAGGGGGCAATTTAGAATGCATTTGGCAATACAACTCTGGCCCGCATTATTTGTTGAAATCTATCGAATTTTAAAATCAACTTGCCAATCTCGCAGCCAATCAGAATCGAGTATTTTCCACATTGACGCAAAACACACATGCAAGTTATTTGGCGAAATTATTGAATTGTCAATTTTACTTTACTACAGTATGATCAAATCGATTTAAAAATGATTTCGATTTTTGGCCAAAAATGCAACTTTGACAGAAATTGACAATATAATCCTAAAAGGAACCTCTAAAAGAAATTTGATGTTTTCTTTTTAATTTTCGAGAATTTTTGTCAAAATGCTCGATAATTTCATTTAGGGCTCCTCTGGATATTGTTATTTACACTCTAAATTGTGACCGGGGTGAAAAATGTATCTATTTTGACAAAAACACACGCAAAACACACATTCAAAACTTTACTTTATTGAATGTACTTTCATATTACACTTGAACTCACTATACCTGAATAGTATTTAAGAATATTTCAATTTTTTGTCAAAAATACAAATTTCAGTGAAAAAGACAATATCACACCATTTTTTAATTCAAAATCTATTTTTGGCATATCCATTTTCAGGCGAAAATATCAATTTCAATATCAAAACTTAATTGGTGCGCCGTCTGGATGACCCAAAGACAAAATTGAAAAGATAGATTTTGGTGATAGGGAGCCCATATTAATTAAAAATATGGAGGAATTTTCTCCATATTTTTTATGCCTAAGGGCGGGTCTGGATGCCACCAAAAATGGCATAACAATGCCAAAAAATGCCATAATTCGAAATATGCCATAATTTTCAATTTTGACTGTCTGGATGCCACCTTCTCAAAGATTTTTTGTCACAATTTTCGCCAAATTATGCCATTAAAAAAATGGACCAAATTGGTCTATTTTATTTATGACATATTTTCGTCATGAACGCACTGATCGAGTCAAGCTTGAGATTCAGAGTGTCATCTCTACAAAAATACACGCACACACTATATATTATCACTGTTGCATGTTCTAACACTCTGAGAAGCGACAGTGATCGAGCCTTGCTCATCTCTGGCTCCTTTCAAAGTTTCCGGTAGGAAGTGACTGACACAGCAGTATGACAACAATCGTCTGCACCGGTAATGTTGAAGTTTCTTGTCGGCCACAAGTTGTGGCATCCACACAAATAACAAATTCTCCAACTATTCCATTTTAAATTGTGAATTTGGAACTTTGGAAAATTTTTGCAAAATGTCATTTCAGTTTTATGGAATAAAAAAATTGATGGGCATCCAGACCAGCCCTTATGGAAAAACGTGTCAATTTATGCCATAAAGTGTGGCATCCAGAGGAGCCCTTAGGGCTGGTCTGGATGCCCATCAATTTTTTTATTCCATAAAACTGAAATGACATTTTGCAAAAATTTTCCAAAGTTCCAAATTCACAATTTAAAATGGAATAGTTGGAGAATTTGTTATTTGTGTGGATGCCACAACTTGTGGCCGACAAGAAACTTCAACATTACCGGTGCAGACGATTGTTGTCATACTGCTGTGTCAGTCACTTCCTACCGGAAACTTTGAAAGGAGCCAGAGATGAGCAAGGCTCGATCACTGTCGCTTCTCAGAGTGTTAGAACATGCAACAGTGATAATATATAGTGTGTGCGTGTATTTTTGTAGAGATGACACTCTGAATCTCAAGCTTGACTCGATCAGTGCGTTCATGACGAAAATATGTCATAAATAAAATAGACCAATTTGGTCCATTTTTTTAATGGCATAATTTGGCGAAAATTGTGACAAAAAATCTTTGAGAAGGTGGCATCCAGACAGTCAAAATTGAAAATTATGGCATATTTCGAATTATGGCATTTTTTGGCATTGTTATGCCATTTTTGGTGGCATCCAGACCCGCCCTAAATTCTCTGAATTTTCCACAAATTTATAGGATAATTAAATGTCATTTTCAATTTATGCCAAAAAGTTTTGCATCCAGTGGAGACCTATGAATTCCCACATCTCCGTGTTCCATCATGAGAACCGTTTGCAATTGTCGCAACTTCTGTGGTGACACATGAAATAAACATCAGTTCAGTTTTTGGTACTTTCGCGCTCGCATAAGTTCTTCGCGCAATGCTTGGGGCCCGCAGTTTGAATATGTAGCATTCTTCAGCGAATAGTGTCTTGTTATACATTTGATTGACTTCTGGTCGTAACATAAGAGATCTCTTTTCTATTCTACGAAAAACTAGGACAAGTGTCAACTCAACAAAGAGCAACACATTCAATCGTCGCCTCACTGAGAGAGTGTTGTAAAGAAAACAAAAACCAACAAGTCACGCATGAAAATTAATGGTCGAAGCCCGTAAACTCCAATCACAAAATAACAAATAGTTGATGCCGATCACGCAACAACTTTGTGGATTGTTTTGATTGCACATTGAACGGATTGACGACAAAATAGGTATCTTATTCACTTGGAACAAGAATACTAGCGCAGTTGTCTGCAGGCATTCCGCTGAAATCATCTTTCTTGCAAGTCTGCTCTTAGCTCTTAAACCAAGCAGTTCTTGTAGACCGAATGACTAGTATTCCTCTACCTCAATCAGATCAGTTAATTTTCGCCATTGCAGCGACTCCCTGTCATATCAACCATTCACTGAAAAGAGTTAATGAATCCCTCACTCAAATAATGAAAGTTCAAGGACTTCTGTTGCAAAGTCTGGTCAGTAACAACACTATCAAAACTTTATCCTGACTGTATTATCTCTATGATCAGTCTAGACTTTCAATTTCTTCAGAGCCGGGGCTTCACTTTCTTTTCCTTTTTGATCCTATAGAGGAGGTTAAAGACAATTCAAAGATTTCGTTCAACCTGGTCGTCGCTGTAAAACTCTGCGTCGTGTTGTTTGGACAGTTCGATGCGTACATCAGGGTCTTTTGCATCCTCGTCTTTTTCACTGATTGTATGGCCCTGAGGCGTTGCTTGAATTTGTACACTTGGAGGGCCCTTTAGCATACGCAAGTTTTCAAAAATGCCGGTTCTAGTAGAGGTAATCAATATCCAAAGTGCAATGTCGAAAGGCGTACTTGATAGTCTCAAGGTAGGAGCGTGAATTGCAATTGTCCAATTCTGGGTTCGGTACCAAGTCGAGTTGAAATGTTGGCGCATAAAACTCGAAGTATTCGTTGAAAGGAATATCATTGCCAACTTGTTCATCCAAACATACTGCAGTTTCATACGCCCAGCAGCGACTCACGTTGCGCACGGAATAACCTCCACCACCGAGGACCATCGTGGGCAAGCCGAAGGTCTTCACATATCTCACACATTCTCCATGACCTATCATTCAATTTCATATCTTTGAGGTATTTCTTCACATACCCTCTACGGTCAGATTAAAGCTTCCAAGTCGATCTCCTGTGAGAGAATCAGCACCACATTGGAGAACCACAGCTCCAGGTCGAAACGTCTCCATCACTTTGTCAATCACAGGCTTAAAAATGGACATGTAAGCTTCGTTATCAATTCCACTTTTCAGGGGACAATTCACAGCATAGTATTTCCCATCCTTGGCTCCGATTTCCTATATGAGAATGAAGTAACGCGAATGGAATGGGTTGTTACTTTGAGCCCGCCAGTTCCAGGAAAGAAGTCTCCGTACTAAAGCAATTAAAACAACCGATTTATCGGAGCTTTACCTTGTGAAACGAAAGTGTCATGACTCGATCTGTTGTATAGAACGCTTCTTCAACTCCATCGCCGTGGTGAACATCAATGTCGATGTATAGAACTCGAGGATGATACCTAAAAAGCATTCACTTACGCAAATTCCAAATGAGTCTGAATTACTTCAGGAGCTCCAAGATGCCCAAAACAATATCGTTTACGTAGCAAAAACCAGAGGCTTCGGACTTCTTTGCGTGGTGTAATCCACCAGACCAATTGATTGCAATATCTGTGAGGCCATGGTTCAAACGATATGCTGCATCTGGTTGTCGTGAGAGGCCACAGAGGATGAGGATTTAGTTCGACGCATACCTAACGAGCCCCCGGCAGATAGTTGACAATAATTAAAAATGCCATCGAAAACAGGGCAATCAGCATTTTCGGTGCCCATGCTGACTATAGTTTATATCAGTACTTGTGTCACACGTCTGACTTCCTTACATTTCGTTGCTTCAGACTGTAGGCATTTCTCGTTGGCTGGGTTAACTTTCTGGAGGAAATCAATGTATTCGGTAGCATGGAATGCCTTCATTTCTTCTGCCGACGCCCAATGTGGCTCCTATGCAAAGAGTTCAGCAATCCTGTTCACTGGAAGTTTTCGTACAAATACGTCCATTTTTCGCCATAGATCATAGCTCAGGACTAGATGATGGGCCAACTTGATGCGATGCGGCTTCATGTAGTGATTTGGGCCGTAGTAAAAATTACCCACTTCGGCTACGAACACTGTATTGATCCCGCTCGTGAGATAGACGTACGGTGGTAGAAGTACGAGACGCGAGACTTGCCCATAAGTCGTTCTGCCACCTATTGCCCCAATTTGTAAATGGCAGATATGAATTATCCGTAGTACATTATGAGACAATTCAGCTGTCATATGCGTTTATCCGGATGATCTGTGTTGTAGGCTGAAATGAGCCATATTGCACAAACATTGGTCTTTCTTGTGATAAATACAAAGAGATCAACTCAGTTTATTGTGGCTCGTTGAAAATATTTCTGAATCATGTCGTATTGCCAAATACATAAAGGCGACGCTAAAAAAAGGACTATATTTATACTTCATGGTTGTATGAATTCAATTCTAGTATTTTAGCCCAGTCTGAAAATTAATTACCTCTGATTGGTTGATTATCGATCATAGTGGCTGCAACTGTATCTTACTTCATGAATATCAACTATATTACGTGGTCTAACAAAAGGAAAGTTATATCTTTCCTACTGCATTTTGGCGCTTGTAAGCCTATGAGATACAATTATCGGGGATTTTGAGAGAAAAGGTGTTTTTACTAACATAAGCTCGTGATAGTTTGGAAAAGTTGAAGCCTGTGTCGCTTTGTAATCTGATACACATTAGCGGTTGTCAATTCTTGTTATAGGTTGAGCAATTTTGAGAATAGAAGGATATGATTGGTTATAAATGTGTCAGGTTTATAGAAGTTTCACACTATCGAAATTGATAGCGTGAAACTCCTACAACACTGCCTCCTTTCGACACAATGGGACGTATGGACTATTGATAATCTGGAGCTACGTAGTCAATCTTGTGTAAGCATCCTCCTTAAGTTGCACCTTAACATCGTCAGAATTCTACGGCTTGGCAGGTTGCCGAACGAGCAACCTTTGATCGACCTATAAAAGGTCTGTCAGCCGAGCTCGTATTTCAAGTGTTTCTATTGGTAGGATATGACTTTCTATAGGATGGCCTATAATAACAATTGACACCCACTATTATTTGACATAATTGCTGCTCTATATTTGCAAACGTGAAACAAAATATTGGTTTGTTTTGACTATGATATGACATATTCACTCTTATCCAGCAGCCAATTTATACATGTAGATTTTTTGCACAAGGTCATCAAATGGCATTACTTCCTCTGTCCCACATTACTCTACCAAACGACTTCTCATCAACCCCAAAAATTCATTTCTTCACCAAATCCGATATAGGGTATCATTATTTAAAGCGCATAAAAACTACAGGAACCGTTCATTGGCTATTAGGTGCATAACTTGAATTTTGGCGCTCAAAATCAACTTCCAATATTCCCCACCTGAATAATATTGCGGCACATAAATAAATCAAAACACTTTCGAATTTCCCGCCATGAACCAAGCCCCACGCGAGATCTCAAGCACCATGAAAGTGATGGTGATCCAACACCTCCAGCGCTACATGAAGGCTGGCAATCCAGTTCACTCTCGCAGCCTTTGATGAGTTAAGCTATGATAAGCTCGAGAGCGTTTTTATCACCTTTCAAGCTGTGGTGCGGCTGGTTCTCGAGCATGATGGGGACAACAACTTCGCCTTGCCCCATCTGAAGAAGGCGACACTGCGCCACGCCGGACTTCTGATGGAGAACGTGTCCTGCCCTTTTTCGCTTCTATTGTAGGCTAGGTATTAATAACCAATGAATGCATTGTATTTCGCGCTGAGCCAATCATAAGTGTTTGGTCTCAGTAATTTGGAAAAAATGTGTTATTCCTATGGCAAAGTAATATGGGACAAAGGAAGTACATGCATAGAAAATAATGCAGCAGTTCTGAAAAAGGCTTCTGGTAGAAATATCACGAAGGCACTTTGCCAAAAAAAATTAATAAGAATTTCGTTGAAAATTGCCAGAACACATTTTTTATGAGGGTTCTGTCTGAACTTTCATTGTTCCGTTTGTGATACTGAAGTCAGTGTGTAAGAAATTGCACCGAAATGTCACCGTTCCACCATGCTGTAGGATTTCCATATATCCGACACGCATGGCGCTCGTGGAGTTCTTGGATTTCTTCCCAAACAGTTGGCCCAAAGCCGTTTCGCTCACGAAGATTCTGCTGGACAACTTGTGCATCCTTGGCTAGTGTCGTCTTCAAGACTTAGGACAATGGATACGTTGTGCCGGAGGTATCAGCCAAAAGCATTGCTGTTGCACGCGCCTTTTCTTAACCTACGCACTTAACCCAGACGGTCTTTGCCCCACATACCAAGTTCTCTTCGGTAAGTACTCATAGTTGACTGCAGTTCGATCCGCATTGAAGATTTGTACGATCTGTTCCGTTAGAACTGGGCTTGTAACGATTCTAAATTTTTATAAAGCATCTTTACCTGACCCAATTATTCACATGCATATAAAATTCGAAGCAACTGAGCTGATAAATACAGGTCCATTGTCTGAAAGATATGAATAATGTGTTAAAGGTAAGTATCCGTCAACACCATCGAGAATGTTTAGACTTCGAGGTATGCATAAGGTCGACAACCCCATTCTTTGTATGACTTGCCATAATTTGAAGAGATTTCCAAGTATCAACGGGTGGTAAAAAAACTCTTTTGTTGAAAATTATCATAAATAGATATTTGTAGCCTCTGACTTTGATATCTGGCAGTTGATTTTCCTTCAAATCATCGTCGCCAACAGTCAGAGTAATAGTCTGACATGTCATAAAACTTCAGTCACGAGAGTTCCGAATTGACGCAAGGTTGGTTGAATTTGATTTATGACTTGATCTTCCTTGCCACCCAAATCATTCAAGAGGATGCCTAGAAAGGCTTTAAAATGTGTTTTGAACGGGTGACAGATTCGAGGAGATCCTTCTGTATCTGGCTGGTCATGCTTACTTTTTAGGTTGATAGAAAGGCTTGTGTAGGAGATAATTTTCTTTAGCTTAACTTGAGTCACTTCCGAAGTGTTTCTGATGTCGGTCTACGAGACGGATCACTGACAAGTTCGGCCGACACCACATGGATATTATTGCCAAACCAGAAAAGCACTTATGTTGACTCCCCCGCGAGATACTGTGCACTAGCAAATTTAGAGTGGTCACGTAATGTATGCGCGAAGGTTTTTGTCGAAGCGCGCTTGAACGCGGGTTTCGTTTCCTCGAATAATAAGTTCTTAGACAATAAAGTCCGTTGGTACTTCGCCCCATCTAGTTCGATTTACCCTCGTTTGTGGCCCATCATTACCAAGGACATCATCTTTGCCTGAATTGAGCTGCGCTGACGATGTCGTGCGTGACCGAAGACAGTATCACTGAAGATACCCGATTGACGCGATGCTGATCGAGATCTCAAAATTTAGGAAAAGGATCAGAGTTGTCTTTGAATTAACTGCTCATCTGAGGGCGTGTTCGGTGAAAACCCGATTCTGACTCCAATGATTGGACTCGACTGAACTGGACTTGATTCTATACCTAGCCCTTCCAACTTGACGAATCTCTCCGCTCAAATCACCTGAAGTCGCACCGAACACAAAGTTGATGCGCTCAAAAGCTCACTGTCAAAATATATTTACTGTTTATATTGATACAATACTGAGGGCGTATACGTTTCGAGAGTTTGTGGTGGCCTGTGTGCTTGTTTCCCAATCATTCGCGATGAGTGAAAAGTCAGTGGCCGTGTGGACAACGTCGATGGAGATGCAGCTATTGTCAGCGTTCCAAAAATACGCTGCGATGCCAAAGTATGTAGCTGCAGGAGGGAAGAACTTGCGAGAGTCAGGATGGCAATGCGTCTTGAAAGAGATGCAGGATCTCGGAATCGACAAGACAAGTCAGCTCGAATCCAAGTGGCGACGCATGAAAATTGACTTCTCCGATCTCACCTTCCTCATGAACCTATCGGGATTTGGAGAAGGCTTTTCAAATGACAAATGGGAGGAATTGGATCAATCCCGTGGTAAGATCAAATTTAGTAGATTTAAAGACAAGCCTTTTCTGCATTACGAGGCGATGGCATCAATTATCGGTGACACTATGGCAACTGGGGAGAACATCCGTCCTGTGGCGGCGGCGTCGAACGACGAAGAAACTGAACTCCAGCAGCCGACAACTTCCCAAAATCTTGACCATGGTGATCTCACCGCTGCCGAACGCCGCGCCAAAGTACTCCATCAATTGAAGCAGAACAAAAAGAAGAAGCGTGACGAGGCTCAAAATTTGGCATCTAACAAGCGGCTCAAAATCATGGAAAAATTGACAAACAGCGTTGCAGACCTCGTTAAGTTGTATGCGATGAAGAACGGTTTAGAGCCCCCCTCCACGCGTGCAGATTGTGAGAATAGTGAGTCTGACGCTGAATAAAGTTTATTCATTATCGTTGTCATTAAACATTTTGTATGCATTCCACATATCTTGAGCTAGTGATTGACGCCATTCGTTCGCATTTACGTCGCTCATATCACGGAGCAGGAGCAATTCATTCAATAGCTGTTGACTTTCATCGTTTGAGTAGTCAAATTCTGTTTCATGCGCATCAATTTCATTCGCATGGATGCCATCAAAGTCGGATTGGTTAATTGAATTGCAAGATAGAGCATAATTGTGTAATGCACAGCAAGCGTGAATCAACCTATTGATTGTGTCTAGTTCAGCCTCGATCGGTTTTGAAAGAATCGTCCATTTTCGCTTGAGGACACCAAATGCCTGCTCGATGATAATTCGCGATTTAGAGTGCCGGTAGTTGAAAATCTCTTCGGGAGTCTTGGGTCGACCCTCTTCGTGCTCTGACCACTCACGAAGATGATATCGGGTTGACCGAAACGGAGTCAAAACTTTTCGAGAAAGCGTGTAGCCAGCATCCCCCAAATAGAAGCAATCACTTGGTATCGACGACAAAAATTCGGGGCAATGTGAAAGCACAAAACCATCGCTAGCGCAGCCTTCAGCTCCAGGAAACACTACTTGGTGTTGTTGACTACAATGGCATGCTATAAACATGCCATTGTAGTCAACAACACCAAGTACATTAGTAGATGTCTGTCCTTACCTGTTAGAAATTGTTAATAATCATGCAATTGATGGCACACACATACCTGTCGCGGTATCGGTCAGCTAGCTCTCGGTTTACAACAACAGGTATGTGGGTGCCATCAATAGCGCCAATACAACCATAAAATGATGGCTCCTTTCGACCAAATCCCATGCGCGATGCATGAACACGATTGATATCATTTGGACAACCTCCATAAAAGCCATTGACAACGAGACACTTGATGATAGCCGTGACTCCCAATTGTCGATAATGATGTATTGTGGACATGCCGTGGTCGAGGAAGAATTGTTCTTGAGCTCGCACACTTGAGCCGGTTGCCAACCAGTGAAGCGCAACACAAATTACATTCTTGGCACAAAGACGTTTTGGTAAAAACGCAGCACCGAGGGACACGAGTTGATTGAGCTCTTGGACTCCCATTCGGAACGTATCACGGACAATTCTCTCGCCTTGGTCGGAGAGCAGTGCGTACTGGACGGCCAAGAACTCCATGTAGGATACAGATGGGCGTAGGAAACGTGGAAGGGGACGCGTTCTTCTCTCTTCCTCATCCTCATAGTAGAGGACCAACGTTGCTGCAGCCAGGGAGGTGGCAAGGACAACGATGTCGTCTTCCTCGTCCATTGTTTTTTCGTACTTTAGAAGTCTATATTGACTTTCAAAGTCTATATTCTGGAAACTACAAGGGTGTAGCATGTTCACCTGGAATCACTGATGCATCACTGGTTCGACTTGTGATTCTCCTGATGCTTGATATTTGATTCCATTGACTCTAAATCGTGTTCGGTGACATGATGATTATGTACCCTAATCGCTCCGAATCTTCAAGTTCAGCCAGAATCAAGAGAATCAGTAGACAACCGAACACGCCCTGAACGTTTCAACGATTGCAACATTTCTGTTTCAACGCATGATCGGATTGTGGAGAGTTCAATATGTGTGTCTATGGTGTTTTATATCTTTATCAAAATATCGATTGCAAAAAGAGATTACAAGTTGATACAAGAAATCATGTCGATAAGAGATCACCCATGAAAAGAAATTTTATGGCA
Organism: Aphanomyces cochlioides; assembly: GCA_019828595.1. NCBI lineage: Eukaryota > Oomycota > Saprolegniomycetes > Saprolegniales > Verrucalvaceae > Aphanomyces > Aphanomyces cochlioides. Next base: position 3,302,367 of record JAHQRK010000006.1, on the reverse strand, counting down.
AGAAATGAACCGCTTGTTATTGATTCGGAGGTATTGATGACAATTGCAGTTTAGGTCGCAAATGTCAAAAGTTTTACACACTCGACAATCACCATGGAGAATTTATTTCTGTCATAGAATTTCCCGGTGAATCCCACCATTATTTCGTTTTGTGACTTCTTCCGTTGAATGTTCGAATGTACCTTTCAACGACATCCTGGAAGTCATGTATTTATGTGATAAATGTAATGTTCATCGTATATGAGGTGGAGAAGACTCCCGCTGGTTCACCAAGGATGAATTTTGCTGCGAAGATCTCCTCTGGAGGTACCGACATTTAGAAAAGCAAAAAAGTGATCCAAGATTGACCTATGAAAAATTTAGTCCTTAGCAAGCTATTGCGATTTTGACCAAGTCCACCATATCTCGATGGACCGAAAACCCAATGGCGGAGTCGAGTACTTGGTACACGTTTCAACAGCTTCGAAATAGCCAGGAATGTCTGTGGATGCCATGGAATGAGTTATAAGAGGCATCAACGGCAAAGACCAGATATGCTGCGTTTAAAAAGCACAAGGAGGACGACCTCTCTTGCAGACTGACGTATGAGCAGTGGATATCCAAAGACATCCGCAATCGTATGATGACTGGGGACGACGACACTATATCTTCAGTGTGGGACACCATAGTCAACGCTTGCAAATTGTTGCTTCCAATAACATCCCTCTCAAGGTCAGACATCAATGAATCATTCTTTCCGAAGTATAGTTTGAGCATTGATTATGGTGTTCCCCGCAAGATGAGGAAAGCCTTTATGATCCATGGGCGACAATGGGGTATCCCTTTTTTATTGTCGACATTCGAGCGAGATATCATTCCTCAGCTGCGACCTCCAAAGAAGTTTCTACTCATGGCATTGGTGAACACTCTTGTATTTCACTTTTCAATCATCGGTCTTCATGCTCGTCACAATCAATGGCTTCATCCAGGGTTGGGAAAAAATATATCGATAAAAAATATATCTTTTATCTTATCCAAAAGATTATCTATTTGAGTGGTTGTGGCTTTGAAAATTATTTATTGATCTAGCTGACAATTACCAATTAGTTATCCATGCAATCGTCAATATTTTCAAATATCGTATTCATTATACAAGTTGGCTGCATCGCCACAAGAGTTAGGCCCAATGGATCGGGATACAGCAACCTGTACAGTCACCTTGACTCCAAACATGAAGACTATCGTCAGAAGTATGAACTCGCCCGACATGATCCAACACTGACTCTAGAGAGTCTCGGCTTCATCAACACCACTGCCACAAATGTAGCCCGCTGGGTACGTTGGGTCGTCGAGACGAATCAACCATTTTCATCAGTCGAAGATGGCGAAACACGCCGAATGTCGGCATTGACCCCAATATGCTCGAAAACGCTCAAGCGCGCAATGGCCAACCTCACTGCAGCAGTCGAAAAAGCGATCAGTGCAGAGCTGCCAGATATGTTTGGTCTCTGTTTCGACGGATGGTCTGATGGAACAACGCACTACACGGCGATTTTTGCCTCGTTTGAAGATACCGGCGTCGTCAAGACACCACTCTTAGCAATGGCACCTCTTTTGGAAGACGATAGACTTGACGCGCCCGCTCACGTCAATTTTATTCATGAAACTCTCCATATCTACGGGAAATCTATGGTGAATGTTGGATTCCTTGTTGGTGACAATTGCAATACTAATGGCGCCATTGCTCGTTTGTGTGGCCTTCCGTTGGTCGGTTGTTATTCCCACAAGTTCAATCTGGCCATGAAAAGATGGTTGCTGCCGTATGAAGATATTTTGATGTCAATCAATGATCTCATGGGACAACTGAAGCGTCTGCATATTATGGGGGAGCTTCGCCGTCATACTGACTTGACTCCTGTACGACGGAATACGACACGTTGGTCATCAACTTTCAATTTGGTGGCTCGATTTTTGGACTTATTGCCTTCTTTGGACCAAATGGAATCTATTAACGACTTTATGCTTTCTCGAGCTGAAGTTCAACGCGTCAAGACCCTGTTCAAGCATCTGGAAGAGTTCGAAACTGTTACACAGAAGCTTTAATCTACCGATATTGACCTCGCTGATGCCCGTACCTTGTTTGATGGCGTTTTGGCCAAGTACCCGTCAATGGCTTATCTTGACGTGGATGATGCAATTGTCCGCAATCCGCATTTCGATGATGCCGTAGTTCGTGTGTTGGATGGCGAAGAGCATCTCCTTTCTGTCGAACAAGGAGCAAGTATTTCATGCTTCCTGAATCCTGCGTCCGAATCCACGACGATTGAAGAAGGGAAATCAGTCGAGTTAGACTTTGCTGAGCAACTTCTCTCGGGTTGAGAACAATATCATCTTTTGTCATCTCTTTCACTCAAACCAATTTGAATGAATCATCTTGTGAACTCTACATTATACGATAGATTATCTTTTGACATAGGGACAATAAGATTATCGTGTCCGATAATCGATATTGATCTTAGTATACTGATGTGTCGCGTTTTGATTGGTACATATCTAGAAGGACTACTGTGTATCTTTGCAACCTTTCAATGTAAGTTACATTGAAGGGTTGCAAAGATACACGATTTATACATCATCTCATAGCAAAACTGGCAGCACTAGCAACACCCTGTGATCGAAAACGTGGCATGAGCGTGACAAGTTGTGACTACAGAGCACACGAACGAGCGAGCGAGCGCCAAGATGTGACATGCGACAGTGGAACGAGCGAGCTGCGACGTGGTTTGAGATGGCAGCAGCGACTCGAATCAGTGCCAACCACCTGATGAACGATGGGAATACAACCGAGCACCGCGAACGACAACCGTGGGGAGACCCCGGCTAGAGTCGCTGAGGGGCTAAGATCTAATGTATTTTTTTATTTCTTGTTGTTTCTTTTGTTGTGTTACGTGTAGTGATTAACCACCATTATGCGAGTGTAAAAGCAACTTCTATTCGCCAGGGGGCACGAGTAGAATGATTCGACATTACAAGCCCCCCCATCGTTATGGTGGCGAAAATCCTCCGTTGGTTCCGCATGGTACCTCAACACAAAGCTGCCAAACTCAAAGGTAATTATGTTTGGTTGTGAATGAATTATAATTGGTGTTATTCTTTATATTGCTTTACCAACAGTCTTTCCTTCCAGTGTACAATCGAATCACAAAGGTTATAATGCTATCTGCTAACATACTGTATATTAATTGTTGTTATTCAGGTTACGATCTAATCTACTACTTTGTATTTTTCTTCAGATAGCTCTTATGACGTACAAAGTTGGCAACTGAACAACCGCTCGGCGATGTTGCTAGTTGGCAAAACAAAGCGCAGATTCGCATACTTACTTTTTCTGGGAAACAGTTTGCGTCGTTTGGTATAGCTTCATCGCTCACTGTCGTATCATTCATCAAGATAAAACAATCAAGACGTTCTCATATTGAAAAGCCGATAGCTTAATACCGATACATTACTCCCTCATACATATGCCATCGGTTCGATGGAATGCGTTGTCTTCATTTAGAAAAAGACATGTCAGCGCGCTTTGACAATTCGATAACTTTTTGTAAAGTAATGAAAGATTTCCCAAGTGTCTCCACTGGTAGATCACAAAAAGCAGAGTTAACAGCAGACAGCAGCTCGTTGATGTTTCGAGAGCTCCTTTGCTGTTGAAGATTTTGAATAGCATTAGAGATTACTAAGTCTAAAACATTGAAATCGGGGCTATAAGCACTAGAAGCAACATTTTGGAGGACAGTGATAGGGATCCCTTGTGCTCGTTCGCTTTGCCACGACGGTCTTGACAAATGGCCGTATGTCTAGCCTGCCGTCGAAGACGCACTTCTTGGTATGACCGTAGCGCTGGCAGCTCGCGGCAGCCAAAAGAATCACCTTGGTTGGTGATGTGCTTGGTCGACTGGACACTGCGTATGGGTAGCAGTACATCATCATACGCATAGAATCTTCTCTTTACCTTAGTTATGTGAAACCACTTCTCATCTATATGCATCAAATCATGCATGTTAGCAAAGATGTGGCCTCCATGTAACTGAGACAAGAGAAGACTTATGGCATGTCGAACTCTCCAAACATGATTTGGGACCGAGAGCAAGGGCTTCACGTGATTCGAGCGCGGACGCAAGGTTTCGACGGCTTTCATGTGGCGAAGTATTGTCGTCTATGGTATTCCAGACATGGGCGCTGTAGAGCGGTGGGTCTGGAGGTCATGATGGCTTGCTAGACCTGTTCTTCCGAGCGACGTTATTTTGCTCTGCAATTCCCTAGAAAAGCAATCCATTAGAGTTTATACATATGAAAAAATATACTTGTCAGGCATAAATTAATTTTCGGAGGTTTTACCTTACGTTTTCGATGGGGAGCCCTGCTGAAGAGAGGTCTTTGCTTGGGTCCAGAGAAGAGACATGGTGCGCCAGTGGCAGCCTATGAGTCGCGAGATAGAGGCGATCGCGCCACGCTTGAGATTCTCTCCCTTTGACTGCTCAAGAAGGTCAAGAGGGAGTCGGCATACCTTTTGCCTCTCGTCGTGATCGAGATTTCGGCGAACGATTTCTCTTGCTGTTGTAAGGCTCCGCGACCGTGAGTTTAGTTGTGGCAAATGAAGGCAAAGGGTAAGTAGAAGGAATAGTCTAGGTTGCTCGAAATTGAGTTGTGAGCCTTCACCGTGTGTGATTGCTCCTAAAACACATGAAACACCAACTTTAAACCCTTCTATCTCAAGTCTCCCGCCGAGTTGTAGGCGCCAAAATACAGTGAATCAAAGCTTGGGATGTCCTCTTTTTAACCAGCCAATCAAATTCGAAATTCGTCAACAATTAGAAAAATCCCGCCAATAATAACGCTATTATGACTAATATTGCGGGTCGGAGTAGAAGGAATAATTATCATAGATGACGCATATCAACAGCCATGAACCTGACAAGTCCTTTGTGCAACTTGAGTCATCGAGCGATCATTACTCTGCAAGAGGTGAAGATTTCAATATGCTGATGCACCCACGAGATGTTACACGTATAAGATTCTTGAAGAGTCTGAAGAATTTATGTGCTGAAAGATGTTTCTCTACGAAACGTCTATTTTACTCATTTCTAAAAACGCATACACGACAATTGGCTGCTGAAGCCTCAATAGATCGCGCTGCCGACTGGGCTCAACGGTCACCGTGGCTTGCATCAACGGTAGAGTGGGGTGATTCAAAAAGATTGTCAAAAATTATTTACTACATGTCTGCCACGCATGCTTGGAGCAACTCTTCTCCGTAGACTTTGCTGGCCCATTTCAGTTTAAGATTGCAAAATCGTTATTCTTACTCGTTAGGAGAGCACAACTTATGCGATGCTATTAGCTCCTTAGCTTGCAGATGCACACATACAATAGCTCAACGGTTTGTCTACAGGTAGATCCTTAACACCCAATTTTGCCCTTAGAGTTATGAATTGGTGTTTTGGAAGCGCTGTAGTTAGAATATCCGCAATCATTTCTTAGGAAGGACAATACATGAGATCGATTTTCTTGCTTTCAAAGAGACCTCGGGTTGAGCAGCATTATCACACCAAACTTTAATAGGCCTTTTCATTTTAACTCCCATTTCTGTTAAAAGAGCGTGTAGCCATTCGCATTCATTACAGCCTTCACTTAAAGCTAATAGCTCCGACTCCACTAATGCAATGCTGCTTGGAGCTTGCCCAACAGACACAAATCCCAGCCATCCGGATAAAATATCCGGCGACATATTTACGATCTTTTGATTGACTCTCGATCATAAGCAATTTTATTTTCATTACCGCTGAGGTATAACCCATAGGTAGACGTTCCTTTCGAGTATCTAAGGATCCTCAATGCCGCTAGCCAATGTGTCTCATTAAAACACGAAAGAAAACAACTGAAGTCTCTTACTGCGTTAGCTATGTCAGGTCTTGTTCCTCTAACCAGATATCGTAAGGATCCAATGAGCCCCCTGAAGTCATATGGTTGAGATTCAATCTCTTCTTTTGACATGTTGCTTTCATGTTTCTGATCTTGGTCGACAACCTGTGATGTCGACACAGGTGTACTATTCCATATTTCACCAATAGATCAGTAATGTACTTATGTTGGGAAAATGCCATTTCATGCTTCTGGCGATCCTGTTTCACCTCCATTGTGAGAATAAAATTGATGTCACCTAAGTCTTTCATTTTAAATCGACTTGGACAGTTCAGACTTAATCCACTGCATGCTTGACATGCTTGGAGAAACGATGGTAAGATCGTCGATATAAACGCCTAAAATAACCCAATCTTTATTGGGTGATTGTATTAGATCCACTAGGTCCCCCACTTTTGTACGTAGATGCAGTACTCTTTGTAACAACGTATTCCGTGAGGAATGCATGCAATTCATTATACAATGTACGTGGAGCCTGTCTGAGACCGTACAGGCTCTTACGTACTTTTAGCACTTTGCTAGCGTCACGGATGAAGCCTTGTGGCTGACGCATATATATCACCTCATCCAAATGTCCGTTCAAAAGGGCTGTCACAACATCCATTTGGTGATATTCGGCATTTAACTTCGTCGTTATCGCTCAACTAGTCGAGGAGACTCCTAGAGGGAAACAGGTGAGTAGATATCATCACAGTCTACTCGCACTACAGCTGTATTTGGTGGCACCCTTGTACTACCAACCTAGATTTGTAGTGATCGATTTGTCCATTAGCTAATTATTTAACGCTAAATACCCAATGACATGCTTGACCAATATGTAATTGGGTTAGTCCCCATGTCTCTTTCTCCATCCGTGCAATGTATTCTGTTTGCATAGCCTCGATCGACTTTGCCCTATCTATCCAATTGACAGCTGCTCTATACGATCGAGGCATGGCAGTGTGGGATTCTGTGCCTCTGATCGAGACAGTAGGTCAACAAGGAGTCATAAGTAAATCAAACATAATCTTTATACTGGTCTTTTACGTCCACGGCTCCTTCGAGCTACCTCCGTGGGTGTGTCTCCTTCAGGAGCAGTAGAAGCTGTCGCAGGATCATGATTGCTTGTCTCCTGGGAGGTGGGAATGTTAACTCCCACTGTTTCATTGTCTGACACACAAGAGTCAACACCTCAACTCTATTTACAGCATCGATCCACGACGTCCAAATGAGATACGCCCTGTAGCTCGTCGTCGTCTAGCATAGTGGTGGTATTATTGAACGCTTTGCTGACAATATCAAACTCTTATAGTGCAGCACTTTTAAAAATGCATGACGCAGTGCTTTTGTCACATAGGTAGGATAAAAAAGAATATCTCTTGCCACAAAGTTTTCAATGTCCAACAGGCGATAACCTTTATATTCCTCGGAAACTCCTAGGAAGCGACATTTCACCGCTCGAGCAGACAACTTCTTATCTGTTCTTTGTTCCTTTGGGATGTATGCAAAGCATATAGATTCCCATATATGTAGATGACTCAGGTCAGGCTTACTGTGTACCGAACTTCGTATGGCATCCTGTAGCCTAGTCTTCAGTACGCATGGGTGTTCTGTTCTGAACGTAGTAACAGTAGACTAAAGCCTCTGGCCACCAAATGGCAGGCAACTGGGTATCCAGCATTGCGCATCGCACCATAGCCAATTTCGTTTGATGGTTTCGTTCTGCTGAGCAGTTTTCCTCAGGAGAATATGGAATAGACCTCTGAAACTTTATACCTTTAGTCTCACAGAAATTCTCTAATTTTGAATTAACGAACTCAGTGACTCCTGATGATTCTCACTGTAAGATCACCACTTCTGTTCAGTTTCTGCACGAGATTTCTCACTGTACTGAACGCTTGATTCCTTTTCTTCAATACAAAGCACCAACGCCAGGATGACATATCATCCACTATATTAACGTAGTACTTTATTCCAATCTTTACCCAAAATGCTCCTTTCGTTCTCGTTGGTCCATTTGGGTCCATGTGCACTGTGCCAAGTTGTCGAGAACCATCAACACTCCGATGACATGCGACGCTTTTTCATTTCAGCGCACACATTGCAAAAGAACTGTACCGACTCAAGGAGGTGCATTGGAACAGTAGGAGCACCAGATAGCTCACTTTTACTAAGTGTAAACACGACAACCTCTCTATGAGCATGACCATGCGTACATGCCATTCTCTTAGAAGAGCTTCTGCCTAAATCGGGTCAGTGACTGTTACAGGTCTGCAATTGCGTGACTTAGCATGTAAACATTGCAATTGTCTCTCTCGGAGGTTCTAATGTCTAATGCAGTACGTCCCACTTACTTCAACTGCAACAAACTGTAGTACACCTTGACTAAACACATACTTATACCGTCCATTCAAACTGTTAATGATATGGAAACCGACTCTCTTGAGAACTTTCTCACTCAGAATGTTTGACTGTGCGCATGGTGCATAACAAACGTCGTTGAAATAGAATTTCTTTACACACTTATCTACACCCATGAGAAACAGCTGAACTGTTCCAATGCGGGAACTTCGTAGAACAGACCCGTCGCCAAACGTAAACTCATACTCTTTATTACATTTAGAGTAGCTATAGAACGAACATGCACGCGTTATGTGCATACCGCATTCAGAGTCGAGGACCAAATCACTAGATTCAACACTTTGAGACCTTTCTAGTAGATAGGGGGCATAGAGCATTACATGTTCTTCCACTGTGAGCGTCTGCTTAGCAATACTTTCCGTGTAGGAGGTCACAGCCGACCACTGGTCTGTCCCAATTTGATCATTTTCGCCGAAAATTCCCGAGTGAAAATCTCGTCATTTGATTGGATAATATCATCCATATCTTCACCTGATTGGCTAGATTATGTAATTTCTAAGAATTCGGATCTTGAATTTTTACTAGAGCTAACATTTCTAGAGCCAATCATTTCCGACGTTTACAATTTTACTATCATCTGATTGGTCAGAGCTAGTTTTGCGCAGTTGCCCTGTTGGCATGAATTGGGCGCGCAACGCCGCTCTTGTCATTCATATTTTTCCGTGTGATTCCATTTTTCTTATCTTTGAGACGGAGTGGGCACACTTCTTTCATGTGGCTTTGCCCATCCACCTTGTGAGTTCCATCACAGTAGAAACACTCAGTATACTTTTTAGCTTTCCTATTGGTCTTGTTAACCTTAGCTTGGTTCACTGAAAAATCACGTTTACTGCCACGTTTAGTGGCTGTCATGTCAGCTATAGCCTCACTAGACCTAGCGTTAAACACTTGTTTAACTACCGTTTCGATCACGGACACCTTAAAGCCATCCTTGGTTTGGCTCAAATTCGAGCAAAAACAACTAGACGCGAGTACCAAAACTAAGGTTTGTAAAACCTGATCAGGTTTCACCAACAATCTTCACATAGAGCTCGTTGATCAGGTTTTGGAGTGATCGCATCCTCTTCAAGAGGTTACTAACACTCTTAAATGTTTTTTTAGGCAGAGAGATTAACTGTCAAGTACAAATTAGTACTAACGTCTAATGACGATTGCCGATGTACTCCCGCTCCAGCATAATCCATACGTCGTGGATCTGGAGATCGGGGTTGATAGTGCCACGGAATTGAACCAAAAGTTCGTTTGGCAACACTTTGCCCACGAGTCCACGAATTGCATACTACTGCATCCGAAGGTAATAGTATCTCTTGGATTTTTCAGCCTCGATTGTGTCGGCATTGCTCACAATGTCGAGCTTGTGCGCCATCTCAAGTTCGTCGATTTCAATGATTGGCCGAAATTTCAACCAATCAGCGTGCGGTAAATGGTACGGCTTGAGTCATTTCTCCGATTGCTCGAAGTCGTGCGTTGCTGACAGGGCGGGCCTTCCAGGAGGTGAACACGGCCTTCTTCCGGCTGAACTTGAGGTCAGACATGGTGGTCTTGTCGTTCAAAGTATCGGTCATGACGGTACAAAAGGGGGACTTGGACTTTTACCTAACTCTACCGGCCGGTGCTAGTCTCTTGGTATTAGCATATTGAGCCAGTTAAATATTCGAAAGTGAGTAACTGTTAGAAACTTTCGGGCTAAAAGGTGATGTTTTGATTTCAAGAGAAGCAAAGTGCTCTTTCCTATCGTACAGTTCAAGAATAGAAGATATTTACCAGGTCTTCTATCGTCTCGGTGTTTGATAAGTCGTTACCTTCAGAAATTAAAGTATGGTAGTGTTGATAGTGTTTATTGTGTTCTAATTTTGCAAATTCAATCAAAGTGGTTGCAGTCAGACTTGCCGAAAAATTATTTCACAGGAAAAATATTTTTGATGCTGTAAAAGAGTAAATTATTTCATATTTGAGAAGAAAAAATAGATAATTTTACTTTTATACTTGAAATTTGTATGAAAATTATTTTGACAAAATCACCAACACTATAAGCGGTTGGCCCTCCAGATCACTCGAAGAGTCGCGAAACGACAGCACATCACCGTTTCAGCAGATCTTCTTCTGCTTTGCATTGCATTTGATTGTAACTCCAGAACAAAGCGAATTAAACATTGAATCATTCTTGCTTTTGCTCATCTCAACTAACGATCAATGAATCCCTTACCTTAACCCGACTTGCTAAGCGGCAGAGATCTGTCTGTAAACTACTTTGTCCGCGTCAAGAACACAAAAAACACATGGAAATGCCGAGCTTGCAATCTTGAAATTACCATGACTGGCTCTGGCTATACAAATTCATGCTCACAGATATGTCCATCTGAGCAAAGATAAATCTCTCAACAAACGGACGCTTGACAAGTTCTGGGCGACATCAAAAGCCCAGAATATTCATGGTTGGATTGACATTATTGTGAATGGGCTACATCCTTTCTCACTTTGTGACGAGAAAAATTATCCGAAAATACTCAAAACTTGAGGGAATTGACCGCGACACACTCCAAAAGTACATGCGAATACTCACTGAGAAGGTCGAAATTGCTTCAACTGCCCTGCTTCACAACAAAATCGCGCTCGTTTTTGATGGATGGACAGCTCAATCTATTCCAGTATGTCGATGTTTTCGCATCTTTCCCTCGACTTATGCGACGACTATCTTACTCTGTGCCCAGCGCCAAACTTCGCCAATTCACTCATTTGACGTCAAGAATCCGAAATTCAACTCGATGGAGCTCAACTTTCGAAATGGTTCTACGCTACATTGTAATACGCAAAATCTTGCGTTCTTTGCTAGGTGTAGATGTTGATTTCGTTCCTTTGACGAACAAGCAAGACAAGGAGCTATCTGAATTGTATACTACTGTACCTTGAAATTTGAAAAGGTCACACATGGTCTTCAAAATGAGCGAACAACGATGCAAGAAGTTCGAGATGTGTTCGATTTGATTATAAGATTATCCGAATACGGATAGTAAACTCACAGCCAATGGGAGCCTAGTTCAGAGCCCAAGTATTGAATCCACCGTAGCGAAAATCCAGCGCGGCGAAGTCTCTGCGCTCAGTCACGTCGAGCGCGCAAGTAATATACATACTCGACGATACGCGCGTTGAAGTCGTTAGCGAAATCAACGTGAATTTGTCAAAGCTGGACTATTTTGATCAAGGTAAGTGGCGAAAAACTGACAACACCAAGGGCTACATGAGCCTCGAATTTCTGTGTCCAACGCCAAATCTGCGTGAGCGGTTCTTCCCAAGAGCCAAATATGCGCTTGGCGATCGGCGTGGTCGTATTCTGCCTCGCAACTTCGAGATGCATGTTTTGCTTTGTGTCGACGACACTCTGGGACCTCAGCATGATCGAGGACATTGTGAATCTAAAAAAAAGAGGAAAATGGAAAATAGTTTGTACTTTAAAAAGGATGAATAAATCATCCTATTTGTGTATAGAAAAGAATAAATTATCCTATTCTTTGTATGAGATAAAAAAATAATGAGGTGGTCATCACAAAAGAATATATTCCAGATCATATTATCGGTAAGTGTGGTTTCAGTGCGCGTGTTGAACTTGGGGAGAGGATTGTCGGGATAGATAGAGAGATTTCGCAACTCATCCTCAAAATGAAACTGTAAAAATTGATACAATATGACAAAACTCTAAAACATTGTTGTAGGAATCTCTGAATTTCTCCAATTTTGAGGATTATATTCCCCATCCCAATCCGGATTTCAGTTCGGATAAGAAGCAAATTCGAAGGAGAACATGGCCACTTCCTTATCTGCGATGGATGCCACCAGCGAAGAAAGTGGCCGTAAGTGGTGGACAGAAGAAGAAGACCTCTCCCTCCTTGTTCAAGCAAACGTGGATAGGCCATTTTTGGCTGATCAATTTCAAATGAAGACGTGGAATGACCTTGCGCTTCGTCTACAAGGGGCTGTAATTTCAACCGAGCTGGTGTTGATGGCAAATAGTGCTGGGCGAGATTTGCATTGCTGCTCAAGAAGCATCGATAATTTCAAAAAAACAACATGGACTCTCGGGTGTTGATCAGGAACACACAGAGGCCATGGTCATCTTAGACGATTTGGTTGCCTTGATCGACGACCACGAGCAAACGAAAAAGATGCAGCTCTCCAGAGAAAATGATTCAAAGATCCTATCTGCTGAAGCAACAAAACATATCCGTGATGCTGCAATGCAGCGATGTGTCAGAAAGACTAAGACCGATCCTTCTGAGTTGTCACCAGGAAAAAAGAATCACATATTTGATCTCCAACGACGTGAAATTGAGCTCGAAGAAGGAAATTGAAATTCAAAAGATTCAAAGCTGAGAAGGACTGTGATGAAAAGAAAAGGATCGAAAAGAACGTATAGAAATTCGTGAAATGGAAAAGAAGCGCCATGATGACATGTTTGAAATGATGAGAAGACTTATTGATAGATCTATTAGAAAGGGGGATTAACTTCTACTGTTAATGAATTAAATTTCAATTTCTTGTCAAATACTGCTGCAGCGTGGGTGGCGTCATACCAAAGAAATCACTGATTTGATTGTCTTTTTCCCAGCAACACTGACAGTTTGAGAGAAACATTGCTACAATGATGCATTTACCTTTGTCCATTTGTTAGAATAATCAAACGATGAATGATATGATTACCCACGTTTTGCAACATAATTTTTTGTTGCAACTTATACGTAATGAACGACCAATTCGTCTTCAATGCACAAAAAGAGCACTCGACAGACTGCCTCACACGACTCATAGGTGCATTGAATTCTCTTTTTTCATCGTCTTCGTAATTTTTGTAACCAAAGCAGACCCACTTGTCGATGCCGTACGCCGGATCTCCATAAATCAAATAACCATCAAGTGTGTGAAAGTTCATATCAATGTGCTCGATAAGTCTACTTGATTTCAAAAGAGTTGAGTCGTGGCGAGAGCCCTCCAAGGGTCCCCAGAAATGAATACAAAGGCCATCAGGGGCTGTCACACATTGGAAATTGAGACAATGACGCCTCTTGTGTCCACTATAAATATATCGCTGTAGGTCTGGAAAGGGATTGTTATGGTTTGCTTCAGTTCTCTTTTGGGTGATTCGACAAGTTTCGACTTTACTTCCATCTATAAAGCCGACGACATTATTCATAGGACAACCTTGTTTGACGATGGCTTCGGAGTAAGTTTCAAGCTGATCGCGACTTACATGGGATGCCATGTAGATATTGCTTTGCCATAAATTGTAGAGTTTCTCAATGACCTCGTTCAAAATTCTAGACATAGCTTCACGAGATCTCCCGAATTTATGAATCATGTCAACATATTTGCGAGGATATGACAATCGGTACAAGACTATGCAGAGGTGTTCTGGTGTTGGAAGTGGACATACCAACTCCAGATAGCTGTCGCAGATGACACGGACACATCTGCGATACACTGGTGTCTATCTGCCTGTTTTGCATACCTTTGTTTGTTTTCACCAATCCCAGCCCTGCTGGCAACGTGCTGCTGTGTTCTCTCAACGATGCGTTTGGCAAGCCAACCACGGAGTACCTAGGCACGTTCTACCACGGTCAAGGTTGTCACTTCAACGATTAGCGCGTCGTCAATTGTAGAAGTTGCTTTTAACACTTCAATTTCAATCAGTTCCATTTTTCACTTGTCGAGCGCATCACCTCCTCTGTTTGGAGGTGACGACTATCGCTTCGTATAATACGTATAATTCATTGTACAGTACAGTCCATTTGCACACTTGTACTGTACACATGTACTATTGTGTACTTATCAATGAGCTGCATCCAGTTTGAAGTTGATCGGAAAGTCATTGGCATCGAAGATATGACATCCAACGTTGGTAATTTATCTATATAATAGGGGTAATCAAAGTTAGACGCTTTATGCGTCTGGCAGCACTTTACGAGATGTAATAAAATAAATATTTTTGCGCTTTATTGGAACGATAGGCCAGTGTTGCTCGAGTTAAATGACGCGATCGAAGAAACATGATGAGAGCCAAGGCACGAAGCGCAAGCATGAAGACGAAGGACCAAGACCGAAGAAGATTGTTCGCCGCCGCGTGACGGATCTTGAGTTGCTGTACGTCTTGGAGTTCCTTGAAATCCCCAGCAACTTTGCCATCATCGTGGGCAAGGCCGTGAAGGGCAAATCCGTGGTTGGTGGCCAAGCTCTTACAAAAGTTCAAGGTAGTGTCATTGATCAAACCGTCTAATCCATATTAAGGTTACAAGCTCATGGCGGAATTCATCAACTCACGCGTGCGCGAAGAAATGTTGCAGGATTGGGACACCATGAACACGAAAGGTCGATTTGAGTCATATTTGCGGGCATATAAGGCTGCACACAATTGGGAAAGCGGCCAAACTGGCCAGGGTCTCACAGATAGAGACTTTTTGAATGGTACTCTCTAGATATATTGTTGAGACTCATAAGAACTAGGCATAACAACCTCTGAAGCAAAGTTAGAGGATATTTGCTTTGGATACGAGCGAATGAAGACTCTATTTTCTGACCGGCAAAACATTAGCCCCAGTTTTGTGGCAGAGATTGGCCACCTTGAGAATGATGAAAATCGAGATGAATCGCACCAACAAATCGAGCTCGATGAAAACGATCCAACAAAAGTATGTGGTTGTAGATGCGATGAATGATATGACTATATAGGAACTGTATTGGGAGATGAACGATTGTGAAGCCCCAGGAATTGAACATGCCCCCCGATCACCGGATCGCGGGCTTTTGTCACATGACAAGATTGATGGAGTGCCAAATAAAGCAAAGTCTACATCAAAGAAAGGACGGATTCCCCAGAGCTTTCCAGTTGGCGACAAGCGAGTGAAAAAAGACTTTGCAACTGCTTACTCCGAGGGTCAGGCAAAGCTCTTAGAGCTTGAAGTGCAAATGTTTGAGCATATGAAACACGAGCAAGCCCGCCAAAGCAGAGCAAATTTTATACGCGATCTTTTACATGATGGACAGTCTATGGCAGCTGTAGAACAAGCTGTGCAGCTTGCGTTTGGTAGTCTTTAAGGTTGTAATTCATCAATACTACAATTTCACTATTGAATATTATGCACTACTGCCAAAATCGTAAGACGGATGCCTTCAACTCTTCTCGCCAGATCATTGCGCTAACCTTAGTGGGCTCTACGCATGCTCGTTGTATCCAACGTTTATCGCTGGCAAGAGCAACGTCATCACTGCTGTTGCGAAGGTCATTCACGACATTATGCAAGACACAGCATCCGACAATCCAACTGCAAACGTCAGACAAGTCCTTCTTCTCTCGTATGCGTATTGGAATGCCACGTAAGCTCTGCCAACGCCCTTTTAGCACACCATTACCGTGTTCAGATACCACACGAGCAGAAGCTAGATGCGTATTGAAAGCGCAATTGTCAGACTCTAAAGAATGAGGTAGACGATAGGGGACCACCATATTGTGAGTCATTCCAAATCCCGAGTCGCCAAATTGGTATTCTCCAGGCGAAAAATATTTGGAGGGGTGCTTGTAGACGTCCGTTGACTTCCAACCAAATCAACAAATGCAACCAAGTCAGTCACTTTATTGTTTTAACTTTGATTCCCAAAGGGTTTTGAGAGCGCTTTACGCAATAACATTCCGACGAGGAAATTTCGCTTTAAAAATGAAAAATATTGTAAATAAAGCAATGTAAATTTTGAACTTTGATTACCCCTAATATATGCACTCTATGCGTCATCATGCACACGCAGCGACAGGCAGGAAGATTTCTCTTTCCATCGCCGTCTTTGACTTCAAGTGCACAAAGACTGCCTCTAAACAGATTATTTCCTGCAAATTGCCGAGCAAATCGTTTACAGGAAAGAGTAAACGGGAGTTTTACTCATTTGTACACAAAAAAGTTTTCTCTTAGTTAAAGTAAAGGTGTACCTATTGTGCTAATCGATTGGATTGTACACTGTATTATACAAGTAGTACTCTGGAACAAAATATAAGGAATTTTCGTCCAATCGTGCACAACTTTTGCTATATTTGACCAATCCTGACGTGTTAGGAAGCAATCAACCAATCACGTTTAGACGTATCCAACGCACCAATCGCCGTGATGAAAGAATGACAGATCACAAAAATTTCTTCAAAAGATTGGACCATACTTTATCTCATATGTATTTATGATGACCAAATATAAAGATTTTTGTATAGTATATAAAAACCTTGATCAATATCAAATGTTCTTTGTATGGATATTTGTATAGTATACTATGATCAATATCTAGCATATCATGATATATGTATACTATACAAATATCTATATTTTTTACAAATGTAGATAACATATCAATATTTGTATAGTATACAAAAGTCTTTACATAAAGCATCTACTCTGTTTTGTTGTTGCTCAACTTCACGCAACAAAGATAGTTTCAGCTACTTCTATCATGAGCCATCTAATGAGACCCTGTGTACTGTTCATGCAATGAGCTGATGGTCGAAATTCACTGAAAATACTTATATTACGTCATCATTTCCTTATATGTTGTTTCACTCGGACAGTGAATAATTCCTTATATTTTGTTCCAGAGTAGTACAAAAATACGTCCATATGAATATACGAAGCCATAGTGACGACAGATCAAAACTAGTTTTAGTTCCTTTGTGAAAGGGAGTCCTCATTCAAGCATTGCGGAATGAGTTCACCACGACCATCACTAGGTGATGCAATGGCCACTGCCTACACTGCCACTGCAGCGCCTGTCGTTGCACCAATTGCCGAGCCTCCTGCTGCAAGAAGCGCCTCACAGTCGTCTCTAGCACGAGCTTTTGGTGAGTTATCACTTGAAGAAGGTCCAATTTTTACCATCCCTTTTGTCCCCGAAGTTTACCTTCAAGGACCGTTTGCATCTTCGCAACAACGCCGCTCATCTCTGAGCAACCCCACGAGCGAAAACGTCGAGACACCGTCGCGTCCGTCCAATATACCATCGCCCGGAGCGGCAGCTGCAGAAGAGCCGCAGACAACAAAATATACCGATGTAAAGAGTTCGATGGCTAGTGGGAGCGCCCAGGAGACTGAGGGTGGACACGAGAGAGTAAATATATATCTGATCGTTTCTCTAACTCCACAACGCTGGTCGTCTTACCGACATCTCTGCCGTGTTGCCTTTACTACTCCCCCTTCCAATTCGGGATGTCCCCAGCCCGGCGTTGTGCGCCGCAGCCCGTGCCACTCGGTATCGGACGTAGTAATCACGTCCTGCCCCACTATCTATCGGTTGCCTCGCCCCTTGGAGCAAGCTATCCGTTCTTTCCGGCAGGCTCGCCGCACTAGTCCCCTTGGACACTGCCAGTGCCAATATTCAATGGGCACACTCGCCGCACTCTTCGAGCAAGCTAACTGCTCTTTCCGGCAGGCTCGCCGCACTCGTCCCCTCAGACACTGCTGGTGTCAATATCGGTAGACTCGCCACACTTTCTGATGGTTTCGAGCGTCATCCACTCTCAAAGCTCGAGGTGGGTCATTGTCTCATGCTTCGAATACTTTTCCTGTACCACGCGTTGTCTGAATGCACCGCGTGGGTGGCCCATGTGGAGATTTTGGTAGGGCTGGCTCGACTGGAGATCGGGATAAAGCGTCTGCCACCACATTTTGTCGGCCGGATTGATGATGGAACGACAGGTCATAGTCACTGATTGTCAAAGCTCACCGATGCAGACATTTTGGGACTGCCACGAGGGCTCGTTGCTTGATAGTTTGTGCTATTCAACCTTGTTGCTGCCGCTTCCAATTTGGCAATGCTTCATTCCGCCGGCCATACCACAGGTTGGTTTCGCTTGGTTGTAGAGCAAATCCAGTCGACGTTTGTTTTGCAACGGACGGACCTTGAATTGTCGTGCCCGCCGATAGCCCTGGGCGCTCCCATCTTGCCGACCGCCGCCGACTGATCGGTTGGGCGGCCCCAGTGTGACCACCATGTAAAGAGTTCGATGACTGAGGGTGGACACGAAAGAGTAAATATATATCTGATCGTTTCTCTAACTCCACAACGCTGGTCGTCTTACCCGAGGCAAAAGCTGTCGATGTAGCAGTTGTACATGGAAGCAGTTGGCAAAATCCAGAAAAATCATCCTTCAGGGTAAGGATATAACAGCAACCTGTGTATTTGTCCGTGGGCAACTTAAGAAAATCCGCATGAAGCACCTCATTTGGACGTGTAGCATGGAGTTGCTCACCGAGAGACCTTGGTATCATACGGCCCGCAACACTTAAGCAATGCAAACACGAGCCAACAAATGCACCCACATCATCAGTCAATTTCGTCCAGAAACACCAGGAACGTAACGAGGTAATTGTAGTACTGGCACCACGATGGCCTGACAAACTAGCATGAGCAACTACCATAAGACGGAGTTGGAGCTCACGTGCGTCGTCCGGGATCCATATGAGGTTTGCTGCATCACCGTAGCAATTTTTGGCTGGAAGCCATATAACCGTTCCGGGAGTGGCAGATGCTGTGCCTGAATGACAGAAATGTTCTCCAGCGTTGGCCACTCAAAACTAGTCAGATTGCAAAGGTGAAACCGGAGGCACCACCAAAGTGTTAATGTGAGAGATTGAGACCGAGGTGTCAACAACGTTCCATCTGGAGAGCATATCCGCCCAAATGTTGACTTCACCGGGGATATGTTCGATCGTATACACGTAGCCTGTCATAATCATCGCCCACCGCTGCAAACGATCCGCTTGGTGCCGTTGCATAGTGGAATCGGTGGCCAAGGGATTGAAAATATACGCCAGGTTGCGGTGGTCCGTATAAATTGTAAAACCACCAGGCCGAAGGAGCAAGTACTCCAAACGTTTGCAAGACTCCACAATGGCATACGCTTCTTTGTCCGGTATTGGCCATCGTGAGGATGCTCCAGTAAACCGCCCACTTAGAAAAGCTAGGGGACGGTGGCGTTGCTCATTAAGAGGTAGATGTTGATCTTCCTGGGGGATTTGAGTGACAACGGAACCCCAGAAATCCTTCGAAGCATCAGCAAATAAGAATACCAATGTATCCGGACCAGGATGTGCCAGCGGAACCATTTGAGTTAGTGCCGTTTTGACTCGTGCAAAGCAATTATCATGTTCCTGACACCATCCACACGGAGAAAGAAGGATTTTTTCCAGCTTGCGTTTCTTGCGGGTACCAACCGACCTTGTCGCTACTGTCAGTAGGGTTTGGGGTGGGGCAACCATCGCGGAATAATTGGGGAGATTAGCACGCATCCAATTAGCGCAACACAAAAATTGCTGAAGTTGAGCTGCAGTCACTGGAGGAGTCATAGCTACCAAACCTGCCACCCGCTCCGGTCAATGGGCAATGCCATCAGCTGAGACAATTTTACCGCACCATTTGGTACTGGTCGCAAAGAAAGAACACTTGTTGGGGTGAAGTTTCAAACCAAACGAGGAGCATGCACGCAGAACGGTTTCCAATATATCGAGTAAGCCGTCCACCGTAGGTGGGTATCCTAAGATATCATCGAGCTATGCCAAGATACCGCGATACAAGACTTCCTTGAAAATTGTTTCAACGACAGATTGACAGTAACCCACACTGTCGACACCCCCATGAGAACCCGCGTTGGCGACATCATTCCGCGGTGGGTCATAATGGTAAAATATTCTTGAGAAGCGGTGGAGAGTGGCAGCTGTCAGTACCCTCTAAACCAGTCGAGGGCAAAGAAATATTTGGAGCCTTCTAGGAAACCCAGAGCCACTTCAAGTTGAGGCATAGCCCACACTAGAGGATCAGTACGGGCGTTAACTGACCGTAAATCGACGGTCATGCGATACGAGCCGTCTGGTTTTGGAACAATTCGAGGCGGCGATGCCCAACGACTGGCATTGTTGGAATACACCAAATCTGCATTTACCAGGTCATCCATGTGATCGCTCAAAAATTGTTGGTGAAGTGGAGGGACGTCGGGTCGTACATTTGGCAGGCGTGACCCAAGATTTCAATCGGACTGCGAGGGGAGACACACGTATCGGCGGGTCAAGGCCGAAATTGACACGAAATACATCCTGATAAGACACCAGGAGAAGGCGTAGCCGTTCTAAATGCTGACCCGCTAAGCCAAGGGTTTGAGCCTCACGAACACGTTCCGCAAGGAGATCTGGGACAGTCGATGGTGAGCTTGCAGTGATTGGCGGGAAAAAAACCGTGTCTTCGTCGTTTATTTCAAGCGAAGTTGCCAAGCAGACAGAAGGGTCACCGGTAGCACCGATAGGAAACGATTTATAGCTGGACAAGGGAGGTGCAGATTCCACTGGCAGATCTGCCCGGGTTATATCCCACTCAATTTGACGTTGACTGGCCGAAACCAATATCGCTTCAAGAGAGTACCCAAGTGTTTCCATGACTGGGCGAGAAATAATGAGGCGCGGGGTTGGAGAAGGATCTTGAATCACCCAAGCGTGTAAATTTCGAAGAGTCAATGGACCAGCCGACGTCGAAAGCTCGACCCGACCAAAAACCACACCATATTGTGCCGTAATGGACGCCCCTGTGAAAGAAACCAGAGAGTGTTTGCCATTGTGTCGTGTACATGGGACACCAAGTGTAACCAGGGCCTCGATGAGCCCGTGGTTGGTAATTGTAGCATCAGCGCCAGAATCGAGTAATACAGCATCGAGTAGAAGGGCATTTTCAATCGTCGCTGGCACAGAACTACCACCCAAATCTAGTGATGATGACAACTCGATAGCAGATTCGATCACGTTGACCTTTGAGCGTTGAGTGCAATCGCGGTCGAAATGGGCACCAGAACAATGTCGACATGGCCGAGACGGACCCGAAGGGCGATTTGGTTGAGCTGGCCGGGCGGACGTGCCAGAGGATTGAATGTTTTGATGGGTCGAAGGGCGGGAGGGACTTGAGCTTGAACGTGCCCCCCTTGGGATTGATTATTTCCATAGCCATGTTTTCGTGGTGCTGGTGGAGATCTTAAAGCTTCGGAGGAAGGCCAGCGGCTACGAGGGCTACGTACGCCATTTTCGTTGCCGAATACACGTTCAGTCCTCGGCGGCGCCACAGACCTGCTGCCCGACCCATTCTGAATCGTACGATTTACTGGAATGGAGGGATCGAAGCGGATCTTGCGTTCACCAATAAAATTGACCTTCTGAGCGTGTCGCTCTCGTCCCATCGCATGTAAGATTCCATTGCGGTATGAAGGTATTGGATAAACTTGAAAACGTCCGACTTGAGCTGCTTATTGCATGTGCGACTCAATATTCGTCGACCACCGTTGCTTTAAAGTCACTAGGTGCCAGAGCATCCACCAGGTACCCTACAACCCGTTTCGGTTCCAGCTCTACCATGGCTAGCATTGATAATTTGTCCAAGACTGTATCCATTGAATGAACCAAATGCGAAATGCGGCTTCGTGCGTCAGTCAAAGCCACATTGAGTTTAAGTTCGTTCATTTACTTGTCCACTTTTGTAAATTCCATGAAACCCGTCTCCAAGCCGGTCGAGAAATATTCAATCCACTCGGCTTCAGTGATATGCTCTGGTTCCTTGAATAGGTCGTATTTTGCAATACGACGTCGCCGTGCATCGGAGATACAAGTGCCAACGGGCATAATGTGGGGACGAAAACCGAGCTGTTGCAGAGACGCACATTGAAACCAGTATTCTTGATACTCTTGCATAAACTTCCGTTTGTCGTTCGCGGTGGTCCCATCGTATCTGGGGGCCTTGGGCAAGGTTGGCAGCCTTTGTAACCGCGCGGATTCGGAGTACAGGCAACACGGCAGAGATGTCGGTTTGGTATCCTGCTTTTCAACATTTGGAATTGTGTTCACGTGGATTACCGATCGAGGATCGCACTTCCAAAATGAAGCTATTGGCAAGGTGTCGCAATACTTGGGAGCGCAGCATCACTTTACAACGGCATATTCTCCATGGGCGAATTGCTCGGTTGAAGTTTTAAATCGCCAATTTATCCGTTGTATGCGCACCCTCCTATCTGAGCACAAGTTACACGTAAATGAATGGTCTCGGCTTTTACCCGCCGTTCAGTCAGCACTGAATCATACTCCTTCACCCCGTCTTGGTCAGGTTGCCCCTGTCACTGCTTTCACTTGCCTTCCTGCGACGAATCCACTTAGCGTTGTATTCACAGCCCCATCGGGTGAACCGTTCGAAATGTCACCTCTTGATATCTCGGCTGCGCAAATGGGCCATATTGCCGACTTGGCTACAACACTTGACCACATGCATCGGTCTTTGGCAACGTTAAGCGACAAATCCCGCCGAATTGCAAGAGCTAGTCGAAATCGTCATGCCTCGCCACCTAATTTTAGCCTTGGAGATTTTGTTCTCGTGGGTATTGTCACACCCCATCCACCAAAATTGTCGATTGTGTGGCGCGGCCCCAAGCGCATTGTCAAAATTATCTCTGATTGGATTTTTGAAGTCCAAGATCTTGTGGAGCCTTTCGATCTGTCGGTGCATCACGCCAGTCGTCTCCGTTTTTATGCAGACCATTCTCGCGACATCACCGAAGATTTATTGGACTATGCGAGATATACGAATGGTGGGCACAAGGTTCGATTACTAAACGGTATCCGCAAATCCAAGGAATCTTTTGAAATCTTAGTCTACTGGCTGGGCCTTGACGATGCTGAGGCTTCATGGGAACCGCTTGCCAATC
This sequence comes from Aphanomyces cochlioides, assembly GCA_019828595.1. Lineage (NCBI taxonomy): Eukaryota > Oomycota > Saprolegniomycetes > Saprolegniales > Verrucalvaceae > Aphanomyces > Aphanomyces cochlioides. The sequence continues at coordinate 3,279,266 of JAHQRK010000006.1, read as the reverse complement.
TCCTCGAGGATGTACCAACTCTCGTGCAGTCGTATTTTGACAAATCAACTGGTTGAAGAAGCCAAACTGTCCATTGAACATCGCTTTCATGGCCCGCCTCCGCCCAAACCCAAGTCATCGAATCACACACGGGGCCGGCAGCGTCGTACCTCCTCCAGATTGAGGGGGAAATGTTCTAGTGTTGGAAGTGGACATACCAACTCCAGATAGCTATCGCAGATGACACGGACACATCTGCGATACACTGGTGTCTATCTGCCTGTTTTGCATACCTTTGTTTGTTTTCACCAATCCCAGCCCTGCTGGCAACGTGTTGCTGTGTTCTCTCAACGATGCGTTTGGCAAGCCAACCACGGAGTACCTAGGCACGTTCTACCACGGTCAAGGTTGTCACTTCAACGATTAGCGCGTCGTCAATTGTAGAAGTTGCTTTTAACACTTCAATTTCACTCAGTTCCATTTTTCACTTGTCGAGCGCATCACCTCCTCTGTTTGGAGGTGACGACAGATCAAGAGGGCTTCCACATCAATACACCGATCACGCTCTGCTGTAATAATGACTGTGGGAACTTGGAGCAAAGAAACCAAGTTGAGGAGCCCAGGCACACCAAAACGAAACCACGACTTAGCTTCAGTATTGTTAATTGACATGACATCAAACCTATAAGTCATGTTGATATCGTGATGGGTTTAAGCAGTGACACCTAACGTCTAGGATAAGAGGTTTCTCTAGCGCTACATATATCGCGTAATAGAGACGTCTTCGCCAGCGTGACGAGCGCTTCGTTTTGGTGGAGGGTACAGCCACAATCTCAGTTAGTGAGACCATGAAAGCCCAATAGCCGACACAGAGCGTGGAACAAAGAGTGAAACCAGCGCACACTAGAATCCGATCTAGATTCGGATGAAGACGCAGCCATTGCGAAATTGAAATCTGCTCATTCTGCATTATATCTTTATCCTTGACCTTTTGTGGATAACGATAGAGATTCAACCATTGCGAAATCTCTCTAATCTCTCCGAGCCCGACTACTGATTTCCCTCCGATCTTGATTTTGATGAGTTTTTTAAATTAATAAGTTTGCATTGAATAATATTTGAAAGTAACATTTAAATCGACTGCCGTGACTGTTTTAAACCATGTTACAAATTCCATATATCGGTGGGGTGAAATATGTATCTATTTTTCCAAATCTATTTGAAATCTATAGCCAATCAGAATCGATTATTTGCCTTCTTGACAAAAACACATGCAAAACACACATTCAAAACTTTACTTTATTGAATGTACTTTCATATTACACTTGAGCTCACTATACCTGAATAGTATTTGAGAATATTTCAATTTTTAGTCAAAAATACAAATTTCAGTGAAAAAGACAATAAATTATAGAAAAATATTTTAAATATGAAGCAAGTTGAAAAAGTAAGGAAGTGTATCCGTAAGGCATGGCCATTAGCATGCTATATAAACAAAGACTCGACCCCAAACCACGTTGAACCCCGCGCGATGCGCGCGCAAACATACAAGAAGTTATCTCGGCTTGCGTATTTGTTGACAAATCTCCTCACTATCGACTAGTGAACTCTTGTTTTCCACTTAGATCTTGTATTGTTGTTTAAAACATATCGATATGAAGAATTTGTAATAGGGTTTAAAACAGACACGGGGTCGAATTGAAGAATGCCAAAGAATCCACTTTATTATAATATTCAAAACACCCTTCTGTGTTTATATGTTAATTCAAACGAATCAACACTGTCAGGAGGGTGCGGTATGTGCCTATTTTTGCTGGCAAACAAAAAACATCCATTTATTGCTTTTAATGCAACACAAACACAATCGAACTATCCCATTGAATGCAGTAGTACATCGGCTTTTTGGCCATTTCCAATTTGAGCTTTGAATTCCAGCATCAATATCTCTTTAATGCACGAGCTTCCAGAAACCACATCGAAGCGAGACTTCTGGGGGATAACTGGGCGTGGTAAATCAATAAACTGCGTACTTACTGGAGCTGATCCAAAGCTTCCCTGAAGCTCATCCATGGCTGTTGCAAATGCATTGGCCTTGGCCCACGCCTTTGCACACGGCTTATCTACCAGTTCTTTTTGAAATGATTCCCATGTACCCACGAGAGCTGGTGGCCACTCATACGTCAAGACAAGAGTACTAGGATCTTCTGCAGTCACTTCCAAGGAACCAGACTGGATTCCCCACATCAATGTCAGTGCAACACCAACAAACCATTCGCGTGTAGAGCTGTCCATATAGGAGACAACGAGATATCCAGGTTTGCGCAGAGGCGTGTTCTCACTCGTGCTCATTGCACGCCGTGGATTCAAAGTCGATGCAGATGCCATTCCAAGCTGCGGAATATCGCAGTCGTTCCCGTCAGATTCCACGATTGCTCGGGCAGTTTTAGCTCGTTTTGTTGAAAGAGGTAGATCTAGAAAACAAGATTAACAGAGTATTCATGCAGCCGACGAACTGTTTGCCATTTTGGTGTTGCGTAAATGCAAAGCAAAGACTTGATTGTTGTAGTGTTTGAATACTTCAGGAGCTAGGGCTCGTGCTTCTTGTGGTTCAGTAGATCTTTTGATCTTCCCTTCTTCAACAAGGGACTGGAGTACTCTCTGGGCTTCGCAGTCGGCTGTCCAGCGTGCGGTCATTCCTCGAATGATTGAAAATGGCGAATTATCCGACATTTTACGGATACTTTGTGCATTCTCGCGCCTTTTTCTGTTGACCCTCCATTTACAATATTTCGATTTTATTTTAAATCTTTACATAGAATTATTTAAATTCGTGTCGACAACGTAGTTATTTTAACTATAATATATGACAAAAAGTTGTCGAATTTTTCCAACATAGATGACTAGAAGTTCCACGTAGCTCGACGTGTGCTCGTTTGAGGTCGGATATCTTGGCTCCAGCAAAGTTTCTTCTCAAGATATTGAATACTAAGGTTACTGAGGTTGTATTTTTCAACTTGAGAAGGAAAGCAACGTCTATATCTCTCTGGTTCGCGAGATATTTACCCGTCAAGTACGTTATATTCTCCATTTCGTCGACTTTTGAGATCCAACCACACATACTACAGTTCATTCTGCTTGTCGATAATCATGGCATTATAAAGACAAACTGTGCGTCTATACCCTGGTGAATTTTCGTGAGATGAAACATCACCGACGTCCCGCAGCTTCGTCTCAAAGTCATGTACTTTCTGCGCTAGTCAACAAAATTTGTCAAAATATATGACAAAAAAGAGCAAATTTTGACTAAAATTTATGACAGTTTGATATTATTTTTGTTGAATAATAAAATAAGTGTGATGTAAATTTTATATACAATCCTCCTGAGGTAACATGATGAACTGGAGCTCATTGGATCATATGTGAAATCGATGAACTAGAAGAAGAAATACACGACTCGGCCATGAGTATGCTCCGTCGAAATCACAACAACCCGAATCTAACGGGCTGTCCCCGCCCTTTTCGGTCTCTGTTCGGAGTTGATCAGCATATTGTCACACTGCTATGGATCGAAGATGATCATCGCCCAACTCAAACAGCCCCATCACATCTCTTGTGGACCCTTATGTTTCTCAAGGTCTACGCAACTGAAACAGTACACTCAGCAATAGCTGGTACCGATGAAAAGACGTTTCGGAAATGGGTATGGATGTGGATAGATCATATTGCTCATTTCAATGCAGTAAGTCCAATATCCACAGTTAACATCTCATACGTTCTAGATTGTGGGAACATCGTCTCATGAACGCTTATCAGGGTGCGACTTTGTTTGTGTCCCTTGACGGGGTAGATTTTAGGATCAATGAACCCCAGCCATTCGACAGGATGTGGAATTCGCACAAGTTTCGAGGCGCTGGACTGCGGTATGAGGTTGCATTGTGCATACGGACTGGTTACATTGTTTGGGTGAATGGTGGCGTTCCCTGTGGTAGTTGGCCCGACATTACGCTTGCTCGCAGTGCTTTTGTGTATGCACTTTCACGAAATGAAAAGGCTTTAGCAGATCGTGGCTACTCTGGTGACGATAGATTTATCACGTCCAACTCACAGCGTGGTACGACTCAACGGCAAAAGCAAATTATGTCTCGCCACGAAACGGTAAATGCTCGATTGAAGCAATTTGGTGTCCTTGCCCAAGTCTTTCGACATCGTCTTGATTTGCACCCGTTATGCTTTCATTCTGTGGCCAACATTGTCCAAATTACACTTGAAAATGGTTCCCCACTTTTCAGCGTTTAAGTAATTGAGTCCTTTATGATAACCCATATATAGACTTCAATATGCATTGAAGACAGTCCCCAGAATGCTATTTCCCGCAGCCTCCAGGCTCTCAGAACATTGTCTAGGGTTATAGATGATATCTAATTGATAGAAAAGGCTACTAAAATTAACCAGCTCCCACCGCATTTGTTCGTTTTGAGCTGTTTTCCAGTTGTTTGATGTCTTTCTGACGACCGACTTCACAATTTCAGCTACTTCATTCGTCATTGCATTTACGCTAGACCATGCAAAGACATTCCATGATACTGAATCTCATTTGAACGTCGGTGTCCTTCGAATACACATATAGTTTTCCACGATTGGTCAATGTAAAACAGAAGGAAAGGGATTTTCTACCACTTAAACTTGTTGTTGGGTGATACTGACCAACACATCCATGGATTTCCTCGACGGCGTGTGCTGAAGTCGACGCCGTTTCACTTTCCATTCCGTCGTCATATCCGTTTTTGCCACATTGCAGCCATGTCAGTCTCCGTTGAGGTACCGTATCGCCTTTGTCAAGTTGTTACTCAGTCGCGCATAGTTTGAAAATCTCTACTTTGAATACGTGGAGCAATTTGCTGGTATCAACTTCACCCAAGGCTCAGTGCTCAAAAACATCAATTGCCAGCTTCAATTTGGCCAACGTATCCTGCTTGTCGGTGGAAATGGTGCTGGTAAAAGTACCCTATTGAAGATCATCGGTGGTAAACACTTACCAACCAAAGGTACTCAATTTCGCAAGACTCTCTTCTCACTTTTGCCAAGGAATGTGCTGGCAATTGGGAAAGCGCGACAGTTTCCGCGACACCACTTTGAACCTGAAGCGTACCATGGCTGCAGCAGACTGGGGCACACGATCCATTGCATTTGCGTCGCATTCAGCCGCTTACTCTGCTGATATTGCGGTCAATGAAATGATGGTGGTCTTGCAACAATCGTATCCCGAACGCCGTGAAGAGCTGCTGAAAGTTCTTCGCATTGACCCTGAGTGGCGCATGCACAAGCTGTCTACTGGACAGCGGTGCCGCGTGCAATTGTTTTTGGCTCTTTTGCGTCCTTCCCAGTTGATTGTTCTCGATGAAATTCTGGGAAGTCTCGACATTGTCTCCCGGGTGAATATCCTTGAATTTCTGCGCCGGGAAAGCGAAGGTCCATGCAAGGCGACTGTCATCTTGGCGTCGCATGTCTTTGACGGAATGGAGGCTTGGGCGACGCATTTGATGTACCTCCGTGCTGGCGAGCTCTTCTTCTTCGATAGCCTTGCACACGTACCTCGCAAAGGACGCCAAGACTTGTCCATCTATCACACGACCGACAAATGGCTCCGTGAAGAAGATGAAGAACCCGAGAAAGAAGACAAAGCGTCAGGCGGGCTGGAGCATGCCCAAAATCGCGCAGGAGGTTTTGCAAGCGGCCGCTTGGGGGAATTTGTGTCTCTCACGTAAATGAGGAGATACATCAGTTTGATAAAGATAGACTCAAAACAATCTGGTTGAATTTGATATAAACCGAGGGAGTTTTCGAGCGTCCCCACGGCCCCAAGATGAATCGCTCCCACAAAGCGACATCCACTGCGCCGGAACTGTCTGCCGAGTCTCAAGACGCATTCTGGAGAACTTGAAAGCCACGCCTTTTGTGATGTCTAGTGGATGACGGTGGCACCTTGAAGTAGACACACAACGCCGCCCAGAAATTCTTGAGCAATCGTGTCGTAACCTCTCGACCAGCACAATGACGTAGCTTTGCGCCCAGTTCTCATCTCATCTTGACTCTGCTCAGCTCATCATCAAGCTATTTCTCCCCTGTTTGGATATGAACCAGCGCGGCATGTTTGACCATTTCACAACAATTCAGAGTTGAATTGTCGTTCATTTTTTGAGATTCAGGGCTCCGCACCTGGCTATCTCGCGTGTGTCGCTGGGTCGAAATATGAGTTTGATGCAATTGTGATGCTCCAAAAGCCCACTAGAGCAACCAAACAGTCGTACGAATGCAAGGGATGCCTTGTTTTTCTCAAGACTTCTCCAGACTGTTTGGAGACAACTGGACTCCTGAACTCGATTCTCTATGCCGTCGAGATGCTCTAAAATTTGGAAGACACAAAACATGTGCTTCGATGTGCTTCAGTCCTTGGCATGTCCTTGGGATTGTAGCATTTCCTCTTCCCACATCTTGTCTTCTCTCCCTTCCTTCACAGTATTCTATTGAAGGAATGGAACGCATGTATAGTCGTTGTAGATATCTCTCTTAACAAGCTGCGCTAGATCCACTCCAAGTGGCGTGGTTGCTGCGCTTTTGTTCATTAGATTACTCACGCTATGACACACAAATCGTCGCCAAGGACACTACGACATGGTCACGAAACTGCAAAGTCATCACCAAAATGCACTTTGCACTAATTCACACTACTGCAACTACAAACAAGATAGTATACCTTAATTTAAATGACCAACTAACTGTAAGTCCATAGTTTAGTTGTTTGAGTTCAAGTTTAGATGTTTGGTGTAGAATTTGAAGTGCGTACCGCATGGCTGCTTCTGACAACTCGCATACGGGTGCCAGAGTAATTGTTCAGAGCTTGGCCTTTTGTGTCTCCTTCCACTTTCCATTCCTCTGCAGGCACGCCAATGAAACAAGTCCTGGCCGCCATCGTTGCCGCGGCGGTTGCCTCTACAGGAGCCCAAAAAACATGTCCGTACTCGTCGTTGCCGCCCCTCGTGGTGAATATCACCGTGGCGGGCAATTGTACGTTTGGCATGTGCGTTGTCGACCGCAATTGCACGCTCATCAACGATCAATCAGGCAGTGCCCCTTATCAAGCCGTCGGGGACTACTTGACCTACAGCAACACCAGCTTGTACAGTCCTCAGCCATCATCACCCCAGCTCACAATTGATCTAGGGCGTATCGAGCTTTTGACTCGATTGCAAGTCTCAACGTGGCCTATGCGCGTAATCCAGACACAGTCCATACATTGTACGACCTCGGTGGAAGTTTGCATCGTGACTTGTTTGCGTAGATCATTTTTGTACTGGCGAGAAATCCTCTTCCCAGCAAACTTTTCATGGCACAACAATGTGACGCGATTGTACGCCTCGACATTTCTTTGGTCGATGTCTAACTTTGTCTAGGTTTTACCAGGGCACAGCTTTGAAAAATTTGCCACCAGTACCGCCAACTACAACGGCATTGTATGATCCAACTCCGTCGCGTCATATTGAACTATCTCGTCTAGGCACTTGATCCAGAATGCATTTGCTGACAATGAAGACTTGCGCAGTTTGCCCACGACTATCAAAGAATTGTACGCCAATACCCGCTTTGTCGGAATTCAGTGCTGAATTTACTCACTTCTAGGGAATTATCTGAAAGTAACTACACCGAGTTGAACGATATCGACTGGTCCAACATGGAGAACTTGTACGTCGCCTCCACCACCACCGGGACGACATGTCTAACCTTCTCCTTGCAAGCGAATCTTTGGTATCAAGCGTATTGCCAATGTGAAATTGTCGTCGCAGTTGAAATACTTGTTCGGTTCCGTCTGGGTTGTGGAAAACTGACTGGTCTGTCTAGTGCCATCCGGGGTTCAAAAGTTGGCAACTGGACCTTGGACAGCAATACGTTTGCTGCGCTAAACACTGCCAATTACTCCGTTTACAATGTCACGGCTGATGCGTCGAAATCGTACTGCGAAGGCAAGAATGGCGAACTCCGCACTCTGTGGCCAAATCGTTCACAAAACAACGCCACGGGCAATATCACCAACTGACAGTCTGCGTCACGTCTGGTAATTAAAACTTTCAATCCATTCGATGTTGACGCTTGTATAGACTCGGCTAATTCGACACCAGCTTTTCCATCGTCGTCCAACAATTTGGGAGTAATCGTTGGTCTCTCCGTAGTGGTGCTGTGCTGGTATGCGCCATTGCCGCATTCTTGCTTCACCGTCGCCAAGCTCAGGCCAAGAAAGAACTCGTATACATGCAGCAAATGTACGATGCGACTCAAACGCCAACCTTTGCCAACGGTGAAGAAGACCGTGTCGATATGCACGATCTGGCTTTGTGTCGCCTGGACGAGAAGGAATTGACGCTTGTGAAGAAATTGGGATCTGGTGCTTTTGCCGACGTCTGGCTCGGTACATTCCAAGGTGAAAACGTCGCCGTCAAGAAAATGCACGCCAGCAAAATCACACCAAACCAACTGCAGTCGTTCGTCGACGAAATCCAGCTCATTAGTACGTTTGACTCGCCGTGGATTGTCCGTTTGGTCGGTGCAGCATGGACACGACCATCCAATATCAAATGCGTGATGGAATTGATGGACAGCGGCGATTTGAAGGACTACTTGGACACGCACGACGCATCCAAGTTCCCATGGGTTGAAAAGTATGTCCACATGCTCAGTATTGTGGAAGGCCTGGCGTATTTGCACTCGATGAATATTATTCACTGCGATCTCAAGTCCCGCAACGTCTTGATGGACTCGACGAAAGGCACAAAGTTGACCGACTTTGGTATTTCCAAAGAAGATATTCAAGCGACGATGACGATGGGCGTCGGTACATTCCGTTGGATGGCTCCTGAAGTCGTCCAAGACCAAGAATACAATGTGTCGGCTGATATTTATTCCTTTGGTACGACTGCATCTCCCTCCATGGAGAATGAATTCATTCTTTGATAGGCATGGTCTTGTCTGAATTTGACACGCACCGTATTCCGTATGAAAACCTCAATAACCCTGCGAACGGCATCCGATCGCCGGCTCGGCCATCATGGTGAAAGTCGTGGGCGGCACGATTAAGCCAGCATTCACGCCCGACTGTCCGCCGTGGGTGTTGGAGTTGGCCATGCAATGTTTGGCGTACAGTCCAGCTGATCGTCCGACGGCGTTGCAAGTCGCGAGCACGATTCGATTGAAGCTCAAAGAACTCTCAATCAGTGGTGAATTTTCGTTAGGCACCGAGTAAGTATCTTTTGTCTTGCATCGTCATGACCTCTTGCGCCGATCTATCGTCTTTCGCCTCCGTCCACGGTGCTCTTTCAGTCACTAGCGATCACCTGTGCTTTGGGCGTCAACTCGGTTCTTGCGTCGCTGACGCAGGCAGTTGAATCACCGATATGCTTGCTGAAGCATTTGGACGGTGGTCCTTTGCTTGCTGTTTGTAAATTTTATGTTGACACGACAGACCACTCGGGATCACGACTTTGGTGTTCAATCTCGTTGTGTTGGTGTCGCCGATGGAGGACATTTGGACAAGTGACCACCAGTCCGCCACGCTACATCTAGCAACAACCAACTGCGTTTTGATCGTGCGATTTTGTCAAAGTTGCTACCGCAGTCGGTTGTCCGTCCAACTTCCTCAGGGCAAAGGCGTTGATTGTGTGAAGATTGGCTCGACATGGATTGACTTTGCCTCAAACTTGAAATTGCCTCGGACTTACCATGCGAACAGCCACCTTTGCCCTCATCTGCGCCGTCGCTCTCTTGGCCACGAACCAAGTGTCTGCTGCTCCTCGTCTCCGCAACAGCGCTGTCGCCTTGAACGAAGGAGCTGCCAACGGAATCGCCGGAGTCGCTCAAGCTGGTGACGAAACTGGAATTGAACACCACGAAACTGGCCGGTTGTGGCAGCAATGCGGTGGTAAAGAGTACCAGGGTGACACTTCGTGCGGCGGTGGAGCGCACTACCAATCGTGGAATGAATGGTACTCGCAATACATCCGAAGCCAATGAGCAGATAAATCCATGTCTTTCTAGAACATGTCGCTCAAGTCCTTTCACCTGAACTTTTGGATGAACGCCAGGACCGGAATCTAGAGGAGTCGATCGGAGGATGCATTGCAAAGTCAAAAATCGCATGTGGTGGTGGTGGATTGGATTGTGCAGGCATTAGTTCGTCGCCGGATTGTACATTTCAAGTCACAACCGACGACAAACACATGTGAGGTCGGAATAAATTGTCTCGATGGCCTTGGACTTGAAAGCACGAAAGAATGCAAGAAGCAAGGCGAGAAAGTCAGGAAATATGTTCCCCAAGCCTATACCACCACTGGGAAAGCTTGATGCACTTTGTGGTTGTCCGCAGCTCGAATTTGGACTTACTGTCAGCGTCAATAGAAAGTCTTACTTTGGTCAGACCAGCGGCCGAATCGTGGAAACTTCAGTGTCATTTCGTGTTGATCGATAGAGCAGTCGCCTTCTCGTCGCGTGGAGTTTCATGCCATCGATATTTTTGTCGTTGCATCGCTGGGAAGATTTGACAAGGAAGAGAAACGTCGTGGGTTGGATTGCTTGTTGGTGGTCAAATTTTTTTTTAATATTTAATTGGTATACAAATATCAAGGTATTTTTGTTAGTTTCGACGAAATTGCAACTTTTCAATTGGAGAAAGTCTCGTCTTCGGGAATCTTGCTGTCGCTTTTCGCGAGCAACCCGACGACGGGACGACTCGGACGACCTCACTTGTGTGCTCGGACCTCTTTCTCGAGGATAAAATGACCCAAACGGACGGCAGAGCGTCGCAGCTGCCGCGATGGGAAATTTTGTCACACGACGCAGTAATAACGATCAACGATCTCCAAGGTTGACCAGCAAGATTTGGAAATCATTCTTGAATTTTCTAGCTAGCTCCCAATGCGCGTCTCGACATTCGCCCTCGCCTGCGCCATCGCCCTCTTGTCGACGCAAGAAGTCGCTGCCAAGAACACAAAGACCTCTGTCGTCACCAACCAACTGAATGATCAAAACCTCGTCCAAGTCGACCAAGTTGAAGCCCGTCGCTCCCTCCGAGCTGATGCTAAGAAGAGCGACGACGACGATGATGATGACGATGACGATGATGATGATGACGACGATGATGATGACGATGATGACGATGATGACGATGATGACGATGATGACGATGACGACGATGATGACGATGACGACGATGATGATGACGATGACGACGATGATGATGATGATGACGATGATGACGATGATGACGATGACGACGATGATGATGATGATGACGATGATGACGATGATGACGATGACGACGATGATGACGATGACGACGATGATGATGATGATGACGATGACGACGATGACGACGATGACGATGACGATTACGCAGGTGACGAAACTGGTATTGAAAACGACGAAACTGGCGGTGAAGGGCAACAAGGCGGAGGCGGTGGCGGCGCTCAACACACATGGGGTCAATGCGGTGGCAATAACTGGGGTGGTCCTTGGTCGTGCAATGGTGGCGACAAGTGCCATCGCTACCATGAATGGTACTCTCAATGCATTCCCCAAGACTTGAACCCTTGAATACCCAACCAAATGAAATCCAACAAATTATGTTAACACCCATGTTCCAACTCTCTTCTTCACAAGACGAATGCATATATCTTGGCGGAGTGACAAATAGCAGCCTCTGGCGCAATAGTTTGCCTCATTGCATGACACATTTCGCTTGTTATCATTTGCCTCAACCTCTGCATTGAAGCTTCGTAACAGGGGGAATTCAGGCGAAATGAACTTACACTATGATGCTCGGTGGTATTCAACCCTGACAGCAATGCCGTCACAGAGCTCAAATTTCAAGTTTGCAGACTCAAAAGCATCCTCGTCGCTACAAAAAATCTTTCATAGATCATAATTAAAGGTACGGAGTCGTCCCCAAGTTGTAGAATGTATGAAAAGTTCGCTGATGGGGCTAAGAGAGGGGAAGTAGGAACAGAGAGGGGGGGGGCAACGGGGGGCGGTTCATCAGCTAGTCTTTAAAGATGACTCAACTTAAATCAACCTTATCAAAAACGCACTATGGGGTAATAAAAACAGTGCAGCGAGCAGGCCGTCGCTGATGGCGTCGGTGGTCCTTTATTGAAGGGTTTGGATGCCCATTTCTTTGAGTCGGCCACGGATGATAAACGAAAGCTGCATTGCATTCGGACGTTCATTTGGGTCATGGGCCAAGCATTGCATGGCCATTTCATAAATCCAACGGGGGCAGTTGTCCGAGAACGTTGGCTTGATCGCGCCCGCCACGACTTTCAAAATAATCGCTGAATCCACAAGTGGCTGGCCATTCACAGGGTTGGTCAAATCGGCATATGGAACATGATGCGTATCAAATTCTGACAACAACATACCTAGCGACAGTGTCAACGTCCGCAATGATGCAACGCAACGTACCAAACGAGTAAATATCCGCAGGGACTGAATAGCCACTGTCCTGGAGTACTTCTGGAGCCATCCATCGAAAGGTTCCGACGCCCATCGTCATCGTGGCTTGAATGTCTTCCTTGGAAATGCCAAAGTCGGTCAACTTGGTGGCCTTGGTCGAGTCCAACAAGACGTTGCGGGACTTGAGATCGCGGTGGATAATATTCATCGAGTGCAAGTAGACCAAAGCTTCCGCGATGCTGTGGATGTGCTGGTATTTCATGCGCCATGGGAATTGGTCAGACGTGTGTTTGTCCAAGTAATCCTTCAAATCGCCGCCGTCCATCAATTCCATCACGCATTTCAAATCCGTCGGACGGGTCCAGCTCGCACCGAGCAACTTGACAATAAATGGCGAGTCGAACGAGCTCATGAGGAGAATTTCCGACACGAACGACTGGATTTGTGTGGCTGACGTCACGCGACTTGCCTGCAGCACCTTGACAGCGACACCGTTTCCATGGAACGAGCCCGACCAGACATCGGCAAATGCACCAGAGCCTAGTTTTTGATGCAAGAGCACTTCTTGCTCATCGAGGCGGATCAATGCCAGAGCTTGGAGATTCACGCTCGCGTCGTTTGTAATCGACGGCGTCGCGGTTGCCGTATAGTTGCCAGTGCCGTTGTTTGTCGATGGCTGGTACGAGCTATCTTGGTACTTGGGCGTCGCGTCGTATCCACCTTCGTGATGGTTGTAGCCATGGTTGCGACGACGACGGACGCAGACAAAGCCGACAATGGCCCCAATCACAACGACACATCCAGCTGCAATACCAATGATAGCCCCCGTGCTGAGTGACGACGATGAGCTTGATGAGCCGTCGCTGTTGGTGCTACTAGTGCTTCCTGCACGATCCCCCCGTCAGTTGGATATGCAATGGGAAATATGCTTACCGACGACGCAGACTGTAAAGACAGCGCTAGCATACTTGTAGTAGCGTTCGGTCTTGTCTGGCCAGAGTTCTTGGAGTTTGCCGTTCACAGCAGCGCAGTCGGACGCGCTCGTGGTAATCGTCGTGCCGTAATACCCATAGCCCGTGTACTTCTTGTCGCCATTCGTGGACGACGAGTCGTAGGCAGTATTGTTGGGCTTTAACGTCGAATTGAGAGCTTTGAATGTATCGCTCGTCATGATCCACTTGGTCAATTGAACATTTGTCAAGTCCCTACGCTGTCAATCAGGATGAAATCTCCTGCATGGATGTCTGACAAGTTGATCATCGCAGTGCTGAAATTGACCATATTGATCGACTGGAGCTTGGAGCATCCGATGAGATAACTATGGAAATCAAAGTGACGATGAACTCTTGGAGGTCAGGAACTCACACTTGGGTCATGCGAGTCCAATCGAGGTTGGCAATTTCAGTATATTGGTTGCGCTCCAGCGATCTACGGGCATGTTTAGCTTCGACTCGATATAGACTTCGTACAGCCGAACGACAGACCGCGGTAGTGTACTTAGTTCCGTCGTGTCTGAGAGATAGTTCACGCCGAGAAATCTACAGCCCAGAGCGATCATTAGAGAGCCAAAGGATGCGAGAACAAACAGGAATTCAAGCTTGGATGGAAGCGGATATAAAGTTGTGATTGTCTTGAGGTTGCTGACTTGAAAAGTCCTACGAATTGGGCGGTCAACGACAACCCGTCAAGGGAAAAGCGAGTCCGTACAATCGTGACAAGTTGGTCGGCCACGGTTGAAATACAGTTCCATTCGGGATGGAGATATTGGTAAACGTTCTACATGACCATGATTAGAGAGGCTACAGTGAGCGCGCGTCGTACAGTTCAGAGAAGCGATTGGGAAAGACCATCAGGTCCATGTTCAAGACGGAAAAGGCACCGGAAAAGTCCCTACGACGACACCCGTCAGCTTGAACACCAAGGAGAAGGCGACCGTACCATGAATACCACTTGGTGGGGGCGTCCAAGTAGCTCCCAATGGCATTCCAATCTTCGACGCTCGGGTCGCCCGTGCCAACGAGCGCACAAGTGTTTTTATTGACAACACACGTCGCGTTTACGGCGGGACAGAGCGTCTTGTCGCTCACGACGACGCCATAGACATACGACGGGAGGCTGGAATACGAACAAGCCGCGTCTGCCACAGACGCCACGGCGACGGCCACCGCCGCACCAACTCTCCAGGCCATCGTCATTTGTTCGAGAATGAACTTTAGCTTTGGCTGACCACCTTGGCCGTCAGTTGTTTCATTGGCGGAAATATTGAACAGGTCGTGAAACACACGACAGCAGTAACTTTTTCGTCCGACAAAACCTTTCTCTGCAATCGACGACAAACGAGAGAAGAATAAGCCTCTCGTCCTTTCGTCCTTGAGACTGCGAGTTGAGAATCCAATATCGATGAAAAGATCACGGCGATGAACCCTCTCTACCGCCGCCGCCGCGCCCGGGTCTGCTTGGAGTTGGCGAGTTTGCCATGGACCGCAGCTCCATCTGTCGCGTGGGAAACTTTCCCTGGATACAATAATCACATGCTGCCACCATGCCCGTGTGACAACATGTCCAACGTCGCGTTGGGAAAACACAATCCAAGTCGGGAAAATGGAATTCCACCGCAGTTTGACTAGAAATCCGCACATTGCGCAATTCTCGACGGCGACATTTGAGAATTGTGAATCATTTTTTGAACTCATTGCGATGGAGCATGTTGCCTGTACTAGTATGCCCATTTACATCGGGATTCATGCTTGACAAGAGGGTGAAGGAGCTTTGAACTCCAACTTTGGAGACGACAGAAGTGTTTGTATCACAACACCACCCATTGAATAAATTCACGAAACATTGTGCTCGACCAAAATGCAGGCTCGGTATCCAACAAAGGAGCTGTATCCTCGTGATGCGCAGGTGAAAAGTTTCAAACTTTTGGAAATCATGGATGGAAAGTTTCGTTGAAAAATACTTTGAATTGGGTTAAATAGAGCTCTATAATAGTAGTGACAGATTGTGACTGTCAGGTCGTTAAATGAGAAATCCATCGGCTTGGACATGATGACAAGATAGAGCAACGGCTGCAGTGTCATCGTCAAAGTAATTGACAAACGACGATGGTTCGTCCAGCATTTGGTCGTCCGAGACGTCGCTGGTTGATGTGTCACTTGTGGTCGACCAAGAGTGTCGTGGTATGGATTTGTTTGCCAACAAACAAGCTTGGGAGCAATAATACCCGCGGCCGAGACGGTCTTTCTTGCCGTATGATGTGCCAAACTTCTTGCAGTGGAGGCACGAAGATGGCCGCGTGTTGAAAAACTTCATTTGGACCGCCATGTCGACTCTGATTTCAAAATGAGCAAACGATGGAAAGCATCTTTGGGAAGATGCGACGGCCACGCCACGTGAGACAAATGAGTTCGATTCCTCTTTCGATTCGTCTTCGTCAATATTTCATCCCATGTGGGCAACATTTCAAAACTTCCGTGGTCCAAATCAGTGTCACAAAATCGTCAAAATTTCACCACCACACGATGATATACGATGTGTGTTTATTCGGCTGGGCGGATTCGCCAGTACAAATTGCTACAGCCAATTGAAATCGTCCAAATCTTGTTAGACTGATTTTATTGGTCGATTCTTCAACCTGTATTTTTTTAATAATTAATTCAGCCAATCAGAGCTGTCCAAAATTCCATTCGACTTATTTGATTGGCTGATTGTTTTGCAGTTTTTTCTCGGTTTTTAATCCAGCCAATCAAAGCCAAGCCAATGGGCGAAAATTGGTGGATAAAATTTCAACTCCAGAATATCACAAATTGTGAAGCTGCTCTTGATCGGAGGCTGCCATCTCACAGAGGATAGCATCATCGAGGGGACTTTAGCACCTAAAATACCAAAATATATGCAATGATAATATTTGATGACCTATATTAGAAAGATTTTGCAAACAGTCATCCCAGTACCCGTTCAGCTCCCAAACAGATGTTTGTCAAAAGCGGCGAAAACTCTCAAATCTGTTCAGATGTCAGAACGGAACCTTCTGAAATTTGATATCTCTCCGCCATATAAGTGAAATAAGCGGATTTATTGCCAGTTCCGCTCAATCACAGAGAGTGCAGCCATTCGTCAAAAATTGAATTCTTTGACCAATTATATTGCGTTCTAAACTTAGAAAGATTGCTACCTCTTCCCAATAGTCGCAAGCAATGAATGCCCCAAAGCCAACCAAGCGTCGCAAGTTCTCGGATCATGAGGACGTCATGCTTCTTCGGCAAGTAAATGCTGAGCGGCCCTTTGAAGCACGCCATGGCGAGGTAATGAAAGTTTGGGCCTCAATCGCACAGAAGCTCGATGACGATGGCGAGTTTGACAGACCAGGATTTGATTCCAAAAAGGCGCAACATCGATTTGACGTCCTGCTTAAACATCACAGAGCGTTCGACCGCGAGTCAATGCTGGCCTCGGGAATCGATCAAAACTACGACGAAAAGCTGCAACTATTAGATGAACTCTTGTCCGCTGTTGATGACAGTATAATGCAAGACAAAGAACGAGCAGAGACAGCGATCTCAGACTCTCAACGTGAGGAAAGTGAAGGCGAGCGTATCCGCAACAAGGCTCTTTCTTCACTGGGAAAACGAAAAAAGACCGAAGAAGAAAACGATGGGAACAGCACAGGTGGCGGTCGACTCATAAAGTTGACTACATCAATGCAGGAGGACAACAAAGCTGACCTCGAACTTCGGAGATCCGACTTGGAGTTCCGTAAATACCAATTTGAAACAGAGTTGGCTGAACGTGAAAAAGATCGTATTGAACGCGAGAAAGATCGTGCGTTTGCGATGGAGCAGTCACGTCAACAACATGCTACAATCATGGCAATGCTAGAGATGATGAGCAGAAAGTAATCTTAATACAAATCTCATGTTGATTTATCTTGAGAGAGATAGCTCGGCTTGTGGAAGTTGACATCGCGATCCATGTCAAGGTTCATTTGGTGAGCATTGACATGCATGGTCATGTCCACTAACACCAGCAGAGCTCAATCGCATCGCTAGTGTAAGTTGACATCGCTATCCATATCAACGCTCACCAAATGACTCTTAGAGGGAAATTGTGGGACAATTGTGGGAGCAATAAAACGCATATGACAATGATATATAACTTACAAGTAAATCAATGAAGTTGCATTGACTTTGAACTCGCGATGCGTAAAGTCCTCTTCAAAGTGCCTTCTTTCGAGACAAACTACGTGTGACTGTCATAGATAATAAATGAGATCAAGGAGCTTCTAACAACGGATGTGCTGTCATGTTTTGCATGGTAACTAAAGGCACCTCAAAACCCTAGCGAGCGTATTTGCTCTGTGAATTATCGCAACTTGCACTGAATAGTTTATAGGGCCTGAGTGAACAGAGAATTTTGACAAAATGTCTTAGCAAGCAGACACAGAATCACACAAAAGCACGAGTAGATGATTTCATCTCGACTATGTAGCTTAGGACTCGGCGACTTCGATTAGATTGATCGTTTAGAGGAGAGTCAAGATCTGGATGTCGCACACGCATCAAAGATAAGCAATAGTTTAGTGTGTTAAATAGACACTAAAACGGCAAAGAATAATGTAGCATAAGAGTGTCTCTGTGGTGTTTGATTCATCAATGGCGTTGCCCAGATCAAAGCTGGGCGTTTTCAGCTTCAAATGTGATTTGTTTTAAATCGAAAGACTTACAGCTTACTCCAACTGTATAAACTTAAGTCGAGACTCCTAGCTCGAGAGGTTCGCTTCACAAGAACAGTGTTTCTCTAAGGCAGAGCTATCTTTTGGACACTTTCTCTAGGAAAAGACGTCGAATGTTAAAACCCTATAAATTGATATTGTGGGATTCTGTCCCAGCAGAAATGATGTGAGCTCTTGGAAATGTATGAAAACGACTTGAAGGAAAATTTTTGATTTTCTTGAAAATTTGGGACAATTTGTCCCACAGATGCTCTAAAACTCGATAAAATAGCCCACAAATTCCGGAGAATGAGTCTTGACATGCATAGTCATGTCTACTTACAGTAGCAAAGATCTCAAGCTTCGCTAGTGTAAGTTGACATCGCTATCCATGTCAAGGTTCATTTGCTGAGTGTTGACATAAGTTGACATCGCTGAAGGCTCATTTCGTAAGCGTTGACATGCATGGTCAGATCTACTTACATCTTAGGCTTTTCTAAGAAATCCATGTGTATTGAATTAAATCTTAAACATCAGCTACATCGTACGTATCAAGGTATTCCTCGAGAGAGGGTGGTGTCAAGTCAAAGTACTCGCTGATTTGGTTACTTCCAAAGTGGCAGCAGTGGCAATTAGTCAGGAGCATTGAAACGCAAACGATTCTTGCCACGGGTGACAGACGAATTTTTGCCATGTACTTGTAGTTGATAAATGCCCACAGCGACTTCATCACCTTGAAGTTCCATTCAACAGCTTGTCTGACACGGCTCATGAGCTTATTAAATGTTTTCTTCTCTTCGGATATTGATGCTCCTCTAAAGCCAGACATAATGAACTGGGATATACCGTAAGCAGCATCTCCGTATATGTAATGACCTTCAACAATATCAACAAAGTCACTCAAACGATCTAGCAGTCCACTTAGCCGCATCAGTGTCGTATCATGGCGCCTCCCCTCAACGGGGCCAAAAAAATGGAGACAAATACCATCAGGGGCTGATAGGGCTTGGTAACTGAGGCAATGATATCTCTTGTGACCACTGTAGATTTGGCGCTGCAAATTTTGGCCGTCGCCTGTTGCTGAGATTCGGCACGTAGCAACCTTTGTACCATAAATAAATCCATATACGTTTGCTAGCGGGGGGCCTTTGTTTGCAATATCAATGCAGTATCGGGGCAAGTTTCGACGTAAAAGTTTAATGTTCAGATACAATAAGTCGTGCCATCGATCATAGAGTTCGTCTATTACACAAAGAAAAATCTCACAAAGGGCAGACCTCGATCGTCCAAACGTCCTACCCATATCGTGCAATCGAGTTGGAAATGTGAGTCGACCAAGCAGGATGCATATAGCTTCTTCACGGTTGACACGATGTCGACTTTTTGTAATGACTACAGAGGGTAGACCCAACAAGAATCCTAGCTTTTTGATCCCTATGACATCAAACTGAAAGTCCATCTTGGCATTGGAATTCGTCGTTAGCTTGAAACGGATGTTTGGAATCAATGGTCTCTCGATACACGACAGAAGACACAACTGTAGGAATTGTTGGCGTTGACGGCGGGTCTTGACGACAGGAACCATTTCGCAGAGCTCTTTCAGGGTGAGCACCATGATAGCAACCACACTGAGGAGTCGCGAGGTTATGAAAAGACATGATCGGTTATTGTGGTGATTATCCGGCACTCTCCGCAAGACGGAGCTGAACTGGCAATCTGCAAAACGCACGCAGGTTGCAGTCTTGCCAGCTCCGGCGAGAGCCTACTTTGGCAATACTGAGTCCTCATGAGCGGAACGGGAACTGGGTGGACTGTTTGCAAAATCTCTCTATTGTCGTTTGGGTCCAAAACTGGAGTTTTGAGATGTTTCGAAAATGTTTCAATTAATTGACGCATACACTATTTAAGGTTTACGCGTCGATTATGAACGTTAAATAGTGTATTTTCAAACGTTTTAAATGTTTGAAAAACATGTACGAAGCATTCAATTTCATTACATTTGAAGTTTGTATTGTTTTTTTCACCCAAATTTGTATTTTTTTACCAAGATCGAATTCTTCTCCAAATCGATTCGATCATACTGAAGTCAAGTATAAATGGAAAGAATGGCAAACGTCCCAAATTAATTACACGTGTGTCTGGGTGTGTTTTGCGTGAATTTGGTAAATACTCGATTCTGATTGGCTGAGCGATTTGCAGATCGATTGGAAAAATCGATACATCTGCTGCATCTATGATAGAATCATGATCTTTTTGTATGGGAGTGTGATAGGAAACCTATCACAGTTGCCTGAAATTCATTTTCAATAAATATTTTTGACTTGATTTCAGTATACGATTTTGAAAGGTGCAAAATTCTGTGCAGCTGTGATAGAGATTCTATCACAGTTCCTAAAAAAACCATTATTGGCCTAAATATAGCTTCTTTTACTCGTAGCTTATTAAAGTCAAACGGACAAACAAAATGCCGTCCTGAATATACTTTAACATCTAGCATGCATACAAGCTAGGCTAGCTACAAGACAACATTTCTTTTGTTGACGTGTTATGTGCTCGCTGACCTGATTGTGATGTGAATACCTGGAGCAAAAAGCACAAAACATCGTTGATTTCTAAAATACTTTATGATGAACTAATGAAACGATAAGGACGAGCAATCTTCACAGGTAACGGTGACGGATGTGATCTCCTCATTTCGCCACTATCTCACGACTTTTGACGTAGTAACGTCAAAATTTGTGTGATTCATGTGTCTTTTGGAGGATGTATGTTCTGTGTGGACTGATTGAATTTATGATAGCTACTATTTAACTGTAAGTAGATGGTGGGGGATGCATGAAGAATCACAATTTCTGTTTGCAAAATACACTTAGAATCAGTGCAGGTGTAATAATAATGTGTCTGTATGACAAAAAATCGCCCGGGGTGGGAAACGACGAGCGCTTATGTCGATACCCCAAAGTGCTAAGTGTAATCGAAAGTATGCCGTTTCTGTCTTTGACACCTATGGCAAATTCAACTGGCAAAGCTCCACGAGGTTCAACATTGCAACATTGTCAGACATCAAGTCAATTCATTACATTAACTACCAATCATATTGCGTTATACGGTGTCATAGGAATCCTATCACAGATGCCGTCATTATATACATTTCGGACCCCCCTCACAATTCGAATGAAATCGACAATATTGCGTCATTTTTGCGTCAAAATGGCTGCGTCGATATTTTCTTTGCAAGATTCCAGTTTTTTTCTGGAGACACAATACATGTGTCTTTTTTTATGCTGATTCGAAATCTGGAGTCGAAAACCTGTGGAACACAATACCTTTTGAGATAAATTGAAAAAAAGAAGAGAATGATTATCAATTTGGATTGTTAAACACAATAAATCTTGTCATATTATACATCATAATGATCTGGCTTTATTATTTTTAAAAGGTTTGTACGAAAGTAGGCATATCTGGTACAGTTTTAACGTACCCACTATAACCTAATACCTCTATATTATTAA
Organism: Aphanomyces cochlioides; assembly: GCA_019828595.1. Taxonomy (NCBI): domain Eukaryota; phylum Oomycota; class Saprolegniomycetes; order Saprolegniales; family Verrucalvaceae; genus Aphanomyces; species Aphanomyces cochlioides. Next base: position 3,257,570 of record JAHQRK010000006.1, on the reverse strand, counting down.
TATTTTAATAAATATTCATTTCTGAAGATAAACTTTAGTCCGTGAATTTGACCCTAAACCCTTGAAATCTTATACATATGTAAGAACTACAACCTCTTATGAGTTATTAAGTTGAAGGGTACGTTAAATCGAGTATGGACTGTACTTCCTTTAATTTGGATGGACGTCATTCACTTCGTATTGCCATGCCAACAAGACAAGCCATCATCAATCAAGAAGAGTTCGATTCCATTGCCAACTTCGTCCAACATCAGCGTCCGCGCAGTTTGACCAAGGAAGAACGTCTCGATATACTCAGACTGCATGCATATTTTCGCTTTCAAGGTACGCCTGATGTGGCAGGATGCATAGCGAGTATGATTGGAAGGAGTGAGAAAGTCGTAAAGCAGGTCTGGCACGAGTATCAAACTCAAAAAACTGTTTGCCCGGTCCCCACTCCATCAAACAAGACTACTCATAAGTCCCGCTTGCCAATCACAAATGCTGTTGTAGCACTTGTGCAAGCTTTTGTTCGTGAGCGACGTAGAACTCGCACACGCACTGTAGCGAAGGACGTCTTGGCGTTGTTGGTCGAAAAAAAGCATTTGCATGTTGATCCAAACTCACCAAGCTCATTTGCATCGGCACTCTTTGTCGTTCGTCGATTCTGGGCACGCATAGGACATAAAAATGGCAAAATGAGACGTCAACTAACATACGTCTTGTCAGAAAAGAATTCAATTGCTCGTGACACGTATGTTTTCTCCATGGTGAACACTATATTTGCCAATGATCCCCCTTGTGTTGTTTACCTGGATGAGTCCTATGTTCACCACCATTATGCTCGACATGGCGACAGCTTGTAGGATCCCAATGACGAACAAGACCTGCAAGTCAAGACAAAACACAAAGGGCAGCGATACTGCTTTATCGGTGCCATATTAGACGATGGTCCAGAACATTCTAAGCTTCTTGCCCTTGACATTTTCCAAGGTGGCAAAGGCCGCCGCAAACAACCAAAAGACTATCATGGCATGTTCAATGGCACATACTTTATGGATTGGTTTGGTACCTTACTCGATGAATTGGAAAAATTGGGCAAGTCCAGTGTGCACATAGTGATGGACAATGTCAAATACCACAAGTGCTTGCCGGCAGATACTCCCAGATATTCGTGGCCAAAGATGAAGCTGCAACAAGCTTGTGAAAAATATGGTTTGGGTCATGATTACATTGATGTCAAACCTGTTCTTTGGAAGAAACTTACTGAGTACGTGGCAAGAAATATTGAGCCGACTGTTGTGACCATGGCGCGTGCGAGGGGACACACAGTTGTTTTCACGCCTCCATACCACTCGGACCTACAGCCTATTGAGCTGGTATGGGGTATCGTGAAGGGTCAAGTTGGCCGTCAATACACAACAACAACCACCTTCAGGGATGTCTTGCTTCGTCTGACTGCCGCATTCGATGGTTTGAAGCCAAAAACTATATATGGGTGTATTTGCAAGTCCATCAGTCGACTTACTGAGCTGCACGAGTACTTGAAATTGGAGGATTCATTCGGCAACAACCAAGCTTCTTCCGACGAGGATGAATCTAACAGTGCATGCGACTCAGACGATTGTTTCAATGTAGGCTTGAGTACGTTGATGGATGACAGTGCCGAAAGCGACTTGGAGAACCTTGACGACTCATCTTCATCTTAGTAAGCAACAGGAATTGATATCTGTATAATCTTATAATTCGTGTTGTATTGTCATTTTCAACCAAATTTGTGGTTTTGACCAAAAAACGAATTCATTTTTCATCATACTGAAGTGATGTGTGTCAGTGTGTGTTTTGCGTGAGTTAGGTGGCTGATCGATTCTGATTGGCTGACTAATTTTTAATTTTTAATTTTAGACAAAAAAAGCCCGTTCGATTCGACCTCGGTCGATGTGTATCAAAAGCACAATATTGTGAATATAAATTTTCACGATTATGACGTGCATCATTTTTGTACCACCAACCTTTGAAAATACATCTTCATTAGTGTACGATGAGAACTATGCTCCCGTGACGATGTCACTTAGTGCAATGCAAAGCCAAGAGCTAGGCAGGACAAGGTCGTCGTGGCCACGATGCTCCCACCCGAAGGAGCGGCTTTTGTCGTCGTTGGCGCTGCTGTAGTGTTGCTTGAAGTGGCCGCGCTTGGATTAGAGTCGCCACTGGAGGTTGGAGCTGACGTCAAATAATAATTCCAAAAAAATATATGAGCGCGTTCGGTGGTCAACGAAATATTGTGATATTTCATATCATGAAATTGCTATATTTGATTCAAGCAAAATATCATTATTTCACACATATCGTTTTATATCAAGGGCGTTCGGTTTGCATTCATATTTCATGTTTTCATCTGTGTGAACGCGTGAACGCGCTCTATTTTTCATCAATGAATAAAATAGATAAAAGTAAACGCTCTTACAAAGAAAATAATTCTTCATCAACTCTTCCACTTCAAATGAATAATGCAATAGCAAATTCATGCAAAATAGATAATTCGCTAAAGATGAATAATTTACGATATTTTTACCCAATCATTATTAAGGAATGAGCAATTTTAGCCAATCAAAAACAAAACATCAAGCTTTACCAAAGAGAGCGAAGAAGCGGTTCAAATCGGCCCATGCGGAGGATACACTGTATGTACTTAGACTGCCGCTTCATACGTCCAACGTCCATAATCAAAATTTTGTAAATCATATAGAGGAAATTATACTCTCGAGTAAATCAAATGATTTACAATTTCGATAAGTTAATCTTTTATTTCACATTATTATTCAAAACAGTATGAATATTTGTATGCAATTTAATATATTTTCTTCTGAGAGAGCCGCAGAGAAAACGCAAATCCACAGATTTACTGGAAAGAGAGCCAATCAAACATCAAATAATTCACAAAAATCTCCCCAATTATGATCGATGTGCAAGGAGGAAGTAAGCAAAAACCGAAGCAGGAGCCTAAGCTCAAAGGCTATGTATGCATCGAATATTGAACAGTAAAAGTGGGTAGTCTTGACCGGCATGGCAACCTCCTTCGGCTGAGCTCTGGGGCTAAAGATGGGACAACATTAAACTCATCGACTGGTGAATGTTGTGCCATCTTTAACGAGATTGACCATTTTCTTTCAGTTCCAGAGATGTGTCGTGCATGTAGATTATGGAAGGACATATTTTTAGTTTGTGCTGCTTGTGTTTTTAATTACATTACATGTTGGGATACGCCACACATCTCCAAACAGGAGTTGAATCGCCAGTGTGCGCTTCCGTTCTACTCGCAATCAATACATTGTTCCTTTAGCGGAATCAAAAGCCGCTTACCTTATATGCGTACTTCTCTGGATCGTTCCATCAATCAGATCCAGAGAAGCACTGCGCTGCAAGCTGCGTGCAGAAAGTTTGGCTAGACTTCATGTAGTGATCGGGCTGGTGCCTTTCCAAAACGAACTATTTCTGCCCAATCTCAACACATCGTCCAACTCATTGCACTCTAATTGGACGATAATCTTGTGTAAATCCACCGATTTACGTTTTCTGACAAGTCAACATGTGTCAACGTCTATTTTCCCTAACCAAATGGGCCCTCTCTGACCGCCATCGTGGAATTTCTCCGCAGACTTTCGAGCAGCAGAAGAAAACGCTGAGCTATGGGGCATACGTGATGTCCAAGAGATCATGGAGAAGGAACAAGAGTACGCCGAATGCTCAATGCGATGTGCAAGAGATCATCAAGAAGGAACAGGCGTAAGCTCAATGCATAATACACATTCCATGTTTTGATTGAATTACTCGAATAACTTACTCTAGAGCAAGCTCATGGGAAATGAATAATTCCTGAATATCCTATGGAGAGTAAGTGATTCGCCTCCTCGTCGTGAAGGAATGAATAGTCTGATCAGCTCACGGTGAAGAATAGGTTTGGAATAGTATTTTGAGGGGGACTGTCTGTAGCATTGGTCGAGTTGACGGGTGGAGTTGATGGCGTCGCTTGGTTGGCCTCGAGAAAGCCTCCATCGCGGTGGAATTGAGCGACCATACCCGTCAAGTTGAGCGCGGCGTAGTCTTGCGTTGAGAAGTTGGGAGGACATCACAGACGGGAGAAATCGCCTTGAGCTTCGCCGCTAGGATAGGCCACCAGGTTGCACATTCAGGACTCTGTTCATAAGAGCGAGCAGTGTACTCGACGATGACAGTCTTGTTGCTATAGGCCGAGGCTGGGATGGCAATATGAGCAGCGCATGCTTTGCCTTCGGGGTGTCGAACGACTCATCGTTGGCTTTTTTAAGAACGGATGGATCGCATGGGACACCAGCAGCAACAGCGACAGCAAGTGAGGCAGCGAGGAAGGTCAAGGTGCGCATGGCGTCAAGAATTGAAATATGAACCAGAAGTCCGTCGAAATGGAAATTTTCAAAGAATTTTTGTCATGTCGGGTGAGAATTTTGACGATTCTGTCTGTGAAAGCCATGGCAACTCTCCATGACGCCATGGAGCAACAGCGGTCCTCGTAGTGAGACTTCGTAGAGCAGGGATGGTCTCTAGCAAGCTAGCTTTGTCTATCTTGAGAGATCCACAGCGGACAAAGCACCAAATTGTCTGGGATATGGACGCTGGATGGAATCGACTGTGGCACTCGAAAGAGTCTAGACCGTCTGGACCTCCAGCATTCGTGTCGCTCTGTTGTATCCATGGAGAAGGAGCAAATCAGGCGGACTTTGTGGTCACGAGCACATGAACGTCGTTGCGTCTGACAGTGTGTGTCCATGGAACTGACAAAGCGACGAAAATTTCGATCCAACGTGACGAGATATGACCCCAACTCAAATCTAGAAGCAGAAGCTGCTGCGGGCGTGAGATGATCGCCATCTCCACGAGCACCAACGAGACACGCTGTGATCAATGTCGAGACTTGGCAATGAACGACAGCATGGCTGTCCCTTGGAGATTGCATCTTCCATCTGAAAAGGACAAAAGTACAGAGATTTCTGCTCCAACGCGAGTCAACTCGCCCATGTGGACGCGTCCTACTCATCGCAATGCTCACGAGACTCTTGCGAGGGGTGGAGGGGCAGCACTGGCATCCCACGGAGCTGGTGGCCATTCCCCCGGAAAAGTCCATGCGAGATGCAATGAGTCGGCATGGCAGCGAGGAATAACATGGAGAGTGCAAAGTTGGTTGGTTCGACGACAGAAACAACACTTAGTAAGTTAGAAAGACTCTCGACAAGTCGTTCATGAATGAAATTGCATCCACCAAGATGATGGCTTACTGCAAGGCAAAGCCAACAAGTGCAAGGCATGACAAGGCAGTGGTCGCGACGATACTTCCACTGGAAGGAGCAGCCTTTGTCGTCGTTGGTGCAGCGGTTGTGCTGCTCGAAGTGGACGCACTCGAGTCACTGCTACCTGTGGCAGGGACTGGCGTCGTGACAGTGTTGTTTGTCGCGTTTGCTGATTGCGTCGTGGTGGTGGTGGTGGGCGCCTTCGTCGTTGTCGTCGTCGTTGGAGCGTTCGTCGGTGACGCGGTGTTGCTTGGGGTGCTCGTCGTCTGACCGCTATCGAGAGCGCCTTGGAGGCGGATTTCAGCCACCATGTCTTTGAAGCTCAGGGCGGCATAATCCTGCGTCGAAAAGCCAGGTCGGACGTCACAGACAGGGGAAATCGCCTTGAGATTCGCCGCAAGAATCGGCCACCACGTTTGACAGACAGGAGTTGATTCATACAAACGAGCATAGTACTCTGCAATCGTCGCCGGGTTGCCGTACGCCGACGCTGGGATGGAAAGTTTGTCGACACAAGCTTGACCCTCTGGCGTTTGGTTCGAGTCGTACTTGACTTTCAAGATGAGATCTGGAGGGCACGGCGCGGCGGCGGCGGCGACGACGAGCGAAGCGACGAGGAAGGTCGACGTACGCATGGCGTTGACAATTCAACTTTTAACATGGTGGCAGTGGTAAAAAAAATGGTTTGACAAAAGTGGGTACAATTGGGTTGACGTTGACAAAAAAGTAGAACGATCATGATGGAACGCGATAAGGAACCTAAAAGTTGGGGCATATCGATTTCACTGTCACTTGCTGGTTTCTCGAAATCATGATCTCCAAGTTTGATGTCGTTGGCATAGAACGATAGCTCTTGATCTACTGAATAATCGAATGATGTACCTGCAAGCTTATTTCCATCATCTGCACTTGAATAGGGAAGAAAGTGAAGGAGTGATGAATTTTGTGCATCGAGCTGGTCTAGACAAACTTTTTATGGAAACTAGGCAATTCAAGCAAATAGACATTTCAAGCTGGGGACATAAACGACTACGTTGTTACAATAGATTATGACTGTAAAATCCCCCTTGGCGTTGAAGCAAGGGCGATAAATGCAGGGCACTATTGGAAGATTGACTAGCTAATAGGACAGATATCCCCACTTTCTGTCCCAATTTGAAAACTAAACCTTTTTTTGTCAAATATCCGTGCTGAACATTTGTCACGTTGTGCTGAATCACAATGCAAACTCATACTGTCATAAAGCCCAGCACCGATGGCAATTCTAGCCGCTGAATAACCCGTGGATGTGATGTCTGTTCAGCTTAACGCTATGCTCGCATGCCCGAAGCACCAAACGCATTTGGGTGAGCTCAAAATGGACGTCGCATTACACTCGTGAGTCACGAGTGTAATGCGTCACGAGTCGTGACGTAGCGGTTGGACTTTTGACAAAAGTGGGGGCTTTTTGGAAAATTTAGACAGAAGTGGGACATGTCTGACAAAAGTGGGGGCAATTTCAAAAGTGGGGCTTTTGATCCTCTTGTCAGGAAACTTCAAAATGTGGGGACAAATACATAAAATAGTGTTAATAGTGTGGTTGCGCAACTTTTTGAAAAATTAGTATGAAATTTGAATTTGGAGCTACAATGTATTTCTACAGATAAGACCATTTACCCATTACATTACTTAAGAAAAGACTACCCAGCATGTGGTGGGTATTTAACGGACGTGTTTGGATGTTTGGATAGATAGCTTTCCAATCTGACTGATGGGATTGCTTTATGATTTCTCTGACGACACTTTAGACCACAACAACGATAAGCATCACACCATGCGAGAGACGACAGACATCCGCCCAGAAAATTGCGCTCACCGGAGCGAAGCGAAGGTCGAGTGTAAAATTTTCTGCAGGCGGATGACTCGGAGGAACGAGCCCCAAACGTGCACCAAAAAGGGATTTCTTTATTCATCTCACGTCGGGAAGGCGGCAGGTAGGCCGTTAGGCCGTGCCGCCACCCGGACGAACCTTCTCGCCAACTATGGGGCAATTCTATCAGTCAAATTGGAAAGCTATCTATCCAAACATCCAAACACGTCCGTTAAATACCCACCACATGCTGGGTAGTCTTTTCTTAAGTAATGTAATGGGTAAATGGTCTTATCTGTAGAAATAGCTCATCAAACTTGCCTGCAATCACGACGCCAATAGATTGGATGGCGATGCTTATAGTCGGCTATAAGAGTGTCGTAGCATTTGGCATGCAACTTGTGCTCACAATTGGTAGAATGCACCCATTTTCTTGCAATGCTGGCGCAAATATCACAACGTTCTATTTGTGCACATAGCTTTGGCGCTTGCGCTCAACATCTCTTTTTTTAAGGGCCGCCTTAGCAGCATCCAGGCGTTTTTCTTGTAACTTGTGATCACGAGTTTCTTTGCAGATTCGTCTCTGCTGATGCGCTTTCAAATTGCGCGAGCAAGAGAAATCCGAGCGACACTTGGTGCATACGAGTCGTGATCTTTCCATTTCAGGAGACCAACTAATGACTATGTGACAAATGTGGGGGCCGGTGAAAACATCCATGAAAGGCCCCCCACTTCCTGTCACATAGCCCCCACTTTTGTCAGAACTGTCCACTTCTGTCTAAATTTTCTAAATAGCCCCCACTTTTGTCAAAAGTCCGTAGCGGTCTGATGGACTTTTTGATTGGTAAAATGCATGTTGGGCCGCACAACATCTGCGCAAGCCAACATGAAGCAGCAGTCACGTTGTCGTAGTGTATTTCAGTTGTGTCTGTCCTTCATGCTGTCAAGATTTGGTAGCCAGAAGGGCGAGAGGGAATGCAAACTTGAGCGCCGAGCCGAGATTCGACGCCTGCAGTACTTTGACACCTGGTGGACAATCTGACAAGTGGATGGGTAATTGTAGAAATTTGACAAAAGTGGGGTCTCTTGCACTATTTTGGACAATCCACCATCCCAATCAACTCTGAGAGGTTGCATGGGTTGTATAAAATTTCAGAGTGCAATTGTAATGTCAGCCAACTTTACAACTTGACGGTAAAGTGAGAGAAGGTACCCAAACACTGCACACAGGGGACTTGGTTGTCGTTGAAAATGCTTAAGGATATACAACAAGTGGCAGTATTCTTATGTACATGAGTTAGCTTTCTCATTCTACCGGCTGCTTGACAGTCTCTTTTGGCCAGTGCAAACTGGTGCATAGCCCACCAAGTCTTCTGCCACGACCTGCTTGAGAGCAACAATAGCAGTATGATAAACATTAGCCGCTGACATCAGTTTGCATTTTCCCATGAATGAAAGCGATAAGGCACTTTTGATTCCATCTCTCACGAGAGCGCACAAAGTACTTGACCGTAAACTGTCTGGTAAAGCTCTAGGTTGCACACAACACATACTTGGCGAAAGTGGAATCGACATGAGGATGATAAAATCGCCCCCATCTCCGAATAACTCGACGTCCGTCTCTCAACGTCATGAGAGACTGCACAACCTCTCATGACGAGAGCCTTCAATAACGTCGACAAAATTCCGACTTGGGGTTCTAGCCACCTGTGTATGAAATTCCCCAATAGTATACGCCCCCCTGCTCACTTTAGCTCATGGAAATGACAACCACGTTATCAACCCACATGCTGTCGACAGTGTTTTGCAAGTGACCTTCATGAAAGCTCCCCCCCTTCACACCGAAATTGAGATTCGCGCTGTCATGTGGATGCAAGAGGGTGAAAGCCACAGTGTTTTTTGCCGTGCTGACACTACTACCCGTATTGTATGGCTCTGCGAGTTTGGTCGTCAATAGCTTTGGACACGAGTCCACTTGCCTAATGCGATGTGAGTCACATCGGCGGCATTATTTAGCGATTGTCCACTCTTCCCAAGTCTCGAAAGAACGACTGTGAGGCAACCAACCACGCATGCCAGATCTTGTGACCAGCTCACGCCTCTCAACCCTTCAAGTCGCGACTTTCTGCGCACGATTCAGACGAGTCTCGCGAACATCTTCCTATCATGTTCTGTGGTGGAGCAATCACACTTTTGGCCTCGTTGGCCGATAGAAAGCGAAGCAAGTGAGCCCAGATGGTGCAATCTGGTGATGGATGATCTAGGTCTGGTCGCGTCGACGAAATCCATCAATTTGCACACAGCAAAGCTCCCTCGGTGCTATCAACACACTTGATTTCTTCCAAACTCCTGCGCAATCTACTCTAGTTCTCCAAGCTGGCATATTCACCTCAAGCTCTAGAAACGACAGAGTACTTTGAGAGAGGCCATGCATTACTCACATTGATCTAAAATTTACCAATGCACTTTGCTGGTCGCGTCGAGTTTAAACGATCGTTCTGCCAATGATCTCGCGCATTCCTCGCTTGGCATTTCCCCTGCGGACAGTTTAAACTCGATGGCGGTGCATTGTACAATCGCTTGCACATGCTGTGAGTCGCACAGGAGGTGATGGTGTTGGCTTCACTTGTCAATTTGCATTGTAGATGAAGTTTCTCGCGGCAGTGGTGACCGCCGTCGCGGCTGCGGGCACCCAGCAAGTGATCTTTGACAGCTATGCGCCAGCCTCCGTTGGCAGCTTTGGCACTCCGATCGCAGCCGAGCAAGGGATCGCCGTCCAATTCCGCAGCTTGGATTCGTGCGGCGTGCCCATGACGTTGGATTATGTCAATTTCACCGTCTCGACCGAGAACATCGACAACAACTCGACGTGGCTCCAAGTGGATTTGTGCCCAGCCGTCAACGGTACGACCGACCTCTCGACGCTTCCATGACGTGATTGTGGCCTTGTAGGCTTGCCAAACTGTACTGCCAACACGCACGAACTCCAACGCTTTCCATTGACAGCCGTCGCCAAGCGCATTCAATACCAGTGGATTCCCAACTACAACGTTGTCCTCCAACCTTCGACGCGATACTGGTTTGTCGTCTTGTCGAATGCTGAAAAGCTCAACCACGCTGCGATTTGGATGGATGGCTTGAAGCGATTCACCAAGGAAAACGACCCGAACGACGACGTCTTGAGCGCCTTCACCCTCTCGGACGCTGGCGACTGGGCGGCCGATCCAGCTACCAACAACCGCACCGTGCCGTCCATGCAAGTTGTCGCGTCGTCGAATTAATTTTGTTTGAATGCGTAAAGTCCAAGCCTTCCTTGCTACCGAGTTTATACTTCAGAGTGGAGCGTCATACCAATGCCACGGAGCATCGTTTGGTCAATTCCCGCAGTGTAAGCAGGCTGAAGCAGGGAATCAGCCATCGCTACAGCGCCAGGTACTCCTCCGGCGTTCTATCGCTTTAAATTTTTTGCTGGAGGCGCTGAAAGTGTGCGAAGTGTCCATGGAAAGATCCATTGGCTTGGATAGACGTCCATCGCGATACTACGCCGCAGGAAAGAGCGATCTTTAGCTTGAAAAACTTAAAATTGCAGTCGGAAACACTCAGTAGTTGTTACATGTTATCACTTATTCACAGTCCAAGACGATGCGGCCGGGCAACGTGCCTGCCGCCATGCGGTCGTACACACTTGGGAGTTGACTCAAGTTCTCCACGTCGTACTTGACCTTGACGTCGCCATAGGCGGCCACTTTCAGCGCTTCCACGGCGTCCTGGCGGTTGCCCACGTACGAACCAATGATGCGATGCGAGTTGAGCACCGAGTTGAACACACCCGCGGTGATCGTCGTGTCTTTGGGAAGACCCACCATGATGACCGACCCGAACGGACGGAGGAACTCAATCGCTTGCTTGTACGCGTCGCCACTCGACGCCACGACGATCGTGCCGTGCGCACCTCGGCCACCCGTCAACGCCTTGACTTTCTCCACCACGTCGCCTTGCTTGAAGTCGATAAAGTCTTGGATGCCATAACTCGCCACGAGCTTGCGCTTCTCTTCCCCCGAATCGATCGCGATCACGCGGAATCCCATCGCACGAGCATACTGACAAGCCAAATGACCCAAGCCACCACCCGCACCAGGAATCACCACCGTGTCCCCCGCGTTGCCGCCAAACTCCTTCAACGCCTTGTACACCGTCACACCCGCACACAAGATGGGAGCCGCCGTGTCGAGAGGCAACTCACGAGGAATCGGCGTCACGTGGTCCGCATACGACACACACCACTGTTGGAACGACCCGTCGACGGTGAAGCCGTGGAGCTCCGCCTCTTCACACGTGGGTTCATGACCCTTGCGGCAGTCTTCACAGCCGAGACACGAGTTGGCGAGCCACTTGACACCGACGGGATCGCCCACTTTCAACTTGGTCTGCGTGTTCTTGCCAATCGCAGCGACGTACCCCGCGCCCTCGTGACCTCCGACGAGCGGCACTTTGTTGTCCAGCGGCCAGTCGCCAAGCCACACATGGAGATCCGTGTGGCACACGCCAGAGTACGCGAGTCGGACCAACACTTGACCCGGTTTGAGGTTGTCGGGTTGGACGACTGGCCAGTCTTTGCGGACTTGGAGCGGCGCGTTGTTCTTTTCAAAGACGACGGCGGTTTGCGTCTTGGGGATGTCGTACTTGGACTGCGACTTGACGGCGAATCCACGCGAGAGGCATCGTGGACACGTGCAGGTCGGGGCATGGTTGGAGCAGTTGCCACAACGGCAAGCACGGCCATGGGTGAACGTCGACGCATAGTTGGAAGTCGCGAGGACCGAGAACGCCTTGGATTGCGTCACAGATCGTCGAACGGAAGGTTCAAAGCGGGAGACGAGGCGCAACATGGTCGACTTGGTGAAAGGAAATTGAAAAATGAATCGAATGTCCTTTGGGATCAGATATGCGGTCGCAAAGACATGACGGTGTCCAAGGGTCGTCCATCTGGGTTCGAGCGTCGTTCCGTCGAAGAAAACAGTAGCAGCGTGGCTCGCCATCGATGCCAAGACATGCAACTCTGCACTCGAAAGCGTTCGCGATCAGTTGAATGAGCTGAAACGTGAAAGATTCCTACCAGTTTTACAGCGAAGTCGCTGCCGAGTTTGGCGTCTTTTATCAACTAAGAGCTAGTCCAAGCTACATGGTATCCCCCCGTGATTTGTTTAAAGCTCTGGTAGATTTTGAATCTTTCCTTGGCCTTGAAAAGGCAGGGCGAGGCTCGACATTTATCGCCCTTTGGCAAGGGGCGATCTGTAGCTGACTTGGGTGCAAATCTGGTCAGTTGCGTGCCCTGCGTTGTGTGACGCCTCCGACAGAGTTGCCGCTCCCCCTTTCATGGACGGGCAATTTGCTATCTCTCTGGTTGATGTCGTGCGAAAATATCTACGTGATGAATTTCGCGACAAGAAACAGCAAGCTAGCCATCGAGACAGGGAAGATGGAGACAACAGGAGAGTTCTATTTCCAAACGAGGCGACGGATCGATCGATTACTGTACTGTGCCTTGACGCATGTGTTGTGTGATGTTCGTGGTCGCAGAAGAGAGTAGGATACAATCGGCGTGGTCCATGACGGAACTGAACGGAAAGATCAACCCAAGTTGGTCGTTTTTGGATTCATTCGCCGCCTCAGACATAGAGCGGTTGAATGGCTCGAGTCGACGACAACCGACTTGATCTTGGCTCAGCCTCATGCTTGAACTTGGTCACCAAGCGATCACGAGCTGTTCTCTGCTCGTTCGTCGTCGCTTCCAGTGCTGGCAACGCTATCGCCCGACTCGGAGGGACACAAATCTACAAGCGCGTAGAGCCATCGAACCAACGGGTAGCAACGAACCGCGAGGCATCCTCCTGGACGAAAACATTCCACGACGAGAATGCAACAAGACAATGAAGGAAAATGAAGATACACATTTTTATGTAGCAACTTTCGACGCGTACTGTCACGTGGGTGCACATCTTGATCTTTTCATGTCTTTAGCTCCAGCCTCTCCAATTGAAAGAGATCCCCCGCCGTGCCCCTTCAGCTGCCGACGACAAGCTTGGGAAACGCACAAAGTCAAGGACGATGGCGTGGACAAAGCCACGACAACGTCATTTTTGTCGCCATATCTAAAAACGATGTCGAAACAAATAGAATCGCAAAATCCAAGCGATGGCTAGCTAAAGCCAGCCTCTTTGGCCTACAAAACTACCATGAATTCCGTTTTCTTTGATCCTTTCCACGTTGATGAAAGAGTCGTCCTTGGGATTTGAAAGTCCCACCTCCCGCATTTCGCACACGTCAGATTATGTACCAACGTATCTTTGCGACCGCATATCTGATCCCAAAGGACATTCGATTCATTTTTCAATTTCCTTTCACCAAGTCGACCATGTTGCGCCTCGTCTCCCGCTTTGAACCTTCCGTTCGACGATCTGTGACGCAATCCAAGGCGTTCTCGGTCCTCGCGACTTCCAACTATGCGTCGACGTTCACCCATGGCCGTGCTTGCCGTTGTGGCAACTGCTCCAACCATGCCCCGACCTGCACGTGTCCACGATGCCTCTCGCGTGGATTCGCCGTCAAGTCGCAGTCCAAGTACGACATCCCCAAGACGCAAACCGCCGTCGTCTTTGAAAAGAACAACGCGCCGCTCCAAGTCCGCAAAGACTGGCCAGTCGTCCAACCCGACAACCTCAAACCGGGTCAAGTGTTGGTCCGACTCGCGTACTCTGGCGTGTGCCACACGGATCTCCATGTGTGGCTTGGCGACTGGCCGCTGGACAACAAAGTGCCGCTCGTCGGAGGTCACGAGGGCGCGGGGTACGTCGCTGCGATTGGCAAGAACACGCAGACCAAGTTGAAAGTGGGCGATCCCGTCGGTGTCAAGTGGCTCGCCAACTCGTGTCTCGGCTGTGAAGACTGCCGCAAGGGTCATGAACCCACGTGTGAAGAGGCGGAGCTCCACGGCTTCACCGTCGACGGGTCGTTCCAACAGTGGTGTGTGTCGTATGCGGACCACGTGACGCCGATTCCTCGTGAGTTGCCTCTCGACACGGCGGCTCCCATCTTGTGTGCGGGTGTGACGGTGTACAAGGCGTTGAAGGAGTTTGGCGGCAACGCGGGGGACACGGTGGTGATTCCTGGTGCGGGTGGTGGCTTGGGTCATTTGGCTTGTCAGTATGCTCGTGCGATGGGATTCCGCGTGATCGCGATCGATTCGGGGAAGAGAAGCGCAAGCTCGTGGCGAGTTATGGCATCCAAGACTTTATCGACTTCAAGCAAGGCGACGTGGTGGAGAAAGTCAAGGCGTTGACGGGTGGCCGAGGTGCGCACGGCACGATCGTCGTGGCGTCGAGTGGCGACGCGTACAAGCAAGCGATTGAGTTCCTCCGTCCGTTCGGGTCGGTCATCATGGTGGGTCTTCCCAAAGACACGACGATCACCGCGGGTGTGTTCAACTCGGTGCTCAACTCGCATCGCATCATTGGTTCGTACGTGGGCAACCGCCAGGACGCCGTGGAAGCGCTGAAAGTGGCCGCCTATGGCGACGTCAAGGTCAAGTACGACGTGGAGAACTTGAGTCAACTCCCAAGTGTGTACGACCGCATGGCGGCAGGCACGTTGCCCGGCCGCATCGTCTTGGACTGTGAATAAGTGATAACATGTAACAACTACTGAGTGTTTCCGACTGCAATTTTAAGTTTTTCAAGCTAAAGATCGCTCTTTCCTGCGGCGTAGTATCGCGATGGACGTCTATCCAAGCCAATGGATCTTTCCATGGACACTTCGCACACTTTCAGCGCCTCCAGCAAAAAATTTAAAGCGATAGAACGCCGGAGGAGTACCTGACTCTCTAGTTGACTCAATTGCCCCTAAAGTGTCGCCCACGTTCCTTTGGGGGGTGCACCTGCACGACTTATGAAAAGTTTTGGGATTTCTAGCCGTTGTCAGCGCATCAACCTCTTGATAGAGAGCGACGGATGTCATCGTATGGCTTTGTGTGCGTGCCAACGCGACTGAATACCCGAACAGTGGACATTTGAATATTGTGAGAATTCATCACACCAACCAAATAGACAACTGGAAAACTGGGAGCAAGACAAAGGATGCGGCTGCTGCATGGCAACTTGGCCCTCCTTTAGCTGCTTGGTAATGAAATCACGTGAAGAGTAGATTGAGTCGGCTATGCAGTTGAAAGCTGACTTTCTTCCAATTCTATCTGTAACTGGTGAATCTTTCGGTAGCGGTTTCATGAAACTTGTTTCTGTGAAAAGATGCCTGGAGGCGGCGCCGTGGAAAAATCTGGACTCGTGCGGCCATGCGGTATCAAGACGAATCGCGATGGCACTTCGTCTGCAACTCCAGTAACGCCTCGTCGATTCAAGAAGTTCACAATCAACCATACTTGGCTTCCGCTAAAAGTAAGTCCATGAATCTTAACTTGTTCATGACGTCTCATGGCGAATAGAGCTCGAATACGCATTTCGACTGCTTGTTTCCTGAAAACCACTCGAGCGATGTGAAAAAGGTAAGACAGCTTATCATTCGAGGGACTGATTTTCTCAATCTTGAGATTAAATTCGCCACGTACCCATACCACTGGTGGGGTTTAGCACTCATGCTCGCGGCTGGCGCATCCGTCTTTGTCTTTGCGCTGACGTCAACGAGCAATTTTAAAATCCCCAAAGGCTTCTGGTGGCAATATTTGATCATTGTCGTCATGTACTTGTCAGCCTTCATCATGTTCTTCTGGAGCCACGTCGAAGTCTTTCGTCTCGATATGCATCACATTTCCGTCGCCACGCCAAAAACTTACCAGTATATCTTTTGCATGTACAATTCTCCAATTTGATCGTAGCTGCAGTCTAAACGACTTCTGTAGGCGTCGCAAATTTGATATTCAGCGAAAGTTGATTGAAGTCAACAGCATTCTTGTAGAAGAATCGGGCGAACGCGTCGGTGATGTTGACACGCGATTGTACGCCATTCGATTTGAATTCAAGGATGGAACACACACGACGCTTCTGGAGTGCTACTCGAAACGAGTCGCTTTGCGCCGATGCAAGAGTCTCAACTTTCTGCTTGCGGCCTACACCCCTGGGTCTCCTGTGAAGTCGCCAAAGCACTGAGCACCACGAAAAAGCTCTGTCTATTGCATGCAAAATGTCCTTGTTACGCAAATAATACTCCAAATGAAGAAACTTAGTCTGTCCAGTTCAATGTGCGCTCGATCGCCTTCTTCCATTCGGTCGTGAGCTTGGTTCGTTGAATTTCTTCCATCGACGCATTCCAAGTCTTAGCAACGTGCCAAGTAGCAACCATCTCGTCAGTGTTCTTCCACACACCAACAGCCAAACCAGCAGCGAAGGCAGCACCAAGAGCCGTGGTTTCAGCGACGACAGGACGGACAACCTTAGTCTTCAAGAGATCGGCTTGAATTTGGAGGAGCAAGTTGTTTTCAATCATGCCACCATCGACACGCAAACTTTCAAGAGCGATGCCAGATTCTTCTTGCATGGCGTGCACGACATCCATGACTTGGAAAGCCACGGCTTCCAAAGCAGCACGGGCCAAATGTTCACGAGTGACGAAGCCAGTCAAACCGCAGATCACACCACGAGCATCCGAGCGCCAGTAAGGAGCATACAATCCTGAAAAAGCAGGGACAAAGTAGCATCCACCGTTGTCTGGGACCGACAAAGCAAGAGCTTCAATTTCAGCAGGCTTGGTAATAAACTTGAGGTTGTCGCGGAGCCATTGCACAACCTTGCCGGCAACAGCAACACTGCCTTCAAGGGCGTACACGCAAGGTTGGTCGCCAATTTTGTAGCCCACAGTCGTGAGCAAACCCTTTGTGGAAGGAATGACCTTGGTACCAGTATTCATAAGCATGAAGCAGCCCGTGCCGTACGTGTTCTTGGCTTGACCTTGGTTGAAGCATCTAGACAAATCTCACATAAGTACAAAGAGGAGGTTATGCGATCTTACGTTTGACCGAACAAAGCAGCTTGTTGATCACCCAACATACCAGCAACGGGCACATTGGGCAAGATGAAGTCATCGGCAGTGCGGGTGTAAACTTCCGAGGACGAGCGAATTTCCGGCAAAATGCTCTTTGGGATATCACAAATCTTGAGCAATTCTAGACAAATAAATTATAAGTCAACAGGAAACGTGAGCTAATTTCATACCTTCGCTCCAGGTAAGAGTTTGAAGATCCATCAAGTTGGTGCGCGAAGCGTTCGAGACATCTGTGGCATGGACTTTGCCGCCGCTGAGCTTCCACAACAACCAAGTGTCAATCGTGCCGAAAGCGACTTCACCGGCTTCAGCCTTGGCGCGGAGACCAGGCACATTTTGGAAGAGCCACATGATCTTCACGGCCGAGAAGTAGGTAGCGAGAGGCAAACCAGTAATGGAGCGAAAACGGTCGATGGAATGTCCTTCGATCAATTGGTTCACAATGTCGGATGTGCGGGTGTCGTGCCAGACAAGAGCATTGTAGTAAGGCTTGCCGGTCACCTTGTCCCACAACAAGGAAGTTTCACGTTGATTCGTGATACCAATGGCTTCAACCGTGCGTCCTGGGACTTGTTCGACTGTCTTGGCAATGCATTCTTGGACTTTCTCCCAGATCACTTCAGGATCGTGTTCGCACCAGCCTGGGTTCGTTTGAATTTGTTCATGCTCGAGCTGATGCGAGGCAACAATGTGGCCCGTCGTGTCGAAGAGAATGAAGCGGGAGCTGGTCGTTCCTTGATCGATCGCGCCAACCAAAGCCGTGGACGTCACCATCTTGAGAGTCGTGCGGGTCTTATCGAGAATTGAAAAATGACCTCGCCATGGAAATTAGGATTATCCGGATAAATATCCGGAGACTCCAACTTCAAGTTCAGGTCCGATTGCTGCATTTCGTTGACGAAACGCTTACCCAAAAGTACTAGACAGCCTATCTGCTTCAGGGAACAAAGCATCAGCACTCTAAACACACCTTGAAAAGCTTGTACGTGGATCAACTCGAAGCTTGCAAGCCGTCCAGTCAAGCTAGGAAAAACAGACTCCAACGTTGCGTCAATATAACCAATGGACAGCAGATTAGTATATACTGAATCGAATAGTAATACTAGTCACACCTCGATGCACCTTCCATGGAAACCCGACTTGAGAGGATGCTAGACGCGTGCTAGCGGTCTAAAGCATTGAATATTAGATGCTTTTAAGCCTTGGATGAGCTAGAGTGAGCGCTGGAATGCAAGCGTGGAGGGTAAAATGGTTGAGAATTTTAGTAGGTACTAGTAACCAGTGATTGCAACATTGATCAAGATTGGCAATGGCAACCACATGGAGATCAGTTGGAGGAATCCTTTCAGCTCAAGCGTCTTGGAATTTGACGTCACGTGGGGCATGGCACTTCCTTTGATGGACCAAACCAGGTGGATCGCTCGCCACGTGGTTCCCATCGCGATTTTTTGGTCTCATGGTTCAAATTCAATGTTTTCGTGCAAATTTCACGACGACATGGCAGACTGGAGGCTTGACATGGAGTGGTTCAAGCGACTCGAGTGGACAAGTCTCTCTCGTCACGTAGCCACTTCGAGTAACAAAAACGGACCGAGAGGCAACTTGCGATTTGTCGACATGACGAGGTGGAAATGTCAACTTCAAGGAGGATTCCTTGGATAAACCACGGTGAGTAATGTTATGTCAACGAATTTTGGTCGGGGTTTGATGCACCAATTGTTGCACTTTGGTGCAAGTTCCAATATTGACCACCACCACATGATGCGCACAAAAACGTAGCAGCAAGTGTTTTTCGGCATCAATATTGAGCTTCAACGAGGGGGAAGTAAGTTGGCATCGATCTGGTCGGGGGCTTTTTTTACCTGCAACTTCATGGATACCAGATCAGATGCAGTGGAGCTAGAACACAAATCCATACTCAACCCATGACAGAGAAACATGCACGTGATATCGCTGCGCTGCGATTAGATGGCCGAGCTGGATCTCTCTCGACCGAAATTCGCAATCTGACAGAGGTATTTCACAGACACAACATTTCGAAAATGGCACCAAAGACTGGATGGCATGGGTGAAGTCGCTGGGTACCTTGACGGCCGACGGAAGTGCAAGATGGAAGACGCTGCTTTGGCAACAAGGACGCAAGTGTTTGGAATCGTAAATTGACCGGCGCCATGTTTATACCAGAGCACAACGACTGTGATGGCTTTGACAATCCTCGACCGCCTGCGAAGTACGCAACGTACATGGCCGCAGTTTCTCGGGATGGAGCGAGCTCTTCGTCTCAGGGAGGGACCAAAACCAAGCCACATTTGACTGCAAGACAGGTTTTATCGTTGAGCTCCTTCAATCGGAGTGGAGATAATCATTTACTGTTCTGTGGTGTTCGTAACTCGATGTAACTCTGAACGTGGTGGAAGGTTTCTTGATCGAGACCAACAAGGTCCATGACCAGGCACTCAAAGAGGTGTAAGAACCGCAGTGACTTTGACTCGAAAACGAGACCGTGGCTTAATGAACCTCATGGAAATTGGCAAAATGGATGGTATACTTTTCCCGACGGCAGAACGAGATATTACTCGCACATGGAAAACGAGCAACCACGTGGTCTCGGAGTCCCCTCTGTGGCCTACGATGGTCTAATGGAGAGCATAGTTGATTGCACATTCAATCCAGCGACCTGTCAGAACAACCAACTCCTGATTTGGGAGAATGTTCTCTTGCACAAAGCGACTTCATTGTGGGCCGAGTGCATATGCATCCAAGACAAGGACAGAAATGGTCTCATGTGGTTCCGCGTGCAAAATCAGGATACTGTCACGTTTCGAGGAGGTCTGAGAGCTTTGGTAGCGAATCTCTCGATTTTTGGACTCCTTCTTCGATGGTCGATTGCACTATTAGCATCTTGGCGAGGCTATCTCTATCGTACCTCTGAGTGGCATCGATGTGGCATTGGCATTATCGCCTGCTCGGATACATTTGTGTGGCTCCCATGCTTCCTGGGACCAAATTTCAACCTCATCTTTCTGTGCTTTTGGTCGCCATGCATCCAAATTGAAGGAGTACAAATTGTCGTTTGCGATGCATGGTTCATTATATATCCTGCCCTCACTCAGTTTGTCCTCCTCTACTTCTCAGGAGTCAATTGGATCGCTAAAGCATGTCGACTCCGAGCTTCTGACCGCCTTTATGGTCCAGTTTTGCTTGCTCTGTGCCTTGGCCACTACATGCGCGATCAAACATTCACTAACATTGGCGCTTCGTTTGGATATAGCAAACGCTCTTCCTAGTCGCCTCGCATCGGGAAGCGTACGTCTATGAGGTGATGTTTTCCAAGGCATTGATTCTCGGTGGCAATGTCAAACCCATCTTCATTACAAAATTTGTTCTACTGGAACTTCCTCTGCTGGACCTATTCTCTTCTCGGATCGAGTCGGCTCATGCTGCAAGTACCAACCTCCAGAGGGGGAATCAACCGAGTTTGAAAAAACTTTAGCAATCTATGAGAATCGGAGTGGTGGTCTTGGCAAGTCGACGGTGGACACCTCGACAGGTTTGAATGGCTACGAAGTCCTCCGACTTGGATACATGCTGTATGGCAAAGACAACATGGTTGCAATTGCCAGCTATCCGTCATAAATGTTGAACGAAGTATTCAACCAGCGCATTGCTGTATTAGTCAAGCATGCTCCACCAGTTTGGTTTAAGCTGACAATTTTTCGATGGAATCACCCGAGGTTTGCATCGATATGGTGGTTCCAAGTACAAATTACCGACTTGTCATGACTCGACTAATTTACAATCCACATTTCTCTCTCAAAAAATTGAATTCTCACTGTCAAGTCGGCCTCAGGAAAGCCCAAAGCCATTCGAATGGTCAGAGCCTCAAAAGTCTCGAGCATTGTCAGTTCAACTCAACTTGAGGTCGTGCATGGGACGCCAGAAATGGGATTGAGATTGACCTTCATCCAATATGGAAATATGGCTATTTTGCCAAAGTTCATTGGCACAATGCTGTTCTAATTCGCACGTCTTTCGCTGTATTCGCTTTGAGTGTACTGGGTCTAAAGCTGAATCTTCACGTTTTTCAAAAATACTCGTTCGAGATCCATGAAACTTGACGACGAGCGAGACGTTGCTTTGAATTTCTTGACCGCAACGAATTTATCTTGATATTTGCCCAAATACACCAATGCCCCTTGCCCATGCCACGTCGACTCGTCTGGATTGAAGTGAATGTCGGCAGATGCTAAAATCCACTCCTCCACCATTTCATCCAGAGGCATTTCGCGCCTACCTCGCATAACAGTACAATACCAATAAATCGACTTGGAGCACAACCGATTGCTCGGCTGAATGTCGGCAGATGCTAAAATCCACTCCTCCACCATTTCATCCAGAGGCATTTCGCAGGCCAGGACTCCCGTGCTTACATCACAACTTGCTCAAAGGACGTTCGACATATTTCAATATTTTACGCTTCAAACACCAATTAAAGCGTTATAGCGTTTCAATTAGCAGCGACCAGCATAAAGGTTTTGATCTGGGCTTGAATCAATTTATGAGAATTGAACGGGAAAAGTTTTTTCGTTGGGGTGCAAATTCACTCAACATTAATTTTGCTAGAAAGTGTCGTGGCTCAGACAAGACCGCCGTCTTCAAATCGATGGATGTAATTGAGTACAATATGAGAAGCTTGCATCGCTGTCGGTCGCTCGTCTGGATCATGACTCAAACACTGTTTGGCCAAGTCAATGAACCAAATTGGGCAATTTCTCGTGAATGACGGTTGAATTTCGCCAGCCAAGACTTTTCCGATCAATGCAGAGTCCGCAATCGGCTGACCGTTCATTGGATTTCGAATTTCATGGTACGGAATACACTGCGTGTCCAATTCCGACATGATGACGCCTACGAAATTCACTTCAGTTCCATAGAGAGAACATGATAACAAACCAAGTGAATAAATGTCGGCCGCGACGGTATAATGCTTGTCTTGGAGAACTTCAGGAGCCATCCATCGAAAGGTTCCCACGCCGACCGTCATCGTGGCTTGAATATCTTCTTTGGAAATTCCAAAGTCGGTCAACTTGGTCCCTTTTGTCGAATCGAGTAAAACATTTCGAGACTTGATATCGCGGTGAAAAATGTCCATCGAATGCAAATATACCAAGCCTTCGGCAATACTAAGCCAGTGCACAATCTTTTCAGGCCTTCCTTCGATTCGTCTGGCGTGGACATCTTTGATGCTACCGACCACAGTCCTGTCCACTGCGTGTTCAACTTGTTCGCTCCAAAGACTGGTTCGAAAAGAATTTCTATTTGACAGCAAACTTTGAAAATGTACCCTCCCTCTGGAACACAGACAACTATTCTTGATATCTACGACTTGGTAAGATCAATTGAAATGGGTCAAACGTGACGAGTTTAGGTGATTGAATGGAAAAGTCACTGTCAAGTGCCGGCAAAAGCCCTCGTTGTGGCTCCGCTGATGGGTGAAGATGATGTTTCTCGATTCTTTGAATCTTTGGGTGAGCGAACCGTGACGTCGACGATGGAAACAACCTTGAGCTTTATTTTGAAGCAGAGCCACCAAAGTCCTTTGGAAGATTTACACATGATGCTTTGGATTCGCCACAAAAAGGTCGAAGACCATTGCGTTGTTTCACTCAAAAGAGTTGCATCCATCAATCAAGACGACGCTGCTGCTCGCTACAATATTCATCTCTCATTCAATGGAGAGCCTGTCTTCCTCGAGAAAGAACCACTTCGTGTCAAGTTTTCCGCTCGAATTGTCAACATTTAAATGGGTGGATGTACCACATCAAGTCTCATTCACTATGGCAATCGATTCGTTGATTAATTGTTCCACAATCATTTGACAGCATTCTCAAGAAACTCTTGTAATATTGATATCAATTTTCTCATCACTCTCTGCTGATTCTACCAGGAGTCTATTTTCGCGTAAGAAAGCTTCAACCAATTTGTTTGAATCGAGGTCAACAAAAAAGCAGAATGAAAAAACGTCTTCACAGATTTTCAAGCAACTTACTTTGCCTTATGTAAATTGATAATTTGTCATTTCCTCATTGGAATGTTGTGTTACATGCGTCTATAATTTCTTGGACGTGCCAAATCACAGTGTTTCGCATGGGATGTTGCTTGGATAAATCCATGGCATGAAGAGCATGTTTTATTGCAGCTTCATTATTTTGAGAGAATTGGTCATACAAACATTTGGCCTTTAACATGTGATCTATACAATTACTCAGTGCAATTATATCGAGAAGATTCATACACATGATCTTGTATTCGACTGCAAGAGTGTCGTATGAATCGCCGACGAAGTCATCAAGTGTAGCGAGTGCAGCTTCGAATTTCGCTTGATCGATTTGACATTTGACAAGTGCCATGGCAGTCATGCCCGTGTCTGTGTCGTTTGTCCCCAATGTTCTTCGATTTGTAGTCCAGCAATGCTGCAACACAAGCTCGGCTTTGTCCAAATGACCAAGTTCTTTGTACAAGCCTGCAATTAGTGATAGCAATTTGATAGTTTCAGGATGAGAATCGCCGCATTTTTCGACTAAATCTGAATATGCTTGGCTGAGAAACGCGTTGGCTTGTTGAAATTTCTTCATGCGCATCAAAAGTCCACCCAGTGTAAATGTGATTTTCCGGGCAACTGGATCGTTTGGATCAAATAAAGTCAAGCATTCCTTCAGGGCATATTCCGCTTGGCCAAGATCACCACGCTGAATTAAGTCGTCCGCCTTGTGTTTTAACAATGCTCGAACTAAAGTGGTGTCACCGGCAGCTCGGGCTTCGACCAGTTGACGTGCAACAACCTTTCGAAAGTCGTTTTTTGATGTCGTAGCGTCGAGAAGATGCTTGAATCTTATTGTTGCTGCTCGAACTTCAGGGTTTTCAACTGCTTCAAGCTCTTTCTCTAGTTGAACAAGCTGGTTTTGTGTCGCAGCAGTGTCGTTTTTTGCTCGACTTAATTGAATCAACGTCAACCGCGTCTGCATTCGTGCGAGTTCGTCTTGGGAATTTGTCATTTTATCTTCTAGTGTTCGCAGAAGCCAAGCATCCAAAGCATCAAAGATTTTACGATCCACTTGCTCAAAAGATGTTTGCTCCGCAATTACTCGGCGAATATTAATTTTGTCAGCAACCCTCGAAGCTTCAGCGTTTGCACTTTGGATTTTCGTCAGCATGTCGTAAAACCAATCTGGGTTTTGCTTGGTCGCTTCAAAGAAAGCATTGCGCTGCGCCGATGACATGGCGACGTCGAAAATGCACCCCCGAACCACCGCGATGTAGACTTCAAATACGCACCATAGACGGGCTAGGGTCGTCGGACGATTCCAAGGCGCAAAAACCATAACAATTCGTCCGATGGCTTGCAATGACATCTGAAACGTGTGCTGCAACTCCTCAAACGATGTAGATTTATTTTGAGACTGTTGGATCGTGTGCTGGTTGTTCATGAAGAGACAAAACCAGACTGGCGTAGATTTTTCGGAGAAGAAAGCGTCCAGAGCATCGACAACATCGAGAAATTCGTATCCCCAGGCGTGGCTCACATACCACTGAGCTGGTTGGACATAGCTCCTCCAACTTTGATCGGCTTGGGCTTGGTCAACCACTGACAATTGCGTAGATGAAGTGAACGACAGCACCATCTGATGACATACTTGACGGGTCGTCAAGCCTCGAAATACCTCTCGACCACCGTGGTATTCGATAAAAGCATGGAAGAAACGCAGCTCAAGACCAAGAGGTCGGTCTGTGGAAGGCGCAGTCTCTGTCATGGACAAATTGCAAATTTCGTGCCCATGTTGAGGTCTGCCAATTGAAATGCACTGTCGTCATCTCGTTAAACTTGTGGTCAATTTATATGATTGAAATATTTTGATCATCATCAGTCAACGCATATTGTCAAGAATACAGTTGTTTGACCTCAAATACTACGTAGTCGTCTTGATGCAAGCTTGAAGCTTACTGCAAAAAGGCGATGAGTGAGTCCAAAGCAGGCGTGGAGGAAATTGCGATTTTACCCAGGTAATATATGGAAAAAGGATGCACCCAAGGCTTTTATTCGGGCGAAATATTTCATATTGTGGCGACCATGAAATTTCCCAAAATCGATTTGTTAATCATTGCAAGACAAACGAAAGCGCGATTCCAAGACAGTCACGCTGAGTAAGCTGGCACTTGGAAATAGATTCTTAAATGTTAAAATGTCATCGTGGATAAATAGGAGTGCATTTTGGACAGGGTGAGATGTCAAGGAAGGAGTAAGTGTGGCCATCTAAATTGTTTTCATTGCACGGCAACCCACGAATTATCAATACATACCAAGTTTAGAATACAACGATGAGTTTAGACTGATGTGATATCTTTCAAAAAGACTTTAGAATGGTTGTACGAGTAATTTCTCGCACAACTTCCTCGTTTCTCCATCCAATCTCCAACTTGTACAAAGGGCTTGCCGGTACCGTATTGCAATCCTCCAGCATCTGCCGTTCTTCTTCGTTGTATTCTTCAGTTTGTTGTTTCGCAATTAACACGTTACTATCGCCCGGCGAGTCTACACGGCCGCGTACCAGCACTATCTATAGTAGCCCTAGCGAATGTAACTGTTTCGCTGTAGTCTTCACGTTTGGCGTTTGCGTTTCTTTCATTCTGCGAATGTTTAAGAGCTGACGCTCAATAACTTGGGGCATCGAGCGGATGCCTCCTGGCACATCCGACGCTGCTTCGTCGTCCGTCGAGACCTAAAAACGAACATGCTTGTGTTTTACTTTTCACTACGCCAATCCTCGAAATTATACCCATGCGCGTCTTTGTCCCTTACGTTCTTTGTCTTTGAGGGTGTCTCTGTTGCTCAAGATGTGAAGTTTGGATCACCAAATCAACTTCAAAGTCGTTGCAATTCTATTCTGCATCGATTTCTCCATGCTAGTGGCTCAAAAGAAGAAAAATCGTCTGCGAAAGGACACCAAGGTGGCGAATGGATTGAGGGGGTGGCCGCAGGTGCGGGCTTGGGTGCCTTTGGAATTACTGGTGCTGGAGGCGTTGTCGATGCTGGCGTTGGTGGTGAAAGAGCCATGCAATTGGCCAAGAAAGCAATCAGTTGGGTGGGAGAAAAGGATAGTAAATTTGCCGGATGCCAATAAGTCTAGAGCAAGGCATGAACGGAAACTTTGCTAAACGCGTTGATGGTCCAAAGATTCAAGGGAAGTTGAACAGTCTCATGAAGAAGAAACTGACGCCATACGGTGCTGCTACTAAGATCCAAGGTGCATGGCGTCGTCATGGTGCAAAGAACAAAGATACGCGACTCACTGCCTATTTTGTCAAGGCTTGGAAATCCTTCAAGAAACCCAAGGCGATGTAACACCAAGAGCAAATGAGTTGTGCACGAGTCGTCGAAGTATTATGTGCGTGTCAAAGTCATCTGGGTCCTCTTTGAGCTTAAGATTCGACTTGAATTAATCCATACATTTTATATGCAATCAGAAGTGACTCCGGGAATTCACATGAGGCCAAACATAGATTCATCGATTGGAGACGGGACTGCTGGGAGTTGTGGCTTTGGTTTTTCCACCCTACGAAATCTGATTAATGACTTAGGAACATCAGCACGCACGGTTCATTATTTGATGGGGTTTCATTGTCTTCTTGGGGCTGCTCTGGAAATGGCTCCTCTCGAAGACTGTTAAACCATTTGTCACGCAGATTATTCATGTCTCGATCGATTTGTTGGAGCTCTCGCTTGTATTCGCGTACTTGAGCTTTGTACATGTCCAGCTCATTTTCCATGTCTATGACATGAGTAAAATCATATCGATCATGCATAAATCATCACTCTTCATTTGCGCTTGCTTTTTCTTTAAATTCTCTTGGTATACGAGAAGTTGTTCTGCGACCTCTGGCCCTGGTTGCCGAGCCAAAACGTTCTTTAGCTCAACGTACAATTTTTCCTTCTCGACAATGAGTAAATCTAGACACTCCTTAGAAAACAATATCCCGAAGGTAGTTTGCGTACCTTTCATGCACGCTTCTTCGCATTTCTTGATGAGTTTCTTCTGTAGAGAATGGATCTTCCGAATCTACCAAAAATTTCGGTATGACGAAAATAACGCATCAACCATATCTAAGCGCTTCGGATCACTTCCTTCCAGCTTACGCCAGCGATGGACATTCAATGGGTGATCTAGTTCCTATTCATATCGTCAAGTATTCGTCCTTTGTGAAATAGAAGAAACCTCCGATAGGGCTTTGATTTTAGTTCTTTCTTGTAGAAGTTCGCCTTCTAAGCGAACCAACTCAGCCTTAAGATCCCTGTCGTATGTTTAATGAGAACTTATAATGACTTGAAATCACTAACCCCGTGCAAGCAATTTGGTTTTGTGTTTTTTTGTGTTCGTCAAGAAGGTCCTGGACTCTCTTTTCTAGTAGCTGGACTTCTTTTGCTCGCTCCAAGTATTGTGCTTGACCAATATTAAGTGTTGACTTTTGAATCTTGATCTTCTCGTACAATGCCTTGAGCTCCTCACTGCCAAAACGTGAATTAACAATACCAAATCTGACGTGCACTTACTTGCGTAATATGAGCTGCGCTCGCAGGTTGTCGCGGTCATTTACGACGGCATTGTACTCTTTAAGCTGCCTTTGCTTTTCATCATCGGCTTCTTGAATAATTGAAGCTAGTTTCGATATTTCTTGCTCCTACTTGTACAATCACTTGAATGACGAATCGACAACAGAGAGCGCAACCTGATTTGCAATGATCTGTTCTGAGCTCTGAATTTGCTTTTTGATTCTAGTGAGCTCCGCTTTCAGTGTCTCCTTGTCCTAAGAATCAAGTCAAGTAACAGAGTCAAGTGATATTTGACTTACTTTGTCCACTTTATGGTGATCGAAATGTTCCTTCACGAGACTATGGTCCTTTGTCGTGATTTCTTCTTTTAATTGCTCGATTTGATGGTTCATGATCTTGAACTTGCGCTTCATGTCGGCTATCTCTTCTTGAGATTCGATTAGACTCTTGCTGTAGAGATTTCGATCGCTCCGGACAGCTTCGTAGAGGTTTTGCTGTTGTTTAAGGCGGGTTTCTCCTTCAGTAATCTTATCTTGCAATGAAGCAACCTAGAGTACACCCGCTAAATTCTTCCTTTCATCGAAGTTTCTGTACTTGAAGGTCTTGAAGCTTTGCCTCTTCAACAGCGGTGCGATACTTGCGATTGGCAATTTCCGCTTCCTTCTCGTATCGATCTCGTTCGGTGACGAGTTGCTGCACCATGTCACTAGTTAAGAAATTATTTAGAGTGCTGAACACCATGTGTCTTGCTACCGTTGTCTTTTTACACTAAGCCTATAGCCATTGATTTCATTTTCCAAATTCTTCAGTGTATTTTCTTTGATTTTCGTTAGGTCGTGGGTGCCTTGCGCAGTATCTGCCGCTCGAACTAGCATTTTGTTGACCTGGACAATTCATACATTTCAGCAAAAGAGTCTTCATACCAGTTCACGTTGTCGGAGCAAATCGTCTCTAGTTTTTCTCATGCTTTCGCCTTGCTTTCTTTCAACTTCAATTGTGACATTCACTAACTCGTCTAGCGATCGTTTGTATTCATCTCGCTTGGCATCGATTGTTTCTACATCCATGCGTTCATTCAATGAATTTGCTTCGAGTACCCTTGGATTGGTCCACTTGTGCAATCTTTTCCTTGGTTAGAGACACCAATTGCTCTACCTTGGAAATATCCTTTTGTAATTTTGCCAAAATCTCTTCTTTCGCAGCGATATTAGCCTCGCTTTGAGTATTTTCTTTTTGCAGCTCGACATTTCTATCATACGTCAAACCATGCCTCGCAAGAACATATTACTTTTGCCATTGGCCCTCCATTGCCTCAGTAAATTGGTGGGTTGTTCGAAACAGAATGTCGTATTGCTTGAGGTATTTCTCCATACGAGCCTTCGACTCTCTTAATGTCGCCTCTTTTTGCTTTAGCATGGCTTCGCCTGTCTTAACTGCTTCAGATTTGTATTTCCATTCAGCGTTGAGAGTCTCAGCATCTTGCTTGAGAACCTTAAGCTGTTTCTCGAGGCTCACTTTTCGTCGACTTTCCTTTTCAGCTTTTGATCGTTTATCTTGCACTTGTTGGTTTACATCATTGACCTCTTGTTCAAGCCTAATAGTGGATTAGACAGACAATGCTCTAACTGTTGTACCGTTGTTGCTCTTCTTCTGCTTCATTGACAAGTTCCTGAAGCGATGTCACCTCCATACGAATCTGCGCAAGCTCGTTTGCTTTATTTTCAACCTCACGAGCACCCTCAGCTCTTTGTCGCCTAAGCTTGTTCATCATTTCCTCCTGAGCTTCGCTCCATCCAGATCCGTTCTTGAGTTGTTCTTCCAGCATGGCAATGTTGGTGCGCAGTTCATTCAGCTTGGCTTGCTTTTCGGCTTCAATTTTGTGAGAATTGGCCACTTGCCCCCACATGACTTCAATATCAACTTGAACTTTCTTCTTGTAGTTGTATGCTTCCATCTCCTCTTCTTTTTCGCGTGTATACTTGTCTTGGTTGACCCCAATCTCGCTTACAATCTCTTTGGTTCGTCGCACAAGACGAGCTTCGCTTTCTTGTGATTTGACCAACGCATTCAACATCTTCTCCACTTCCTGGCGGAAGAGACCCATTTCATCAGGAATTGTTGGTAGAAATGCAGCCATTTCCGCGCTGTAACGCGCTGCCGCTTCGCTTGCTTCTTCACCCATCAACAACCGTTTTGAAACTGTCACTTTGGTTTTTAATGCCGCTGCTTCATACGAGCCAGCTCAACTCGCTCCTCGTATGCATACTTTGTCAAGGTTATCTTCGAGACGCTCATACAATACCAGAATGTCTTCATTCATGTACGTCACGTTTCATTGTTTTCCTGTGACTGCTGCCTAGTCTGCAAAAGCTGTATTTTGCGCCATTTTCACCTTGGATGCCGTACGTGCCCTAAATGCCACGCTGACCTCGGTGTTGCACCAAAATGCGTGTAAGTTGCCTGCGTGCATCCTGATAAATGATACGTGGGCAAGATTTGACCGCACACTTCATGAGATTGTCGACAAACTGTTTCCCCATTTGAAAGATACAGACGCCAAGCTTGAGACTGAGTTTTACACGTCGAATGGTACGATTGTGAAATAAAGCGTCATGAAAGTTGCGGCAGGCTTTCAAAAGCAGCAAATGCCAATAAAGCCTGCAATAGAGAACGCATGCGGTCCTCCGACCGAATGTCCAGAGGTGGCATTTCGACTCCAACCAGACACAAGGTCTCGACTTCAATCACATCTACCTGACGCTTCGTAGTACTGCTGCAGCTTTTCAATTGCCTCCATTGGCAAATCCACATATTCGTATGGCTGGACATTCGAAGGTATTCATATCTCCCTTAAAAATCCGTCATTCGTCTTCCAAGGTCCACGACGTGATCAAATTACTCATGGATCGATTGCGATCCAACAACATTGAACTAACCTGCCATGGCACAATTCTCACATCCGATCTCTCGATTTACTCGGTCAAGCGTAACGTTTGGAAGGCTAACGCGAAGATGGTCTGGAGCTATCGGAAGCACAACAAGGACGTCGCTTGATCAAAAGTGCGCGAAATTTGAAACGTTTATCCGGACAACATTATACGCGACACATTTTTAACACTTATCCCTTCACACATACCTTGTCTTCATGTGCCTATCTTTGTCAACATTCTTGCTGACCTTTGGGGCTTCCTTGATAGATAGTTTGGCCACGTAAAGGGCCACGGGGAGTACAGATTCAAAACGATACCAAATGCTTGCTAGCAGGAAGAGTGCACATCGACAATACGAATTGAGATTTCCTGAAACTAATCACGACCAATACGACTACGACGTTGTTGTATAAATGTCAAACTTGAATAATCCAACAGGGTGTTATAAAGTCTGTGTTGGATTGCCCCCAAGATGTCGAAATTCTTCCTCTGCTGCATAAGTTTACAACTTCGTTGAGGCTTTGATCCCAATTCTCCGTGTATTCCAATTCTCCATGTATTCCATACTAGAGAATGAGAAAATGTTGATACTGACCTGAAGCTTACCAATCTTTTTTATCGAAGACGTTGCGTTTCCTCCTTGCAATTTGATTATCATCCGGATAATAAACCGGATGATCTTCGATCCAGAAAAGGCACATTTCGATATTTTCCCACAAGCATGGGACAGCTTCACGGAAAGGCCATATTTGCCAAGGCGGCACTTCCATTCGTGAATAGTACGTATGCTTAGATCAAACAGACGCACTTGACATGATGTAGTCTCGGAGAAGGATATAAACAAGTGCTGGGAGTCGTTCAATGACGTGGCGGAAGGATTTGGAATCAACAAAGTGGAAATGATCGACATTTGCGCGCCGTTGCAAGACACGTTTGAAATCAAAGCAAAGGCTGAGATGGAACGTATTACTGGTCTTCTCTTTGACGCCATGGATACCGATGAGGTCAGTATTTTCGCTTTGTTCAGTTTCTTATACAGTTAGAATGGTCTTGTGGACGCACTTGAGTTTCTGGGTGCACTTGCCCTTCTCAGTGCAATGACAATCGCGCAAAAAATAACCTTCGTGTACAATTGCTACGACTTTAATGAGAGTGGAGAAATTACGATCGATGAGTTGACTTTGGCCATGAAGTCAACATTGACTGGTTTGTGCAAATTATCCATCGGGAAGACTTGTCCAACCGAACTTGTCCTCGAAGAAATAGCATTGTATGCATTCAAAAAAGCTGGTATGATTACTTCTGTTTTAATTGACTAAGATTCTAGGGAAACATCCTGACAAATGTATTACACTTCCCGAGTACATCAAGTATGTTGAAACTACACCTGAAGTAAACACATGGATGGCATTCTTCGACGCTGCTCCTGATCTCTCGGATAATAACGATCTACCTGACAGCGATCTTGAAACAGAAACTATCACGCCAAAGTACTCCCGAATTCAAGCAGCGAATATTGATCCAGATACGCCAAATGATCTTGTCCATCAGTATGCAGCCACAGATGAGCCAGCACTCACCCAACCATGGCAAAATACAGGCAACTTTTTCCACCCAGTTTTGTCTAATTCAACTATAGTTGCCAATGCGGCACCAACGACTATACCTGACAATCCCATTCCACTCCCTAGCTTGACATTGGATTGGATCTATGGTACTGTCTCTGTTCTATTTCTCGGATGCTATGAATACCTTGAAGGCATGAATTCGTCGGTGAGACAATGTATTAATTATGTCTCCACAAACGAGATCGTATATCCTGCTGCATCCGTTGTTGTCCTTTATGATCATGTCGAGCACAAACAGCGGTAGTTTAGCCTGTACTTCACAGTCTCACTTGCTCCAGATATTGTCAATATCACACTGATCTTGTTCAGAGCCTAGCAGTGCATCCAAGCAAGGCAATCGTCGCGACTGGCGAACGCGGATCTCGTCCACGTATATGTGTATGGGAAGTAGCAAACTTGCGACTTGTGTGCACTTTACGACATTTTCATTCGGTCGGAGTGAATCTTCTTGCGTGGATGTCAGATGAACGGTAATAAGGCATATCCTTGCATGCCAGCATTTATTACCGCGCTTAGGACCCTACTTTCAATTGGGCAAGATTGTTTTCATTCACTTGCCATTTACCAGTGGCCAACTGCATCCCTCACCGGTATGCCGCAATTAATCCATACTGATCGCACGTCACGTTACCATGTCCTGGCTCTGCACCCTGTGTCACCATGTAGGTAGCAGAAAATAAATTGAGCTCAAACGATATCTGTAGTCGTTTTCGTCACATGTGGACAACGTCATATCAATTTTTGGTACCAAGAAAGTACAGAAACATCGCCCGGGCTTGTATTCCAATCAAAACCCGGAGTCTTGGGCAAGAAAGCAAAAATGCAAACTCTTGTGAGTGTCGCATCGATTACCGAAAAGCTTGTTATCTCAGGCACAGTTCGTGGAGAGATTTGGTTGTGGGAAGGTCGCAACGTAATTAAGGTGCAACAACATGGTCATCATATTCCAACCTTCCTCCATGAGCTAGATTATATTTGCGCACTCTGCTGCTGTGAACGTTCTCCACGTCTTCTCAGGTGGTGTTGTATCTGGTGGAAAGGACGGGAAAGTTCGACTGTGGAGCAAACGCATGGAGCCCGGTGCATCGTTTGACATCATGGGTAAGCATTTCCTGGATTAAAAGTTATTTGACATACTTCAATTTTCAAGCGGTCGGAAGTTACGCTGGTCGCATCCGTAGTGCAGTCACAAATCCAGATGCAACCAAACTCCTCGTCGCGACTGGTGGTGCTGAAATATATGAGCTAAGTACATCAGATGGTTGCAATTTGCACTACGGTCCTCTGGTGGTGGGTCACTGTTCCCGAAAACTGTACGTCATTACTTGAATTCGTCGAGGAATTCAAGTCTTGTAGTGGGGGACTTGCAGCCCATCCTTCAGCACATGAGATGTGTTCTGTTGGTGATGACCAAGCCATCCGAGTTTGGGATCTCGTCCATCATCGTAGCTTGTGCTGTGTCAACTTGGAGGCCCCAGCCCGGTCATGTGTATACTCTCCTGATGCTAAAATGATTGCTGTCGGGTTTGGTGACTTGTGATATCCATTAACTTAATAAGCGATTAGGCTTGGATCAGAATATGAATCAGAGAAACCACAGCTAAATGGGGCTTTTCTAATTTTGAACGAGCCTAACTTGGCAATCAAGTATCAAGGAAAGGATTCGAAGAAGATGATTTCGAACATAAAGTTTAGTGCTGATGGGACAACCCTCGCAATCTGCTCAGAGAATGTCGTTTACATGTACAATACAGACGATTGGGCTTCAAAAGGTATTTGAATTAAAGTCAGCTCGCTTAGAATTCTCTTCAAAGGCAAATGCCGCAGCAAAGATCCCGCCGTAAGCTTTTCTCACTTTGATCTAAGCTCTTCGGGTGAATGGCTTCAAGTTGCAACGACCAAAGGCGAGCTGATCTACTATGATACAAACTCCAGCGTTGAAAACACACGCCTTGGTGCCCTAAAAGATGTACAGTGGGCAACCTTCACGTCAGTTTATGGTTGGGCGGGTACCTGATAAGTATTTCCTTTCTTTGCTAACGGGGGGGGGGTAGTTCAAGGTGCTTGGCCGATAAAGAAGAATTTCTACGATGTTGTTGCGCTGAATCGCAATCGTGCTTCAACAATTGTTGTCGCAGGTGATCAGTATGGCCATGTCAGACTCTACAAGTACCCATGCCTTCCAGCGACAAATTTGTGCCATCAATACAGTGGTCACTATGGTCGTATTTCTCACGTGGAGTTTAGCATGGACGACCAGTTTGTTGTGACGTCTGGTGAAGAAGATAGATGTATGCTTCAATGGAGAGTAGAAAATGAAGCAAATGAGCCTACACCAGAGTTTGAATATCATGCAACTTCAGATGACGAAGTGGAGGTATTATTTTGGTCCAGATCGTCCAGCTCAGATAAAATATAGCTCACTCCTCTCTCGGAAAGAAATCCTTTCGAAGAAGCATCAAATGTGGGGGATTATGCAATTGATGCATTGATTCACCAAGGTGAGCAAGATTCGGCTGTCGTCGAAGAGCCCGTCAAACCATGGGTCGGCAGTTGTATTCCTCCAGCTACTGCAGCCGCAGAACCGGTTTGGGAATTTTCTACTTGGCGGCTTCATTTGTTTGTAGGATACGACCATATCTCCAGAACAACTCGAGATTGACTGGATCTATGGTTATCGCTGTCACGACTGTCGCAACAATCTGAAGTACACCAAACAAGGTATTAGACTTTTTGTACATAATCTAAATTTTACCAGGGAAGATGGTTTATCCGATAGCAAAAGTGGTTGTGATTTTCGATACCAAAGCGTGGTCCCAGAGACATTTTAAACAACACCAAGACGAAGTATGAAGTATTACAGTTATTTTGATGACTTTTGATTTGAAGGTCCTCTGCCTTACGACGCATCCGTCACTGGATATTGTGGCTACAGGAGAAGGTGGAAAATATCCATCGATTCACATCTGGCAGCCTCATGTACTTTGATTCATCTAGGATTTCCTCATAGTCATGTAGAATCTTGTTGTTTTGTCGACCCTTCGCGGTATTCATAAACGAGGTGTTGTCGAAGTTGCGTAAGAAAATATCTATCTGGTCATTTTACAGTAATGTGTGTAGATTCAATCCTGCTGGAAATGTTCTTGCATCAGCTGGAAGCGATAGCGACAACAGCATTGTCCTGTATGATTGGGAACTTGGAGTCGTACTATCAAATGTCAAATCTGGGGATCAGAAGATTTTTGGCCTCGCATTCAATCCTTCAAATACAACCTTTCTCGCGGTATTTTCTTCTTGAAGTAATACTGACGAAAGAATTTCGTTAGTTAAGCAAACAGTCGGTCCTGTTCTACGGAATTCAAGGACGAAATTTGGTTCGAAAGCATGCTATTATGGGCAAGCGTGGCTATCTTCAGCCATTCCTCTCCGTCGTCTTTCTTCAGCAAGATGCAATCGTTGGATCAACGAGCGGGGAACTGTACAAATTCAAAGGTGAGTGGATTGTTACTCTTTTACCTTGAAATGCCTTCTTTAGGCATTGAATTAATAACAATTGTCCCTGCACACACACGTAGCGTTGCAGCACTCTGTGTAAATGGATCTTCACTGTGTAGTGGCGGCCGTGACGGTCTTATCAAGGTAAGTGAATTTTATATCGTATCGATTACACTCTGCAAAGCTATGGTCGGCTGAACTCGAATGCCTCTCTGAGTGGAACTCCTGCGACCAAATGCCTATTCGTTCATTGGTGTGGCAAAATCAATCTATTCTTGTCGGTTCTCGAGACAGTGCGATTCGGGAAATTAGCTCTTCAGATGGCTCTGTCCAAATCTGTATCGAAATGCATTTCAAGGGCGAAGTTCAAGGGCTTGCAGTCCATCCTACCAAGGACAAAGTCATGACTGTTGGAGACGATGGTACCTTGCGAATATGGGACCTATATCGTCATCGCTGCCTTCTCAAGTTTTCCCTTGAAACTGCATCCCGTGCAGTTGCTTATTCACCTGAAGGTGCATATGTAGCAGTCGGCCTTGGTGGAAACCCACGCAAAAATCGACACAAAAAGGATGGAACCCTTCTTATTTACGAAGAAAAGCTTGTGGAAGGTGTCTCGAGTTTGGAGGTGCTCCATGAGACTCGAGATACGAAGCAGCCTATTTCAGTCATCAAGTATTCACCAGACGGCGTTTCACTAGTCGTGGGAGCCCAGGACAACTCCATATATATTTATGATGTCCCAAATGAATATACCAAACGAGCTACTTTCACCAAGCACAAGAGGTAACGTCACCTCACTGTGTGTAATCTGATGATACTACAGCTTTATCACCCATCTGGACATTTCTTCCGATTCGCAATACCTACGAGTTCTGTAATATTTAATTTTCGTTTTGTTCACATTGTTGTAGAGCAACTGTGGGGGTTATGAGCTGCTCTTTGCTGATTTAACAACGGGGTCTCATGTTGCTAGCGCAACTGCTTTGAAAAACCAAGCATGGCATACATGCCAGACGATATTCAACTGGTTTATCATTTGCTTAGTACAATTTTAACATAAAAATAGGTACAATCAAGGAGCATGGCCAGCCGCCGCAACAAAAACCACCCTTACAGCTAGTACCTCAAATTCAACCAGCTTGATCGTTGGGGATTCACAAGGCTCTATAAAACTCTTCCGCTTCCCCTGCGTGCGTGGTGGCCTACCATTTAGGGCGTACACAGGCCATGTTGGTCCAGTACAATGTGTTGCTTTCTCGCAAAATGGCTCGCACCTGCTCAGCGTTGGACTTTCCGACCACGGCCTTATCCAGTGGAAGGTGTCACAAATATTTTCCTCTGAAAAAGACGTTGCGAACCAAGCCAAGCTCGTTGAAGCTGATGCCGACTTGGAAACTGAAGGCTGGTTCGTTCCGACACCAATGCCCACTGCGCCGTTTGCAGGTATAACTTCGCATACTACCAACAAAGTTTGAAGAATTTATAGGAGCCAAACCATACTTGAGCAGCCTCATTCCACCTTCGGTTCAACCTGAAGAGCCCCAATCGTTTCCATTCGACCTTGAGCTTGAGTACGCATACGGTGCACGTCTCCAAGATGTTCGCGGCACTCTTGGTTATTCAAAGTCAAAACGTGTTGTCAGCGCAGCTGGCCGCCTTGGTATCAGCTACGACAGGTATTTTCCTTCGACATTTATAAGCTGACAAAATTATCCAGGAAACTCCACGCACAAGGTTTTTACACTGGTCATGGTGCTCCTATAATTTCAATGGCTGTGACTCAAGACGGATTACTCGTGGCGACGGGAGAAGAAGTCTTCACACTGGCAGCCTCTGTTCCTCGCATTCACGTATGGGATCCAAACTCTTGTTCACCAATAACGGTAGAGTAATTTCGGTCAAGAGAAAGTTATCAACCGTGCCTCTAACTAGGTTTTGCCAACATTTCACTCCAAGGCCATTGTGTACTTGGCTTTTAATGAATCCAAGACTCAACTTGTGAGTGTTGGCAAAGATATGTACCACTCGATGTGCATTTATACCTCACCGTCAGCATTGTGGCATGATGCTCGGATTTTGGCGACTACTCGAACGACGCATCAGCCTGTGCGGTTTGTTGCAACACTTTCTCCTGGCCTCTTTGAGGTTATCACGGGTGGTGTGGATCATATTTCATTTTGGCGAATTGATCCTCCATTTTGTCACGCAAGCTTTGGCACATTTGGTCCCCATGGTCAGATTCAAATGCTGACTTGTGGTGGGGAAATTGAGAAATCGAATGTAGTGACTGGTAAGAGTGTTATCAAGCAAATTTTAAATGATCAAAGGTACTCGCACGGGACATTTGTACCTATGGGATACCAATACACTTGCTGTTGTAAAGAGTATTCCAGCCCACGCTGGCACAATAAACGGTCTTGCAATCTCAGCTTTGGGTAAGTGCTCGCCAAGGACTAAACATCTTAAATAGCTTTAGGAGTGGTCACAGTCAGCGCAGATGGACATGTTAAAGTGTGGAGTCGTAGTCTCAATCCTGTTTGGGATTTTGAAATGGTGCAAGCCAAGCCTGCATGCTCAAATCCAATCGTTCGCAGTATTTCTTGGGATGTCCCTGAAGGAAGATTTCTGATTGGAACAAGAGGCAACAATTGAGGTGAAATGTTATTTTTACAAGCATTATCATAGGGGGCGAAGTGTACGAATTGAGTCAGGAACGTGGTGATACAAACCTGATTTTGGAAAGCCATTCAGAATATGGTCTCTACGGCGTTGCGACGCATCCTACATTACCAAATGTGGTCGCCACGGGCGGTGAAGACTGTGTGTTGCGTGTATGGGATTCTCAAACACACGAATTGGTTTGTTCACACCTTGAATACTTTTCACTTCCTCACATAAATCACTCGTAGATGGGCAAAGTAATGGCAGATACACCAATCAAATGCGTGACATTCTCGAGTGATGGCAAACTTCTGGCTATTGGATTTGGCTCTGTCTCTGAATCGACGCAGCTCAAAGAGGGAGCAGTACGGAATGCGTCAATTCCGTGTGTGTGACTTATTCCTGAACATTAGTTCTGTATTTTGGATGCGACAACAATGGAAATTCTCTACGAAGGCCGCGAATCCAAACGAAGTCTGGCGGCAATTCAATTTAGCCCTGACGGAACGATGCTGGCAATTGGATCACACGACAATTGCATCTACTTGCATTCGATGTTGGAAAACTATACACTTAAGTCAAAATGCACCAAAGCAACGGGGTACGACTTGTCACAACTATTTTTCTAAAATTGGATTGTTGTAGACACATTACTCATCTCGATTTCTCCAAGGACAGTCGATACCTTCGCGCCAACAGTGATGCATACGAGATTCTCTACCGTAGGGCTGCAAGCCGGGAGAAAATCCTTATAATTTGTAGTGAACACACTAGATGGAGCGTGGATTTCCAGTCCAAGCCTTCTGCGCGATGTCGAATGGGCCAGCTACACTTGTGTTCTGAGCTGGGCGTCTCAAGGGATTCACT
Organism: Aphanomyces cochlioides; assembly: GCA_019828595.1. Lineage (NCBI taxonomy): Eukaryota > Oomycota > Saprolegniomycetes > Saprolegniales > Verrucalvaceae > Aphanomyces > Aphanomyces cochlioides. Next base: position 3,218,181 of record JAHQRK010000006.1, on the reverse strand, counting down.
CCAATGACTACATACATGCTATGGGTGTTGCCCCAGTCAAGAAAGCTCTCGTGTGTGGTACTGACACGGGCTTGCTCCACTGCCATTCTTTCCCATGTCTATCCAAGAATGTACAAACTCCTCAGATTATTACAGCATGACAAATCCCTGTAGATGATTTACAAGACATTGCATGGACACGGTGGGCCAGTCCACGGCGTCGCATTCAACTGCGATGAGACGATGCTTTTCACAATTGGTGGGACAGATCGATCATTGTTCCAGTGGAAGATCCTTGCATGAGTCAATACGTTTCTTTTAGCATTTTAAGTCATGGAATCAATCAAAGCACTACGCATAGATGACGCAATAGCTGTGGGTTGAGCGTTTTGCAACTTGAAGATGCTTTCAACGACTGAGATTTCCGTCGAAGTTGTGTCAAGACCCGTGAAAGCCGTCCAGTCGTTCACGACCATACCGGCACCAAGGACATCGCTACCTCGGTTAACTGTTCCTGCCACGACTGGCACTTGGAGCAACGAACTCAATTCTTCTTGGTCATCGACACTGGTACGGGGATGTACAAGACATCCTTGGTTAGACATGACGGAATAACTTCCCACAAGAGCATTGCCCGCAATCGTTTGGCGGAAGACTTCGACGCCCAATGTGTCAGCAATGATTTCTTCTGTCTCGCGGTCCAAATCGGTGTGGACGAGCGCAACGTGATCGTTGCATGCCACAACATTACCAAGCGCACTCAACCGTTCTTCAACACGTTGGACGACAACGGAATCTGGCAAGGAGTTACGAATGTGTTGCATTTCTTGATCTGTCGTCGAGTTGGGCAAGAGCAAGCCGCGCTTGTTGCCAACCGTGACGCGGCCAATGAAACGTGCACTGGCAATCGAGCAGTGAATGACTGGGATGTGGTCGGCCAATTCGGCTTCAAAGGTCGAGTAAAAGTTTTCACTGCCGCCAACACAGACAAGGGCGTAGGCGTTCGTGAGCTTGGAGAAGACGCCGATCTCATTCGAGTTTTCAAATTGGCAACGGATAGCCATCGTTCGGGAGCGCTGAAAAAACTAAAATGGAAACCAATGGACGAAAAGGCAAAGTCGAGACCATCACTCGAGGTCGAAATAAATGAAAACTCAGCAAAAAGAAGGACAAACGTATGGGGAAAAGAATGGATGTCGATAGACTTTTATTGGAAAATGCGTTTGGAAAACACCGGACCATGATGGAGGGATAGAAAGGCTGTCTGTCATCTACTCGGAGAATAGAATATTCAGCTGCAATGGCTTGGTCTCATCCACAGATCTCCGTGAAAAGAGACGTTCTGAACTGTATATAGTAGTAAAATCTGTATTTTTACTAAAGGGAAACGAGAGGGAGGCATATTCACCCAGGCACACTTGTAAGAAGTAATTTTCAATGGAATTGTAGTTTTAACATCAACTGGAGATGGTTGATTAGACGATGGCATGCTAAAAAGTGAGTTGGGATTGTATATCGAGAGGAGGTCGCAGTGTGGGGGGGGGGCAAGTGTCAAAGTTTGGGGAGCGCGCTTTGTTCCAAGTCATTACGACTATTGATGGCAGTGTCCCGTTGCAAGCACTGAAATATCAAGACTTTGGACATACAACAGCGATGTTGGCAGCAGTGTTGTGATACGTTACGATACGTTATAACTTAACGTATTTTAGTACGAAATATTTTTTGCGCAGCGTATTCCTGTTTACGTTATATTTAACCAAACGTATTACTGTAATACGTTACGTTTTATTTAACCAAACGTATTACTGTAATATGTTACGTTAAATATAACGTAAACAGGAATACGCTACGCAAAAAATATTTCGTACTAAAATACGTTAAGTTTATTTTGAGGCTATATTTCAAGTAAACATTGGTGGTGAGCTAAAATATATTTACAAGATGAAGTCCCTGTATGAACTACGACTTCTCTGTTGATAGAAACAAGTTGATGGATGCCAAACGTGATCATAACGAGTTCATTAACTGTGTAGCTATATATATGCTCCTCCACTACATGGACGTCGTCATTGTGGATAAGTTTCGTGTGATAAATTGGACGTGAAATTGAGCTATCTGCCCCAATACGCACTTGATTTCCGTGGAGAAGTTTGAGTGTGTTGCACATATATACAAAGAATTATATCATCGTTCATTTATTATAAGAACGCCATCAACACTTTTGGGTCATAGCCTGTACTTGATTTTTGCAAAATTAAGGTTACTATAGCCCCATTATTTCAGTTTATTTTCACAAAACAAAGCTTATTTTAAATTGATGAAGTGCTCCGCTTGTCGTGGATGTGAGAGACTCAGTTGCAGCCTCATGTTACCTCTTAAATCCTTTAAAATGATCAAGTTTATGTATGAATATACCTTTTAACGTAAAACGGTATTCCTGTAAAATATAGCGTACGTAATGAATCTACGTTATAATTTTATCGTATCGAAATACGATTCAAAATAACGTATCGTATTACACTGTACTGTACGTTACGGTAATTAACGTAACGTATCACAACTCTGGTTGGCAGTCACGTTAGTGTTGGATAAATGGCTAAGTTTTGACGTGACTCACGGTCAAAGTAAGAAGTCAAAATATATCAACAGAATGTTCGTTGCAATTTCGATGTTAGGGGGCTGTATATCACTTTGCTTGATCGACAACTGTTGCTATATTGGCTAAACGCATTCATTTGCATTACCCAGGTAGACCCCTCGCCACGAATCCCACGTGTGGGATTCACTTTTCAAGCAGGGCTGAAAGCGCATACAATACAAACTTCTCACTACTCCTAGACGGTGTATTCCTAGCAAATGCTTGAAGCTCTGTCGGCCATTGCATTCATTTCTGATGGAGCTGTCAGGCACTTGCAATGAATTTCTCATCGATTTTTCCTTCCACCTCGAGATACGATGTTGCCCATTTGGCTTTTTGATGAAGGATTGAAACATTGGTCGCGATCGTTGACGGAATCCACGGATTTCCTTGGACAATTTTTTATCCTCACGGCACAAACCCAAAGTAACATAGTTGTTCTCCTTCGAGAACTCTGCAGTCAATGTAGAAAGTTCATCGCATGTTCCCTTGGCTCGAGAGTTATCCTCAGAACAGAATGCTGGTCGAGCCAGCTTGGGCACACTTTAAAAGTCTATGAGCAAGCTAAATGAAGTTTTGAGACCCGAGGAGACGAAGCATATTGTTCAAGTCGTGCAGCATGTTCATTCCAACCTTTGTTCCGAGCTTCTTTTTGCCTTTTTTCACCAATTGGTCCAAGGCATGTCCAAGCATCAGGCATTGTAATTCCAATTCAATTTTCAAATTAGCATAATATATACAACTACACGTAACTTCAATAATATCTTGATCTCAGTATGTTCAACTTACAAAAATTAATGAAATATTTAAGAAATACTTAATATTAATGAGGGGTTTACGCAAATCTAACGCAAAACGGATAATTTCAAGCTTATGCGGATTTTCAAAATCATCGTCCGTCCACACAGTGCGCATTGAGATTTGTCTGCAAGAACGACCAGCGCTTCTTGGTGGATGTCAGTGCCAAGCAAGGATTCCTCATGTGTATTGTGTGCTTTGAGTCAAGTACGATGACGACACTATGCAAGCATCCGTCTTGGTTTTTTATGCCTGCCTCGGCATCGTCATGGTCATTCTTCAAGGTCAGCAAGTCTGGTCGAATGAAAGCAACTGGTGGAGCTGTCCACACAGCATGTCAGTAGCACAACGAAGCAATGCATATTTACTCATGGATCAAATCAATAAGCAGCAATCATGACCAGCGACTCAGCATGATTCGTAACAAACGACACTCATATCACAAACGTTGCATCGTCGACAATTTATAATTGACAAATTCGAAACGTGATCGATGCCAACATCGAGTTGATCTCTATGATAGTAGTTTGTAGGCGACAATCATCAAGATACATGAACTCTACAAACTACAATCGGTACATGTTTAGATTTTCTTGTTTAATGAACCATTCAGAGTGATATAGATGAGATTATTCATTCGCCGTTGGTCCAAAGCATTTCCAAGCGCCGTACCATACGCTGCTTGAAGTACTCTTGGTATACATGCAAGAAATAGTTCATTTCGCTGAGTCTCGGCCATTTTAGAAATTTCGTTTGCTGACTTTCCAGACATTTGAACGATATGGTCAATAACTTTCCGAGCTTTTGAAAGGTTGGCTTTATCGTTCGAGTCTTTTAAATCCCATGTTGTCAAGTGCCTCAATGGAGCAATATTGCGGTCAGCCAAGCCCCCCACCAGATATTCCAGAGATCGCTCAGCTTACATTTGGGAAATCGAGAGGTGGCTGGAACAGGGTGGATTTTGCCGTTCCATATCCAACCTTGATTGCTTCTGGCGCTTGCTTCGACAGGAGTGTTGATGGAGTCGCTGGATCCGTTTGCCCCGTTAAATGTAGGCAAAGCAGAGAAATAGCCTGCATTCCGAATCTCGCTCACAATGCAGTGTCGAAGTTTGTCCATTTCGTTGAGAAGGAGCCGTTCGGGAAGAGACTGCTGATGGATGAGGTTGTGTGGGACGGCCTTAATTTGTTCAAAGACTGTATCCACCTTGCGAGCGACGCTTGCTAAGCTTTCTTCAACTTTCTGGAGTTTGTGAGCGAAGACAATTGTTGGAGGGATTCCAGTTGCACACAAACCACTCGACTCACAAAACAAATAGCCAGAACAAAGTCGGGGGGCGAGTGTTGTGAGAATGCTTGATGTCCATACCGGGGATAAGAAGAGCGGATGAGATGCATCGAGATTCTTTTCCAACCACTTGACGTGATACGCTAACGAGGCAAACAAAAAAGGAAGGACAGGTCTGAATGACGTAGGATAGAAACTACAATATCCGGGTAGAATCTGCGACCATTCAAGATTACTAAGGACGGAGCCTTCAAAATGAGGCGGTAGTATCGAGAATGAGAAGTCATTGATATCTAAGCCTGGGGACAGTTAAAGTTAATCTCAGTCATAGGAGTAAAGAGAAAAGACCTGCTGCCGCACGCCCGACAAAACGATCTCCATCTGATCCGGCGAATATATATCGTCCCTGCACAGGCCCAAGGCTCCAGCCAGCTCTAAGCCAGACAGCAACAGCCTGAGGACCACCTGGGTTTGTCGATAAGTCACTTGCTGCCCCCTTCCGACATGAATGTGTTCCTAGGTCACTGATACGCATTCCCATTGCTACAATGTCATCTCCAAAAGCTGAACATGTTGCGCTAAGCCAATGTGAGAATCTCTCTTGGGCATTTGAGCCAAAGACGAGAGTTGGGGACACCTTGCTCTCATGCCCACGTGTAAATACAAGAATCGCCAAGCTACTCTAGCAATATAGATTCGACTTAATGAATCATTTACCTTAAAACAGGGCATATCTTAGGTTGGGAAGGGTTAGCATAAACATGTTTCGGCACACAATCGTCGCCCTCTTGGTCATTCTTGCTACGATAGAACTTTATTACCATTGCGTCGTCTAAAAAGAAATGAAAACGCTGAGCTCTACGACCATACCGCTCCACGATATATGCTCAAATCGTATTGACGCTGACGACACTGCTCTCGCCATGAGATTCCACAACAAAAGAAGAAACGTGTGCGATACAATGGAGAGATTGTTTCTAGAATGGCCGAAACAAGCCTTGCCAGCGAGAAATCGATAGCCTATAAATTCTCAAATCTCTCAGCTTAGTATAGACGTATTGTACCTTCTTTAGAGAGAGCAATCTTGCCCTCGCGCAAAGCCATTTTTCCGTCCTCTTTAAACTTCGCAACTTGGCGTTTGTATCCACTGGTGAAATCTATAAAAACTACAGTCATGTGTGTCTTCCTACACATACCTTTCATCATTTCGTCCAATTCTTCGTCGATCTTGCACTTTCCTTCTTTGTAAATGTATTTGATTGCACTTTTGATCCCATTGATGGTGGAATATGAGTTGGGTAGTTCAGGCATCAGCACAGAGCCGTTCGTATCTCGTTTTACACAGGAGTAAGCCAAAATTGCTTGCATACATCAAGAGGAATTGGGAGACGAATGTCTCCTGCTTTCAGGCATTTCGGGTAGTTCGTTTGAAGCCAAGATATAAGCCGACGCTTAATGGCTTCGTATTGAGACCGAGAGGATGAATGAATTCTGAGCGATAGAACGGAATCGCCATGCAGGCTGTCTTCTTGGACGTCTTTTGCCTTACGCTTCAAAGGTCCCATCAAGAGGCTGGTGTTTTCTCAATCAGAGAAACGACCAAACCCATCCGGATAAGAATTTGCGTGAAATTTGCGCAAACCCCCTATTTCTAAAACGCTTGAAATATTGCATACAAACTGCAATATATATCGATATCTTGCAGCTCGATTTGTGCAAAAAATGTTTGCGTTGCCTTCTTGATATATATATTTTCCGTTCACAATTTGCGTGAACCACAACTATTTCGAAATACCAATTTGTCCATAAAATTGACCAAGATTGACTTGTCATCGGAAATCGTATCTCAGTTGAGATATCATCCTTGTTTTGTCCAATCATTATTTTTTCTCCATTGAAGTGGCTTCATTGGACAATATTGTAGAAGCCAAAGATTTCATCACAAGCGAATCGTGTCGAGATGAGCGAGATGCTCCCTCGTGGAGTGGTGTGATGGAGCAGGGCACTACTTTCGCCGTTCAAGCTCAACAGGTACATCTAGCATGAAATATTCTTACTAATACGACGACAAATAGACCTCAAACAAGCCCTGAAGATCGAGAAAGCTTGGTTTTTACTTGGTGTGGTGATGTGAATCAAGGCGAGGACGCTCGAAAGACCATGCCCGTAAGTACAAATGCAAATGTAAAATGTTCAACGTTATCATAGACCCATAGTCTAGCTACAAGAGAGTCTGTTTCGCCGTTTTTGCTCGCTTTCTTGGCTTGAATGGAAGTTTTTTGTTGAAACCTTCGTGCTCTCTCACGAGCCGCACAGCAGTTGTGACTTTCAATTGGACATCTCGCCGTATTTTGCCTGTATGAGAGCTCGAATATACAATTTCGAAATACGATTTGACAATAGCGTAGGATTCAACAACGTCGAGCTCACTTGGATTCGAATCAACGCCACGTCCTCGTTCTGCCTTGAGATATTCGTGCAACCTCGTCATCAAATACTTCCATTGTGCGAAAATTGGCTTGCACTCTCTTCGCAAGTCGAATGTAGATATTTTTGAGAAAGGAATCAACTTCTTTGTAGGATTCCCAAGCCACCACAACCTCCAAGCTGTACTAACATCTACACTGGGGAAAGCAAAGTCACAAGGAAGCATACTCAATCTGTCGCCGATTTAACGATGGGATATTGTGGTCGCTCTGAATCAACAGACATTGAATCCAATCGATTGTGTGTCTAGTCAGTATAGGGTAAGCTCGATAATTAAGGTTGTACTTTACATTTTTTGAAAACATCGCGAGAATAAGCTTTAAGAGCTCACAAACTGTTGGACTTGCACTAAGGCCGGGAAACATCAATCGCACACCATTTTTCACCGCGGTGTGCTTTGCATCAGCAAAATGAGGGGGCAACATCGTGAAATCACCACTATTTATTGGAAGACCAGCAACAACGCGGCCGGTGAATTGGTCTCCTGCTGACTCGTATCTAGAATGGCCATGACAAAATTTAACAATATACTATCGTACCGAAAATAGCGTTCCATTACATTCCCAAGAGACCACCCGCACCTCAAACAAATACTAACGATAGATGGGCCTCCTGAAGACCCAGAACATGCATATGTCGCCACTCCTTTTCGAATGGAGTGCGTACCGATGTCCTTCTTTGCTGTCTTGTTCCCCGATTGATTATTCGTGATATGATTTTCTCCTGCAAGTTTGGACAAACTCTTGCCAAATCTATCCTAATCACCTGTGAATCACTAAGTCAATCTAATTTAACCTTTTGCTTCGATCCAGGAAAGAGACTTCCGTTGACGATCTGGGGATTGCAAGCCAAGTAAATTCCCAGGGCGACGAAAAGACACACAGCGGGATTCAACGGGTTGGCATAGCAATGCCTGGGATCTCGAATTGTAGTACCTTAAAGTTCAATAAATCCCGAAATTTAATACACGTTCAATTTACCTTCTTGCTTTGTTTTTGTTTTAAAAAACTGAACTCCTATCGCGTCTTCTTCGATTGAAATGTGGTCAAACCTACCAAAGTTAATATACTGCATAAATGCCTCTGTGCTTACCGAATCGTCTCAGTGGATTTTGACCTGCAAATGAGGTTCCAAGTGAAAATAAGAAATAGGTGGGTGAACCCTCCGTCATGCAGCATCAAGCTCCTCTCGCTGAAGTTTTGAAACTTCGAAAAGGTAAGTGGACGCTTCCCACTGCTGCCTTTGTCTCCAGACTGGAGATCGTCAGCAATTGTCTTTTTCAGTCATAGATATGAAGTTGTGAATATAGATATTTGAATGGCATGAACCTGAAAAGACCTCTTTCATGACATCGCCATATTCCTCTGGAAGGGCAACTTTCTGATCCTTATAGAGGCTTTTGAGCGCGCTCCTGTAGCTAGATATTGTTCCTACTTCTACCTTTTTGTTTCGTACTGTCCACTCAATGAATTCGAGGAAGTCTAAATACCGAAAGACACTGAAATTGATTGTTTGGCCATCGGATTCCTGTTCAGAGGTCATCAGCAGTTCATGTTTTCCCACTCGCCGAGCCCACAACTTGATTTGATTGATACCAGATGTGTATCGTTTGCGGGTTGCCTCGCTGATCCTATTACGACGTGCTTCTTCAATCGTGAAGCCCAGGCGGCTTGACATTCTGGTTGCAACGAAGTGAAAAGTGAGAGTTTGTTTAATTTATATATTCTTTGACATTTGATTGGCCCTGCCTCTCGTATCTCTTGTGAAATACATTTTCCTCCACCCATTATAATCTCATAATTTTATTTAAATGCATACAAATTGCAATATATTTTTATTCGAACTGTTAAAAAATATCTATTGGAAACCTGAAATGTATCGTCAAAAAGATACGCTCCGTTCAATATATCCCATAGAAAAATATTAAATATGGTTTTTGCATGATTTTTCTCAAAATTGTAATTTTTGATCTGTCAAAGAAACAACCACTCAGAAGGGAATGATGGTGATATTTACAAATCCATCGAATTAGTGCATGATAAATTCTGGGGTTTAAAATTTACTTTATAATGATAGATTTGGCTTTCATTTATATATTTATATTATAATAGGCTTTAATTTGATTGAAATTTATCATTCACTCTGATGCATTTCAGTCAGATTTGAATTTTCCGACAAGATGCCTCAGCTCCTCCCCGACAGAGATCCTCAAAATAGTATTTTCCACTTATTCTTTACTCAAGGGAATTCAAGTAACTTATTCTGTGAGTTGTTCAGATCGAGTAACTTATTCACCTCCTCGACTACCAAGGAATAAATTATCTTTTTCGAGTCATTGCAAACTAATTTATTCGAATAATTCTTATATTTTACATTGAGTTCACAGGCAGTTCTCCTGTCCAAAATGGAGCTTGAAATCGGTTGAGAGAATGTTCTAACGATACAGCCAGTGCTTTCTAAACCCCAATAAACTGCTTTACTGCTCAAATTGTTGGTGTTCATTGCTACAAACAACCAACACTCTTCAACACAGAGAGTGCTTGTCGAATCCAAAATATCAAAACGTGCACCGAGATGCTGTCCGAGCAATCAAGTCGCAGTAGTTGAACCCGAGATCCGTTCAAATTGGTATTCTGGATGAATGGGAGAGCTTTGGTATCAATGAAGCTGACTGAAATCGATAGTCAAAATATTCGAAATTATTCATAGCAAGTCCGTAATCTATTTTTTAACGCATAAGATCACAAGTTATTTATTTTTTATCAATGGTCAAGAGGATAACTTATTTCAATTAACAAGTTCATACTATTGAGTAATTTTATTCACAATATTTAAATATATTTTTAATAAGTAATTTTTTGAGGATGTCTGCTCCCCGATCAAGTTGCGATCTGCTGCCAGCCCGAGAACAACGACACCAAAGCTGGAACGTCTCCGTGATCTCCTTGAAATGATCAATGATCCGACATTTGAATACACCGAAGAGATGGTGCCTCGTTTGATGGACGTTGTGGTACGATTGCGAAACGAGATTTTACCGTCATGGGCCGCATTTTTAGACTGCTCACGTGCTTCGTTCGCTTCCAGATCCTCCACCATCGTTTGAACCTGATGAAGATCGTCCTCGATTAATTCCAGAATGGGATCATCTCGAAGTACTCCCCAAGACGATGATTTTCCCTGACTCACGACTCCTTAGGTTGTCTACGAGTTGCTCTACGAGATTGTGGATGCGTCTATTCCGCCAAGAGTGATCAAGCAATACATTACGTCAACATTTTGCACGCAGCTGCTCGCTATTCTCCAAAGCGAAGATCCCCGCGAACGTGTTAAAGTCGCCACTACGCTGCACAAGATTTACGCTAAATTCAAGAGCCTTCGACAACACATTCGCCGATCCTTTATTCATATCCTGATGCAATATGTGGAATATGCGCCATCAGGGTATCCCTTTGGAATATCAGAGCTGCTGGAAGTTTTGAGCAGTATCGTCAAGGGTTTTGCCACGCCTCTGCAGTCAGAACACATCGAATTGTTGACGAAGACGCTCTTGCCGCTTTTGAAACTCTCCTTGCGGCATTACGACCAACCTCTCTTACTCTGTATGACGAGCTTCGTCGAGAAAGATCCCAAGCTAGCTTCGGTAATGCTCAATTACTTGGTGAAATGCTGGCCCAAACAAAGCACGGCGAAACAAATCTTGTATTTGAATGCAATCGAAGAAATCCTGGAGACGGCCCCAGTAGAATCGTTGCCAAATGAAACCAAGACTAAACTTACTCACGTCGTTGCCAAATGCCTCGAAAGCGACCATTTCCAAGTCGCCGAGCGCACGTTGTTTTTGTGGAATTCGTCTCAACTGATCAATTATTCAATTTTCAACCCAAGTCACACACGCGTTGTCCTTCCAATTTTGTTTCCGTCGCTGATGGTGGCTTTCAAACAGCACTGGAACATCACGGTGCGCATGCTTGCTCATGTAAGTCCACCAAGTCCACCTTTGTCGTTATCTCATTATCTATTCTTAGAGCGTACTGGAGATGTATACCAAGCACGACAACATGACTTATCAAATTTGCCTGAGCCAGTACAAGAAAGCGCACGCAACGGTAGCTTAAAAATAACTAATTGCTTAACAGAAACACTCTAAAATTCTTCAACCATGGCATTCCCTTCACCTTCGTGGTGGATGCGCTTCAGCTGCTGTTGTCTGGGTCGTGAGCCGAAAGTAGCATCGAAATCATCCTCGTCATCCACTCCATCTTTCAAGGTATTCTATGGCTCTCAAACAGGAACAGCACAACGATTCGCAACGAGTTTGGCCCAGCAGCTTGGTTTGGACTCGGCAGCGCCGCTCGAGAGTTTCAAAGCGAATGCAGCTCCTCCACAATTTCTCTTTATTGTCTGCGCATCATATGGCTCGGGTGGACCAACCGACAATGCCCAGCGGTTTTACGACTTGCTAGACCGTGCAAAGAAAACGTGGCCAGCTCTTAAAGGCGTGCAATTTGCTGTCTTTGGCTGTGGCAATTCGTTATACATGGAGACTTTCAACGGCATGGCAAAGTTTGTCGACTCGAAATTAGCTCAACTCGGGGCAAGGAGGTTCTTGGACGTTGTTCTAGGCGATGCATCTTCTGACGACCTGAACACTCAGTACAAAGAATGGGAAACAACAATTCTACAGCGCCTTGGACGGCTTGAGGCACCAGCACTTCCACAAGAAAGTCCTATTCATCAAGTTGCAACCGTCGACGAGGCAATTTTTCAACTAGAGTCCATCCGATCGCTCTCAAAGACGGCAGTGCACGTCGAACTGACACTTCCTCCGTCGATTGTTTCCTACAATTCTGCGGCAACCATCGTCTTGTATCCTCAAAATGCTCGAGAAGTTGTCCAAGCGCTCACTCGTCGCTTAAATTATGACTTGAGTCAAGCTGCAGAACCACCACACGTGACGATTGATGAAGCTTTGACGAATTCTGTCGATTTGGATGTGATATCCCAAATTCTCTTGGCTGGATTAGCTCCTTTCGCCACGGATGCAAGCCAAGCGAGTGCTCTACATCACCTTGGTGCAGTCCAACTACTTCAATGATTCGCTTAATGACTTATAGGAACAACGGAGGGGCTGTCAGAATTTACACAAATGAAGGAAAAATTGACGCTCTTAGGCGTGCTGGAAACTTTCCCAAGCATCGAAAATATTCCGTGGAAGACACTGGTGCCGTTGCTTTCGCCGATGAAACCTCGTCAGTATACGATCGCATCGAGCTCTCGAGTCTTTCCACGATCGATTCATTGCTGCATCACCGTTCCAGACCAAATCGCCATCGAAGAGCGCAAGGGAATGATGGGAACATTTTTGAAATCTCTCGTGGAAGCTGAAAACAAGCCTACTAGTGGAATATCTTTACGTGGAAAACTCCAGCCATCCAGCTTTCAAGTGCCGACTGATTTAAAAGTCCCATTGATCATGATCGCCGCTGGCTCTGGTGTGATACTTCCGATGGTTTCAAGGTCAATGTTAAAATTACTTGTAGGGATTGCACCGATGCGTGCGCTTTGGCAAGACCGCCAAGCACAAGCTCGAGAAAATAGAGCTCAAGTTGGGCCAACTTGGCTCTTTTATGGCTGTCGAGACGACCAAAATTGGCTGTACAAGGAAGAGATCGCCCAGCTGACTGAATTCAACCTTACAACTATTGTCGCGTTCTCCCAAGCTCCAAATCACCCCAAGAAATATGTTCAAGACGTTTTGCAGGTGAAATTAGCAAGTTTGGTTGAGTACTTAGACGTTGCCAATGTCTACGTCTGTGGCAAAACCAACTTGGCGCGGTCAGTTGGCGAAATACTCCAAGCAGGGCGAACACAGTCGTGGTGGGATAACTTTGTCGCGACAAGACGATATAATCAAGAAGTATTTGGTTAAAACATTAATGACCTTCGGATGGATGAATCAAATCACCAGGCGTAGTCAGCGTTTGAATTCCAGGTGGTGTCGTCCCCGCCTTGTATCTGTAGCGAAAATTAAACAAAGTCGAGGGGAAAGAAGTTCCTACCCGAGGATGAATGAAATAATGAGTAATGTGAAGCCAATCGCGCCAAGCGTGATGCGTTTGCGGGTAATTGGGTCTTGGATCCAGCTTGATAAGGTCCATTTGTCTTCAATGAAGACAGGAACATGCTTTTGTCCTTCAAGTTCTGGCAAATTTGCCGTCAAGCCAGCTTTCTCCTCGGTTATGTGCTTCATGGTTGTAAAAATCGGAAAATGACCTTTCGGACAAAAGATCGATCTTTCTGTCATAGTTTATATCGAAATATATCAAAAGATAGAGTTGTTCTTTTTATCTTGAAATTTGTATCATATTCATGACAACTTGAGCTCTTTTAAACTCGGCTATGCTTGGAAACAAGCCAAAGACAGCCCATTCGTGAAGGAGAAATGCTTTAAATCATGTCATTTTCCTTTAATTCATTTGGGCTCAGAAGTCAGAAGTACAATCCATCGCCGTCGGATTGTCAGCGGAACTGTTTCTCATAATATTTGACAGGGTTTCCATCAAAATATAAATTAATAGAGAGTTTGCCCTCACATTGAATGACACAATTAAACAGTCCAACCATCATATCGCAAGTTTACACTGTAGACTTGCAAGCGTGTCACGGTCGAGATAATTGTACCAGTATGGTTCAGTCATTACAGTGTAAACTGAAATTTATACTGATAAGTACTACTCCGTGCGGAAAGTTAAGGCTAAATCAACGAATTTGACGTGCGATAATAAGGCCATTCAGCAAATTATCCATGCTTCAAACTGTTTCAGCCAATCACAATTCATAAAGGATTTCAAAAGACATCTGCTCAAAAATATATTTAATTCAAACAATTTAATTTAATTGCATTAATTATCTTAGCAAATGTATACTACATAGTAGTGTGTGTCAACATATTGAATTAAACTATATGCCAACCAGGAATGGGAAATGATAAATGCTCATATCTTTGCCATTTGAAGGCAGTTTACGATGCTGCTTGCTTTATCGCATGTACAACAACCACCTCTTTCGACTCACCAATTGAAACACTCCAATTTTCCAACCATCGCCTTAATTGGCGGGATTTTTCACAAAATGCCTTAACTTTCCGCACGTAGTAGTCGTTTTGTGCCCGTCGAACTGGTTTGTCGACAGATATACACTCAAACCTCATTAAGACAATGACAAAGGATTTACCTCGATTTAATGACAATACGGCACAGTCAATTCAAAATTTCTTACATTTATTTGACATGAAATTGTAAGCTGATCATTAAACAGAGGGAATATCAAACTTACAGTACAATTTAGCCTCAACTAAAATCAAAATTATAATTATATTGCATTATTTATAGCCTAATAAGGTTTATTTTGTTTGCAAATACTTTGCAATATTTTAAAATTTAAATTTATGTTGATATTTGTATCACAGAAAATAAATACTGATTTATCCGACGGGAGCTCATTCAACCAATCCACAGACGGCAGTCGGTCAATTGGCTGCGTCGGCCAGTCGATGTCATGAGCATCATGGTGAACGACGCGGTCGGAAACGACGAAGTCGAGAGATTTGTGTGCCAAGTGTGTGGACAAGCTTTTGGGTTCAAGGGGAATCTCAAGCGCCATGAAATGACCGCACATTTCGGCTTGAAACCATTCCAGTGCACAATGTGCGACAAAACGTTTGCCCGAAAAGCCGACATGCAAGTCCACATACGCGTCCACACAGGTGAAAAACCATACACATGTGACGCATGTGGAAAACCATTCGCTCGTATTTCGGATTTGCGAAGCCATGAACGTACCCACCGTGGCGAGAAACGATTTGCATGCCAGTATCCCATGTGCGATAAAAAGTACGCCAGGCGCGTGGATTTGAAGAAACACGAAGCCACGCACTGTGCCGCATCACCAACGGCAGTTAAACGCCCACTACAGCCCAAGGAACAGCAAAATAAACCATGCGACAACAACAATGCCGCCCATTCTGCCCACACTCGCGGTTGCGGTCACTTGAGCATAGAACACGGCAACCATTTGGATTTTATCGTCAACAACCAGCTCGTCTGTCTCCAAGGAGTCAAATCTCTAAGCGTTCCAGCGACTCGACACGTCCGCTCGAAGTAAGCCTCTGTCATTGCTCCAGGATTGCTCAACGCGTTCTTTACGTAGAACAATACCAGGACACGGTCCAGGCTGTGGCCATTTGGCTGTCCGCCACAATGACCACGTCGATTACGTCGTGGACAACTCTGTCTTTTGCCAGCACGGTGAGTCTATCTCCATGTCATATAGTGGAGTCAAAGGACTGTAGGGGGAATCCTGGCCGACGACGACTCGCTCAAATTGCTCGACGATGACTTTTGGGACTTCTTTGGCGCGATGGATTCGTTGACGACGCAGGATGAAATGACATCACCGATCCAGGAAAGCTAAATCAAAATGATTGTTGAGCGCGTCATCATTCATCTTCCTTACAGTTTATAATGCACTGTTTGATGTGGTAGTTTCAAAGTAACCTCCCTTACTTTAGTGACACACTGTGCATATTTAAACTGAATAGAAGCAAGTGGAACTTTTAACTTTAACATCATCGTCACTAAAGTGAGGGAGCACGTGATTATGGACAAAGGCACTGTTGATGTCCATATATCTGGGAAACAAACCAATCCGGCTGTGCGCCATTGTCAACAACTCAAGTTATTAATACACGACCGATTCGTCTTTTTCGTTTAAAAGAGCTGAAAGCTGGTCCTCTTATGAATGATATGCACACAAAACAGCGAATGTGTTATTCCCAGTGTTATTGGCCTCATTTCTAGTTTTACTGTGTGTTTTTCGGTTTTAATGACAATATGGAGATTGATTTTGGAGTTTTTAATCTACAACAAAGCGGAAATAAAATTTAGGTCGTTAAACTGAGGGAGTTATTTATCCGGATAATTATACGGACATTTGCACCAATATTCCGTGGCCAACATGGATCTACTCGCCGCATATGCATCGAGCGACGACGAATCGAGTCCAACAAAAAGCTTGGCGATCGTCAATTCCACGCCAGACGTACTTGTTCCACTGAAGAAGGCTGATCTCTTGGCATCGAATGCAAAAGTTTTGGCGTTGAATCAGCCCATATCGAGCACATTAGCACAAATCCATGGCCCTCAGAATCCATTCCAGAGGTATGGCCCAGTTCAAGTTGGATCCGGACGGGAAATTGTGACGGGTGTGGTGGAGAAGACAGAGATGGAGGACTTTTGCTTTGACGAAGAGTACCATCAACAACAATTTCGCCATGCAGCAGCAATTACTCGAAAAGCACCAAAGAAAAATACCCAGTATATCGAGAAAGACGTCGGCAATGAAGCTGAGCATGGAATCTGGGCTCCCGTCCCGAAAGAAAACTTGTTTTGGGTGCCTTCCGATAAGGAGAAGGGTACAATGACTGATGCCCAAAAGGATTTATTAGCGGAGAACGAAGCCAAGAAGGCCAAGCGGAATCGTGAAGAAGATGCAGAGGCTATTGCTTTCGACCGCATGGTAGAACGCAAAGTAGCACATCTATTGCCACCACGTCTTGCGCCCGGAGATACTGCGATGGAACCCAAGACTGCTTATCTCGACGACGAAGAGTTTGATTACCAAGGTCGGTCATGGATCGAACATCCCCGCGATCTCAAACCTGGCGACCACAAAGTTTTCCTTCCAAAGAAGCCATTATTTCAATTTGAAGGCCATACCAAAGGCGTGCAAGCCATCGAATTGTTTCCAACGTATGGCCATCTATGCCTAAGTGGCAGTTTGGATGGCACCGTGCGCATTTGGGATATGAACAACGAACACAAATGCAAACGAATCTACCAAGGACATAAGGATGCCGTGCGTGGGCTAAACTTTGCGCCAGATGGGAAAACATTCTTGACGGCAGGTTTTGATCGGTATATTCGACTGTGGGATACAGAAACCGGTCAAGTTGTCCACACATTTACAAATCGCCGTGTGCCATACTGCGTCAAGGTACTCACAATTCTCCATGGGCTTGGTGTTCACTTGAGCTACTTTAGTTTCATCCTGTTGAAGTAGATCAATTCGTTATTGGCGATTCCAATCACATGATTGTTCAATTTGATGTGCGAAGCGGAGGTATTTCCATCTTTGTTACATGCGTTCTTGACTGACTTATGTCATTTATCGTAGAAATTGTCCAAGAATACAATCATCATTTGCAAACAGTTAATTCCGTCACGTTTGTCGACGACAATCGACGGTAAGCTGTACACTAAAGAGCCCCTTGATCATCGGCGTTTAGATTTGTCTCGACATCAGACGACAAGAAGATTTTAATTTGGGAATGGGGCATACCCGTCCCAATTAAATATGTTTCGGAGCCTGGTATGCATTCCATGCCAACGACAACGTTGCATCCCAGTGGATCGTATTTTGCTGGCCAATGCTTGAGCAATCAAATCGATGTGTACACGGCGCGGGATAAATTTAAACTCCAGCGGCGTAAAACTTTCCGAGGACATTCATGTGCTGGGTATGTTTTCATCTCAAATGGATGTTTGACGATGACATTTTGACATTAGTTATGCATGCCAAGTGAATTTCTCGCCGAATGGACAATACGTTGTCAGTGGTGACGGTGAAGGGCAGGTAGTTTTCTGGGACTGGAAGACAACGAAAATGTACAAGAAGATGCAAGGTACGTCAACTCACATGAACGACTTGTTAATTTTTTCAATAGCTCACAACGGTCCAACGATGGGAGTCGCTTGGCATCCGATTGAACCATCAAGAGTCGTCACTTGTGGTTGGGATGGTTTGATTAAATGCTGGGATTAAACCATATCCACCACCACTTTGATAATGCAACACCATGGCATTAAGTTGTACTTGCATTTTGTGGTGTCACCGCCTTTGGCACAATTACCTCTTTGATTGCAAACAGGAGATAGAGGATTATGAGTCTACTGAGAAGCTGTGGGATCTCTATCAACAATAGACTGGCTAAGGAGGTTGTTCCCGTTTGCAAAATCAACAAAGGAACAGGTTGGGCTTGTCTATGGACTACATCACGACAGGCGCTCTACAGGACTACCCGGTATTGTTGTTTTCACCTAACCGTTAGTTTTGTTCATTGTGGAGGGATGGAACTGAAGGATCCAACTCTAAATCATTGGTAGCCAAGGAAACCGCTTTGACCGTTTGTGAAATCTTAAAGATTTACAAGCGGTTGATGGAAATACAAGTCACTCATTGCTTGATTGATTATGGAGATTTGGTTTGATTGCATAGAGGCTAGTACTACACCTTTTCATGTTCAAGTTCACCAAATGCGTAGTTCAAGTTCACCTAGATCTGAAACTTTATACCCGTACCAGTTATAAACTATATAAGTTAATTGTTGCAATGAAGGCAATCGTCATTTGGGAAGTCGCTGATGAGCAACAACAAAGTCGATCGACTTTTCGTCAAGAAGAGTGTACTTGCCGCCGCAAGAGATAATCAGGATTGGAGGTTGATAGCCAAAACGTTTGGTGTTAACCTCAACACGGCACTATATTAGATCAAAATGGCGAGACGACGTGACGACTGGAGCCCAGAGAGACCTCAATGGGGCGGATTCAGATACCGCAAGATTGAAGAGCCCTATATCGAAAGACTCCTGGAAGCACTCTCAATTGAACCAGACCTGACACTCGAAGCCATGGCATCAATTATCGCCACTGATTTTGGTGTTTTTATAACCGCCCAAACAATAAGCGTCCACTTGGACGGAAGATTGTACACTCTCAAGAAAATGCACTACAAACCGGAGAAAATGAACACCCATGAAGCCAAGCTAGCCTGTCGTCAGTACCTCAGAGACTTGTGGCAACTCCAAGGTCGAGGGAAATGTGTTTTTTACGTTGATGAGACCAATTACAACACATGGTGCTCAGGGAGTATGGTTAGAGCGAAAAAGGTCAACGCGCTGTCACGAAAAGGACTACCTCCAATGGTGAAAACATGCAGGTCATTGCTTGCATTGGTGAAGATGGATTGGCGTTTTTCAAGCTCAAGTATGGATCAAACAAGATCGACGACACGCAGCAATATGTGACAGAATTACTCCATCATTTATCCCAACGAATGTCGCTTGACGATGTGGTTATTGTCTTGTACAATGCTCCTTGTCACCATCGCATTGAAGATGTCTTTGTGCCGTCTCCTAATGGACACCCCACTCTACTACGTCTTGGGCCGTACAGTCCGATGCTCAATCCAATTGAAAATGTGTTTTCCACATTCAAGTCGCGTATCAAAGAGTTGCTTTGAGACCGACGAAGGGAATTGTTTACGATTCCTCCAAATACAACAATCAAGGCTCATAGAGCTCGAATAATTGAGCTGTCTGCGCAGGAAGCCATTCCAATCATCACCCCATTGCTTTGTTGGAAGTGTTTCAGGCACACTCAAAAGTTCTACGACACAGTTATGAGTTTGGAGGATGTTCAGGTTGGAACATGATATTGAATATAACAGTGTATTCTATCATGTAAATATAAAGTTTCAGATCTGGGTGAACGTGAACTACGGATTTGGTGAACTTGAACATGAAATGGTGTAGAGGCTGGTGGTCTGAACCTGTGTCTACAGTACACTGTACTTCCGACCCTTATTGAGAGCTCTTTCCGGCAAAGCCCCCGATGTGAATACTTAAAGTAGTGGTACTGTTATTCTCTATCTCTTGCTTTGGCAGGATATTACTTTTGGGTCTCCGAAAACTCTCTAAGGCCCTGGTCGCGATATTAACCAGAGCATAAACAGGAGCAAAAAACCGGAGCACGGTGGTTGTGATTGGCTTGTTATATCCGGATACCGGATATCCCTCTGGTTTTTTCTTAATTTTCAAAAACAGAGGTGATTCACCTCTGTTTATGAATATTCTGCTCTGTTTTTTGCAATCCGGTTAATTTTGCGACCAGGGCCTAATAGAGAGTTTTCGGAGACCCAAAAGTTGACTTTAGATAGACATTTTCCTCTAAAAACTAATTATCCTGTGGAAATACATAAGTCGAGATTCGGATCTTAAGTCGTGATCAGATTGACTTAGCGGGCCTTTAAGTCGAACTCTGTATTGACTTAGTACAACTAGAAACTTTCCTAATCTCAAGACAAGATTATCCGAAAATTGACATTTTCTAAATACTTTGCTTAAGTCAAAGTCAATATTGGGTTAATCCGAAAACTCTCTATTGTCTTTCTGGCCTGTGTTGAATGTTTTCCTGTGATGCATTTCAAAATACGAGCCATATCCGGTTATTTATCCGGACGTCTCCTATGGTTACTTATCCGGATACGCACCTGAATCATATGCCGTCCCCATGTCTGTAAGACAACTTCCTGTGCGTGGGATATTTGGCAAACGGTTATTGATATTAGAGTTTTCGGACGCGTTTTTCAGTTCAGATATTTCCTCTTTAAAATAATATTTCCTGTATAAAATTGTTCTCAAGATTTAGTTTGCCCCAAATACACGTTGGTACACACACATGTGTGATCTGAATCTTGTATACATTTTCGAGATACAGCGTCTGGATCTGATGTTAGATATACAACATGAACCCCCCCCATCTTGGATAACGGTCGATAATGCACACTCTGAATTTCGCAACGACCTGCGGAGATCACCGCTCTCCAAGGGTAACCAGTGCTGACTTCTTACAGGTTATGAGCCCAAGGAACGAGCTCAGCGCAAACCCTTCGTGTAGCGGGCGCAAGGCAAGGACGTTCCTGCTTTGCCTGAGTCAATCAGAGTCGACAATAGGCGAGTCAGTCGAGACAGGAGCCACACGGCACGTTGCCGTCCGTTCCAGAACCGCCATCCGGATGCGATTCCACAAAAGATCTCGGAAAAGAGATCCACCACCTTCCAAATTGCAGCGTCGTGCATGGAAGGCAAAGACGTCCCAAACGACAGGCCCGTCATTCAAAACTCAGAGAGAGAAGCATTAACGAGCGTGCAAGCGAGAGAGCGCAGAGCAAACGCAAGAAGTCGTTTACAAGAGCTTGCACAAGAAGTCGACACAAGTGAGCCCGTGGCCATAGACTCTAGCAAGAGAAGAACTTCTCCACAACACCGCACCCAACCAAAATCTCCATCACGACAAATTGAGTCAAAGTCTGACTCACAGCCATCAACACCGACATTGTCCAATGTCAGATTCCCAACGGCACAATCACCTGCAACGTCTGTGCACAGTTTCCCAAGTCCCGCCGCCGACTACCTCATTCAACAACAGATCAATCATCATATGCAAGTCTTTCAGCAGCAAATGGATCAACAACAACAAATTCACCTTCAAGAGATGCAACAGGCTCACGAGCACTTCAAGAAGACCATTGAGGAATCCGAAGCGAGAGCTCGCTCACAAGAAGCTGCTGCTAGACAAACCGCTGATTCCGAACACCGTCGAGCTGATGAAGCCGAGCAACTTCTGAGACGTACAGCTGCTGAACGAGACACCATTGAAGTGACTCGTCAGCGTGAGCGCACATTATCGGACGCCCGCATGCAAGACGCAGAGTCCAGAGCCTCATCAGCACTAGCGGAGAAGCTCCAATACATGGCTGAAATACAGCGTCTCAAGTCTCAAGTGGCAGATAACGCTGCAGCATCTCGATTGAACGATGTAGAACTACAAAAAGCACGAGCTGCCGCAGAAGCACAACAACAAGCTCGAATCGCTGCTGAGCGGCGAGCTCAAGAAGCTGAATCCTCGAGGTCTACCTTCTCCAGTCCCCAGCCCCCATTCTTTACAAGCCATTCCCCAGCATCGCGAATGGATTTTGAGCCTACAAACGATAGTAACCAACTACCTAGACCACCAAACTTGACCAAATTCAAAATCGACAAGTTCAGTGGCAAGGAGGCGTATCAAGGCCTTGGAGCTGACTTCGACACTTGGTTTGACCAGTTCCTCGAAGAAATTCAAATGGAGACCATCTCTAACCAGACGACGTGGACTGAAGACCACAAGTACATGGCACTGAAAACGTCTCTTGATAACGAAGCGCGAAGTTTCGTCCTTGCTCAAGAGAAAAGCTGGCGCTCTGCCGTTCCAGCAGGCGAAACTTACACGTTCATTCATCTTGTGAAGCATCTACGGCAGGCTTACTCAACCCACCTGGATACAGACCAACTGATGGCCAAGATGCGCGTGGAGAAAAGGTATCATCACACTTGGAACCAGCACGTTCAATACCTCAGACATATTCAGCAACAAATTGGAGCTCCAAACAAGCTAGACCTTGAGATGTTCACCAAGTATGCTTGCCCAGAGTTCAAGAACAATTTGATTGCTGGTGTGAACAGGGCAGAGAAGGATGACCCACATGAACTCGACAAGGCAGTCGAAACACTAGTCCAGTTGACTGGTACCGGCGTCAACTATGGGAAGAAAAGTAGATCACAAGCGTCCGGAAGCTCAAACATGGCGACAGGACAGTCAATGAACAATACTACACACAAAAACAAGGCTGGACGGGGGAAAGCAAACTCTGGACGTGGCAGAGGAGGAGGACGCGGTGCTCGAGGCGGCCGCGACAATGGCAGACGACCGTGTTTTGTCTGCGGCCAAGATGGCCACTTTACTACTCAATGCCCACTCGTCGTCGAAGCCAAGAACCGACAAAACGGTACAGCAGCTGCAGCAAATCAACAAGCAACATCAGCAACAACTGCGACAGCAGCACCACTGCCACAAACACAAGTTCAAATTCAACCACAAACACGCAGCGGCTTTGGTGGGTTCGTTGTTAATGACGATGACTGGCAGACAACGTGGAATTACGATCAAGATGCACCAATAAACCTGGCGTACGGTGATGCGCACCACACAAATCAACAAAACCCACAATCCCTGGAATGGATCCTTGACTCAGGATGCAGCCACCACTTGACAACAAGCGCTGAGTTTCTTATAGACCCACGTCCGTCATCTCTACGAATTAGAGTTGCAAACAATCAAACCGTGGACGCCAAACTGGTTGGGTCCGTCCGACTCGATTTAAACGACACTGGCCACTACATCATCCTCAAGGAAGTCCACTACATACCAGGCCTCAGCACGAACCTCATTTCGGTTGCAACATTGAATGACAAAGGACTTGCAGTGACCTTCACAAATGGAGATGCTATTGTTACCCACGGAAACGAACTGGTAACCACAGCGCAAAAGAGAAACAACCTTTGGCCGCTAGATTGCTCTGTGTCGAGTCACGGAAACTTATCTTACAGCTAATTCGTTCACAAGCCGCACCGGACGCTACACGAATGGCACATAGCCCTGGGCCACCTTAACAAGCCAGCAATCATTAAAATGGCACAAGACTTCTTGCCAGAAGAAATGACCATAACACGCCTGGAGCATGATCTCAAATTGCCCTGTGTAGAATGCGCCGTCGGCAAACAATCGCGCTCCAAACAACCCCAACAAGATACATCCAATTCAGCGCCTACACATGAGATTGGAGCCGTCATCGCATCTGACGTCGCAGGAAAAATATCACCAAGTGACCGCTATGGAAACAAGTATTTCGTTAATTATGTCGATCACGCATCTGGCTTTGTCATGACCTACCCAATGAAGCGCAAGTCGGAGCAAGCAGCCAAAGCGATGGAATTTCTGGCAGAATTTGAGACCTCATTCGGTGTACATGTAAAAGTTTTTCGGAGCGACCGTGGCGGCGAATATCTATCAGACAAATTCAGGACATTCTTAACCAAGCGCGGCATTCGCCATCAACTCACAGAACGTGACACGTCAGCTTCAAATGGCAAAGCCGAGCGAATGCACCGAACGTTACTGAACGCCACACGTACCATGTTATTTGGTTGTGACCTACCACCAAAATTTTGGTCCCACGCACTAGCATACGCCACCTACCTTCGAAACCGCGCGCCAAGCAAGGCAAATGTCGAGATGAAATCCCCTTTGGCAATCCTTACTGGCAAACAACCAAGCATGTCTCATGCACTCCCCTTTGGATCAACTTGCACAGTGCGAATGGAACCAAACACAAAAGGGATCCAACGCCGCGCGGAAATCGGACGCATTGTTGGAATAAATGCTCAGACAAAAGGATACGAGGTGTGGGTAGCGCGCCTTGGAAAAATTGTAGTCTCTCGAGATATTCAAAACATTGGCCGCCCACAAAATCGAATCGTCTCAGACACAAACGAATCAACTCTCCTGGAATTTACAAATGCCGAACATGAAGCAGATGTCAAGCGGGCGGAAGAAATTAAAACAGAACGGCAACGCTATAAACTGTCTAAAATGGAGAAGATTCAAAAGGATCACGAACGCGCGGCACCAGAGCCTCGACGATCTGATCGTATACATGCGATGCAACTCGCCAAGGGGGGATATATGGCTCTTGTGGTGGCGTACGTCGATCCAAAAACACCAAAGGAAGCTCTAGCTCGTCCAAACACCGACAAATGGAAGGATGCAATGAAACTGGAAGTAGACAGCCTCATTGGCAACGGCACGTGGGAGCTGGTTGACCGCCCCAGCAACAACAACATAGTGTCGAACAAATGGGTATTCAAAATCAAATAGGACTCGGAAGGAGAGATTGAGAAGTTCAAGGCACGTCTGGTCGCAAGAGGTTTTCCCAATGCTACGGTGTTGATTACACGGAAACATTCTCTCCTGTCATCAAGCAACAGTCTGTACGGCTACTGCTTGCCTTCGGCATACATTTCGACGTTGAAGTGTATCACATGGATGTGCCGCAAGCCTATGTTAAAGCTGGATTGGACACTGATATATATATATGGAGATCCCAGCTATGGTTCCTGGGGACTCAGAGACGCAAGCTCTACGGTTGATCAAGTCGTTGTACGGACTGAAACAGTCTGGACGAATGTGGCACACTGACATCGACACGACGTTGCAACAACTAGGAATGATAAAAAGCAGATTGGACCCATGTCTGTACCATCACCGACAACACTGGATTTGCTGGACATTGGTGTCATAAATTTCATTGACTGCAGATGTTAGTCCTGCTAAGTTCGATAAAAGAAGTTTCGAGTCATTCCAACCATTACTTAAACCACTCAAGCATGACACACGTCTCAGTCGTCTGAGCGTTTGCACTCCAGAGCTTTCCTCACAGTTGATTCATTCATCGCATCCAAGCTCACCCGAGCGCTCTGACTATGTATGTTCCGGCATTGTTAGCGTGTCGAAACGGTACGCGTACCGTTTCGACTTCCTCCAGAGGCATTCAACCCACAGAGGCAATGACAATAATAAATAATTAGAGGTTACAGTTGTTGGTGAATAAATATATAAATTTTCACCACGCCATCATGAACGGCAAGGGAACACGACTGATGAGAGAACGGTAAGCGCTCCCTATATACGCATGTCTAATTGAATACGTAGAATGAAAGCAATGTTGTGATGAGTTTGCGCTCTGTATGGCGGCTCTGTATGGCGCTACTGTTGCGGTGACTGGCCGTCCCGAGGTTGTCGATGAAGTGAATAGACGGCCAGCCGCCGCGACTGATGAGAGAACGGTAAGCGCTCCCTATTTACGCATGTCTAATTGAACACGTAGAATGAAAGCAATGTTGTGATGAATTTGCGCGCTACTGTTGCGGTGGCTGGCCGTCCCGAGGCTGTCGATGAAGTGAATAGACGGCCAGCCACCACGACCGACGCAATTATGGTAAGCGCTCAGGCCATGTGCATGACTAACTCGACACGTAGAACCAAGACAATGTTGATGTATTATGCATTACTCTACGATTCTAAGGAGCCGCTCACAATACACGAGAGGATGTGAGCACGTTTTGCCTTGATCACACTGGAGTTGATGAGCCCTGGACTCACATCGCCTAGTAGTTTTTCGACTAACCAACGAACAAAAATTCCTGAATCGTTGGGGTTGCTCAATCGGGGAGTCCTGTTGTGGTTTCTTTCGACAAACCACTTTGTCTTGCGCACCGATGTTTTGAAATCGTCGTCTTGGATGGCGTACATGGCATTGAGAATCTTCACGACGAAATCGGCAAACTCAAACTGCTTGTCGTCTCGTAGACAGTCGAATACACGGACTGTTCTCGTTGATGCTACACAGAGAATCAATGACCAGTGGGAGCCGCTGATGCTACATGGCACAACTATTTTCATCGCTGAAAGGACCATTCAACACTACCTCCACAAGTCGTATTGGCTCGTCCACAAGAAGCTCAAGAAGGCTCCTGCTCTCACTGAAGACGACAAGACCAATCGTGAAAATTGGGCTAAGTGTCACGTCACTTGGACACAGCACGATTGGGATCGTGTCGTCTTCAGTGACGAGAAGCGATTCAACATTGATGGCCCGGATGGATTTGCCTACTATTGGCATGACATCCGAAAGGAAGAGCAGTTTTTTTCGAAGCGACAACAAGGCGGTGGTGGTGTCATGGTTTGGGGTGGATTCAGTCGTCATGGCACGACCCCCCTTGTGAAAGTTCAAGGAACAATGGACCGTTGGGCTTACGTGGAGATGTTAGGCGAGTATTTGTTGCCCTACATTGATGCCAACTACGGCAGAGACTGCATCTTCCAGCAGGATAATGCGCCAAGCCACGCTGCCGTCGATACTGGCGCATGGTTTCTCGAGCAAAATGTTGAAGTTCTTGACTGGCCAGCGCACTCTCCTGACATGAATCCAATGGAGAATTTATGGAGTCACATGGCGAGAGTTGTTTACCGCAATGGCCGCCAGTTTAACGACATCCAGAGCCTGGAGAGTGCTGTTCGTCGAGCATGGGATGAAATTCCCAACTCTTTGCTTGATAGCTTACTCAATTCGATTCAGAAACGGTGTACTTGTGTCTTGATAGCTAAAGGAGGGCCTACGCCTTATTAATATAAGTTTGGTTCGTCCTCTGGTCTTTTTTGTTGTTTGCTTTGGCCTGTGGTCTTATAAATACTGTGTATATGGCGCAAACTTATTGACACTGCATAATGAGTACAGTCCGTAGTATGATCACCAGTCGTAGTCCAGAAGGTAGTTTGGACCAATTGTGTGCTAATTCTACCACTCAATGGCAGTGACTGTCAATGTGATCCAAGTAATGACTCAATTCAGGAAAAATAACGTCGGTCTTATATTTGTTGCGCTGAGTTTATTTTATGGGTGATGCGGCTCGTTGGATGATATCATTCATAAATTGTACTACTCTGATCCAAAAAGAATGCTACGATGTTTATACTTGAATAAAGTATACGTAAATGTCACGAAATATCTTGCTTTTTGTATTGAACCTTCAAATTTCATAAACTGCCGATGAATTAAAATCAAACAAGTATTTTATTATTACCCTACTTGATCATGGGAATTGAGATGGTGAATGGCACTGGAGTAGATCGCGGGCGAGCACTGAACATTAAACGTTGATAGATCTCCAATCAATGCGTCCTTGCTTATGTGAGGAATCTTGAAGTTATTACCGCCATGCACGTCCAAGGAGCATTCCAGAACCTTTTGCAAGGTCACAAATGTCTTTGCCAGAGTATTTACTGGCAACTCAATAAAAGCATCTTCCACAGCACCAATGAGTTCGTCTATCGAACGCATACTCTTTTGGTGCTGTAAACTCTGAATAGCGTTAAAAAATCCTAAGTCGAGAACATTGAAATCTGGACTGTTGGGGGGTTGGTTTGACACGGAGATATTCTGCACACCTCTCAACTGCAACACATCAGTTGACAAGCATTTGTGGGGACCAGCATTGTCTTGCTGGATCACCACACCAGTCCGCAAGGAAGCGCGGGGAAATTTGGATATGATTGCTGGTAGCACGTTCTCGTAAATGGACTTCAGATACACGGTAGAGTCGACATTTTGTGGGGTCGTGACCATGGCCCCCCTTGGACGATTCTTGCTGTTCCGGACAGCTGGAAGACGCTGAACGAACGGCCAAATGCCGAGCTTTCCGTCGAAGACACGTCTTATGTGGGCGTCGTAACGAGGACGGGCCACTGCCGCTAAAAACATCACCTTGGTGACAAACGACTTGAACTTGGCGGTACGCAGGGCGAGCTCCTCGTCCTCGTAGACGTAGTACTTGTTCTTGACCTTGGCCAACCAAAACCACTTCTCGTCGATATGTACGACATTGTGCATATCGGCAAAAGAATGGGTTCCGATCGGCCCAGGTCGAAGAAATCCCAGAGAAAAGCGGAGGCGTTGCATCTTGTTGGCGTCAGTCAATGTCGGCTTGACGATGCTTGATCTTGCCTTCAGTTTCTTCGTTTCCTTCATATATCTCACAATGGTCGTCATGGGAATGTGACACTTTGCAGCGAGAGTGCGCAGTGTTTGACGGTCTTGATGTTTGACTTGCTTGATCGCAACTTCGATCGCCTCAGCAGTTCGTTGACGTGGTCGACCTGAGTTTCCTAAAGTAGAGTACCTCTTAGAACTGATATCCATCGAAATCAATATTTAACGTCAAAATATTATATTTGAAAGGTTATTACCTCTTTTTTTCGCCGCTATGTCGGTGACGAGATCGCCGCGAAGCAAAGACCTCTTTGCACGAGACCAAAAGCGAGATATGGTTGTCCGGTGGCAGTTGAAGTAGCTGGCAGTCTCAGACACTGCTCCATACGGAAGTCGCCCATCCACCATGGCACTGAGCAGCATTTCATGGGCTTTCAATCTCCCCTCGCCTGTGAGGTTTCCCTTCAACTGTTCTTGTACGGCAGTCGAGTTGGCGGGCATTGAATGGACGAGAACACGCGCAGGTCGACAGGGACCAAGGACAATATGCTTGTGAGATGTAGAAATCGTTAATGGTCCTCTGGCGAAACAAAAAGACTCTCTGAATTCGAGATTGCTCACTTTGGAGCCATAAATCTCCTGACACAAATCGAATTGGCGCGATCAAAACACAGCCAATCGAAGCCAAGAGTTTGCGCTGTTTCATCAACCAATCATTTGCTCGATGCAAGTGCAATTAGAAAAATTCCGCCAATCCAAACACAACCGTAGCAATTATTTCGGAACAGAGTAGTATACCATTTCATGGCATGTTTTGCTTTCCGGATCCTGGGGTATTCTTTTCAAACGAGCAATACCGCACAGACCTGATTGCTTGGACCATGAATCTTTGAATACGTTAAGTACTGTGAGAACAGACACAAGGTCCGTAGCTGTCGACATGAGTTTAGAAGGACCAGCAGAGAGCGGAGAAAAGCTTGGTATAACCGCGCCGCATTATGAGAGAGACCGTCAGAGACACTGAGAGATAGAAGTGCTCTAGCGGAGTTAACATATAAATTACCTTCTCCCTTTGGCTCGTTTCGCGCTTGCCAGATCTGACGTTGGATTTCTTGGGAAACAAAATGTCTGGTCCTTTTCTATCGATCTAGAAGATGGCAATAGCATCGTACGAATAGAAAGGCAGAGTACTCGCACAAAATGCCTCAAGGAAATTCCATGTAGAGCAGAATTCCGTCGCCGCCGTAGCCGTTGTTTGACACATTCCGTTCCATGGGTAGTGTTAGTAACATCCGGTGGTCGCTTTGCAATCAATCCAACATATATTCCATTAAGTTCGCTTGTTTGTGATTGGCTGCTGGATAGCGTTGTCCAGCAGAGGGGACTGATCGTACCATCACTGGACCACGAATGGCATAACTCTTATTGGTTTGTATGTGGACGACATCATCACGCTGTCCCAAGACAACGATTTTCTAGACAGCATCAACAAAGAACTGGAGGCTAAATACCAAGTCAAATCACTTGGCCCGGCAAAGCGAATATTGGGAATCAACGTCCACCGCAAGGACGGTGCAATATTTTTAGAGCAAACGTCGCTAATCGAAGAGCTCCTCAAGAAAAATAGCATGGAAGACTGCCATCCACAAGACAGTCCACTTGCTATATCATCGCATGACAGAACCTGGAGAACCAACAGAAATGACCCAGACAACAATGCGCGAAATTGTTGGATCACTCCAATGGCTTGCAGGTTGCACGCGCCCTGACATATCGTTCGCGACAAGCCTTCTATCAAGATTCCTGAACAATCCAAATTCAAACCATGAGCGGAGTCTTAAGCGAATTCTGCGCTATCTGCAAGGAACAAAACACTATGGTCTGGAAATCAAACCGACAATGTCGACAGACATGCACGTCTACACGGACGCTGACTGGGCGGGCGACAAGTCGAACCGTCGGTCCACCACTGGATGTATTGTGGAGCTCTATGGTGCAGTCATTCATTGGTTTTCAAAACAGCAAGCTACTGTTGCGTTGAGCACCATGGAAGCAGAATACATTGCTGCCTGTGTCGGGACTCAAGAGGCTCTTTGGATCCAACAACTCATGGTAGAGCTCGGACTAGAGAAATCTGGCACTCCCGTATCACTATGTTGCGACAACAATCGGCCATCAAAAGTATGTCAAATGACATTTCTTCATCACGAGCCAAGCACATGGACATCAAATACCATTTTGTCCGCGATCAGGTACAACAAGGAAAAATCATTGTGGGATACTGCGCCACAGACGAGATGCCCGCTGACGGCCTGACAAAGGCTCTATCAGTGGATCGATTCGAAGAGGCCCGCAAAATGCTCCATGTAGTATCTCGGGATGAAAGCCATGCTATGAATTCACTCGCAATGGAAGTTCATGTTGAAGGGGACTGTTAGATATACAACATGAAACCCCCCATCTTGGATAACGGTCGATAATACACACTCTGAATTTCGCAACGACCTGCGGATATCACCGCTCTCCAAGGGTAACCAGTGCTGACTTCTTACATCTGAAACCAGATTTTAAATTTCAGGTAGGATAATTGCCTTCTGATTGGTTAATGACAAAAGCCCGTTTTCAATCTGAAATCGAATCTAAAAACCTTCCGAAATACTTCAGTACACGTTTGGCCCGCATCAAATTTCAGATCGGATCTGAATCTGAATCTAAAATAGAGCGAGAGTTGTTGCATTTCAATCTAACGGTTACTTTGCTGTATGGACTTTTTCAGTGGAAACGAATGTATCCGGATAAAAGATCCGGATAGCATAGAAAGGCTGGATATCCGGATTTCGATCCTTGAGAGGGGCAAAATGGATCTGGCAGCTTCACGCACACTATCTGTTCTTACCTTCATGGGTTGGATTGCGAGAGACGTTGCGCTTTGGCACAAAGAAAGTCCACTGCCAATATCGAAGACAAAGTCGTTCATCGTCGGCGCAATTGCTGTGGCTTGCAGAGTACCAAGATACAAGCACATACTAGGGATTTAGCACAACTCTTTCCTATGAATCAAAACATCCTTGCTCGAACCCTGTTGAGCCAGAGTTATCGAACGACAATGTCAATGGGAATTGTCTTCGTCGTAAATCGTTCCAAGTACAGTGCAGTGTACTATTAATAGTACAATCCACTTCAAAATATGAAAACAGAATATTTCGTGCCTCCGAACGCACACATTGGTAACACGAGATGTCGTCCGACACATTTATCAAATCGATTTGTCGTCGAGGTGAAAGCTGAATCTTCAAATTTTGAAACGAGTTCTTCGTTCTTTGGTTTTCTCCATCTTGGCGCGACTCAGTCACTCGAAATCATCAATCTACACCACATTTCAATCTAGAAGTGTGTCCGTGGCCTGCCAAGCTCTTCGAATACAGCAAAAGAAGCGGATCAAGAGCAGTGCTTTCTCTCCCCAAAGCTCCTGCAGGGACTTTTGACAAAAGTGGGGGCTATTTAGAAAATTTAGACAGAAGTGGACACCTCTGACAAAAGTGGGGGCTATGTGACAGGAAGTGGGGGGCCTTTCATGGATGTTTTCACCGGCCCCCACATTTGTCTGAAATGGAAAGATCACGACTCGTATGCAGTGCATACGAGTCGCTCGGATTTCTCTTGCTCGCGCAATTTGAAAGCGCATCAGCAGAGACGAATCTGCAAAGAAACTCGTTATCACAAGTTACGAGAAAAACGCCTAGATGCTACCAAGGCGGCTCTTAAAAAACGAGATGTTGAGCGCAAGCGCCAAAGCTACAGTATGTGCATAAACTAGAACGTTGTGATATTTGCGCCGGCATTGCAAGAAAATGGGTGCATTCTACCAATTGCGAGCACAAGTTGCATGCATCAGCTATAAGCAGCGCCATCCAATCTATTGGCGTCGTGAGCATTTGCTACGACTCGTAGCATTTGGCATGCATCAGCTATAAGCAGCGCCATCCAATCTATTGGCGTCGTGATTATAGCAAGTTCAAATTTCATACTAATTTTTCAAAAAGTTGCGCAACCACACTATTAACACTATATTATATATTTGTCCCCCACATTTGGAAGATAGGATCAAAAGCCCCACTTTTGAAATTGCCCCCACTTTTGTCAGACGTGTCCCACTTCTGTCTAAATTTTCCTAAAAGCCCCCACTTTTGTCAAAAGTCCCTCCTGCAGACACGAGGAAAAGTGACAAAACCATATGAGTGTACAAGTGTACAATAGTTGGACACCCAACGGAACGGACACCTGGCTGTCGGTCCAAACCCACCACGCACGCTCGGCAAACTCGTCGACTGCAGATTCGAGCAGCGTGGACAGCATGCAAGCAATCGCGCACCTTGCCGCTCCATCGAGAAGCGCGGAAATCGATGCAGAATCCGCAGAATTCCGCGAGGAACGTGTGGAAGGAACGATTGCATGAAAGTCGCAGTGTCAGTCATTCAATTTCTAGGATAGAAATTAAACTTAAAATTTCTAAAGCATAATACAATACATATATTTGAATTATATTGGATTTGAATATAGTATACAAAATCTATATATAATAATATACTTCATATTTGTATACTATAGTTAAACGCTGTTATTGACAGGATCATCTCTGTCGCATGTGTAACATGAGGTGGAGGATGGATGATGCAATCAAAGTGCTGACGTCAGGTATCAATGGGTGACGCTCTCAGTGTCGTGGCAATTACATCCATGACAATCCAAGATCAAGTACAGTGCTGATGTCTCGGTGGTCGGTCGTTCCAGGTGGACTTGGTACAACCGACCACGTGATGTCGGTCGTTGCGGATATGAATTGGATTTTGCACCAAACAGCTTGGCTTCATATTCCAATTGCCTTCAAGTCAAGCAGCCTCTTCCCCTTTAAGATCATGCGAGTTTTCATCCCTCTTGCTATCTGCGTTGCCTTTGCTTCTGC
This sequence comes from Aphanomyces cochlioides, assembly GCA_019828595.1. Taxonomy (NCBI): domain Eukaryota; phylum Oomycota; class Saprolegniomycetes; order Saprolegniales; family Verrucalvaceae; genus Aphanomyces; species Aphanomyces cochlioides. The sequence goes on along the minus strand of JAHQRK010000006.1, from coordinate 3,184,708 downwards.
CTACGATTTGAACAATGCGTCGCCAGCCATCCACCACGGCAAGCGTTCGGCGTTGAACCGATTTCTCCAAACAGCCGAACAAAGATACGCGAAGAAAGGCAAACGAGCCGGCGAGGTTGCTGGCATGTTTGCTGGTGGTGCCGCCGGTGTTGGTGCAGCCGCTGCTACCCACGGCTTGGGTGCAGCCGCTACTCCGTTCATGGTTGACAAGGCCAAGGGATGGCTTGGAAGCGCGGGCGAGAAGCTTGGTGCCAGAGCGGGACGCAGATATGATGCGAGTCGTGCGATCGGTGGAAAATTTTCCAAATTTATCGACGGGGCGAGACGAGTCAAGAACGGAGTTAGGGGAGTTGTCAACAAAGTCAAGGGAGCATTCGGCCGCCGCCGAGGTTAGAAGCCCAAGCGTTCATGACGTTGGCAAGCCAAACCACGCTACACACTCTCTCTGTGCATATTCTAAAATCTCCAAACATGCATGTTACTTGTATCTCTTGTGTTCGTTGTCGAAGGTGCCGCCTCGGGACTTCACTGCTTGCATCGACAAGCACCTCCATGGAAATCTAGTGCATTGAAAGAGCACATTCATTTCGCACTGGTGCGCCGTCATGCCATCAACTTTAGCCAAGGTTCAGCCCACAGCTGGTCATCGACAATGACAATGAAGGGGGAAATGGAAGCATAGCTGCGTGGAAGTGGCCATTCTCGAGCTTTCCTTGGTCCTCACATGCGTCGCTGCGTTTGAAAATGAGCCACGAAGTGCGTGGCAGCAGATATACCATGTGGGTGAGCCAGCTGTAGGTTGTACAAGAAGCAAACCAGAGCACACGCAATCCATTGAACGCATTCACGATGCTATTCTTGACACCAGATGCAACGCCAACACCCGCGAGCGTTCCCAAGCAGCCGTGGAAGGTTTCCAAGGCAAGGCGTCCGTCTCGTGGTTTCAACATTGCCGAGAAAGATCCAAGATGGAGGTGACTTTGTGGCAGTGGCGTGTACGAGGTAGATCGAGTCGACGACAGAGTTGACCGCCCACATCGTGTCGATAGTTGCAGGAACATTGGATTCATGATCAAAATTGCCACTGCACGCTTCCATCTTGGCTGGCTGCGACTTGATCCAGAGGTTGCAACAGGACATGTGTGGTGCCGTCACTCGCGATCTCGTCGACGGCGGCAAAGATGAAGAACGATGGGCCAAGTATGGCAAAACGCGGTCGTTAGCATGACTGGTGGTGGTGGTGGTAGGTTCACATGGTTGACAAGATAGCGTGGCTGCGTTGGGCATCCTCTTGAGTTTCTTGCAAGTTTTCGTTGAAAAATAGAGTGTGTCTGTCCTTGTGGCACTCGCTGTTTTCGATGGAAACTATCAAATCTATGCAGCTATTTCGTGTATGGTCAACAAATCGTACAAACTTGCGCTTGGCTGCTGTCATACTTGCACCCCAAAGCACGTCCACACTTGGCACCAAGCTTGCCTCCGACTTTGCCAGCGGCAGGAACAGCTACGACACCAGCAGCTCCGGCAGCAATGGCACCACCGACACCGAAACACGTGGAGATGCATCTTGTGGCGTGTGTTTGGGACACTCGCGTGAGTCTTTCGTGCCAAGTTGGTGCTTGGTCCACCACACTACCATTACACCCGATCGTTCCCAAGCCACCGAGAGCCCCACCAGCGGCAATCATAGCGGTGTTTCGGCTGATCTTTTCGCCCTTCTTTTCCCATCGATCAGGCGCCTTCCCTTGGAGAAGTCGATCCGTGCTCTGTCCCCACTTGTTGCCATGGGCCCGCATGACGGGCGAGCCGTGCTTTGAATCGTAGGCAACAACGACGACAGCAGTGAGAGCGAGGGGAACCAAGACACGCATTGGGGGGGGGGCTGGACGTAAATTGAAAAATGATCGGCTAGAGGGAAACAATCTCAACACATCTCGACAAGCGACAAAGCTGACGCGCAATGGCAATGCATAGGGGACGCTCAAGCAGCAGCACATGACATTACTGGCCCAGATGTGATGTTTCCTTGATATAAAGTTGCAATGTCATTTATAAAGGTATTACTAATCACAGTACAAACCATATATCCATTGCAGGCAAATGCTGGATTTCATGGCATCCACCGATTTCAATACTCCAAATTGTATCAACGTCGCCACTGAGATATAATTCAATAGTGTATTTGCCATTTGATGAGCCCCCCCCGTAACATTCTTAGAGGCTTCCCCCTCCGTTTAAATTGCAGTATTTTCTTCACAGAGTATGATGCAAAACAAGTTGGGGAAATGACATTCTACCATATTGATTGCAAGACCTGCTACCTACTCAATGTTTCTCTTTCAATGTATCTTAGTTTCGACTGTAGCAGTTCTGCCGTGGCGAGCAATGCATTCATTTCCAATCTTTCCAATTTTATGGATCAAAATATATGTATTTTTACAATATATTCATTTATAAAGTATACATCGATGATTGAACTACATGATCAGAGGAAAGTCGAGTGTATAGAGAAGAATTATCAAAAGATGCATGCTCCTCTGACTTTTCGACGAAAGGCGACTTCTGACAGCTTGATCAGTGGCTCCCCCCCCAGAGCGATGACTATCCCTTGGACGTTGCCCTTCAAATGATGCAACCCGAGCTTGTGCAGCGCCGTGTTGACTTCCATGGTTTAACAAAACAGTTGCATGTTTCTCCCGCCACGAACTTTTGATCGTATCTGAAAACTGTATCATTCTTTGTCTGACTCCGCCAGACCTCTTCGACTGCATGTTCTGGCTCACGACTTTCATTTTCAAGTAGTTTAAATACAAATTTCGCCTCGAATCAAGCTCTATCGCCACAGATATCTAGCTGCAGTCGTCTTGACAAGAGGGTAGACTTGTTGCTTAGGGCAATCGAGTTCATCTTTCAATTTTATCCATCGACATACTGTACATCTGGACCAACGACAACTTGACATCCTGAGAATATGTCACATATCACTAGAAAGTCCACCGTCTTCTCCTTAATTCAGTATATATTGTAGAGTAGTGAGGATTATAACCAGTCAAAGGACGATTGGATGAGACATATGTACAGTAAAACCTGCCACTTTAAACACCTCGGATAGCTAAACATGAACATGTTTTGGATCCACGGACAGATTTTCATTGATAGCTGCATTGCTAGATTGAACAAAACCCTTTGAAGCTGAACGCAGTAATATTGACAGATGTGAGGAGTAACAGCGTTTAAGGTTGAATACGAGCAGGCGTTTTCTGGTCTATTTTGATAAACAGCCACATCCTCACTCAGCTCAGGAAGCATGGTTGACTTGAGTATGGACGACAAGGTGGCTATGCTGAAGATGATCGACGAAGGTGTACCATACGCTGATATTATGCAGCGAATCCCGCAGTGGCGATGTTCATATCCTTTAATAAACATTCCTTTCTCATTAATATAGACGACATTGAGTTGTTGATTGTATAAACGTTGTTAGCATGGTCGTCGTTGAAAGCTTGGTGCTTGATATTCAGTCAACGGCACGAGCTATTTGCTGTCTGGAGACTGCGAATTGCGAGACGCAAAGATTCAACGGCAAGCAAAGGAGAGTTAGCACTCAGTCATCATGCACGCCGCCCACACCGATTCAGTCCAAATACGCTGACTGAACAAGCGTTCTTGTATGCACTTGGAGACTTGAAGCCATGTCTTGCCTCCAAGGGGTCATTCCACAACGCAGTTGTTTGTTGAATGTCGTGTACCAGGTGTTGTTACATACAGAATCATTTTGTCTTGAGGCTACTATGCGAATACAAAATCTTATATTTATCTATAGCTGAACGCCTTTCAATTTGAACGAAAATCCCACTCCACCACGAGATGTTCATTCTACCAGGTTTTACTGTACTTCATTATAATAATTCAACTGTGGATCGTTGTTCCTTGATGGTCTTTTGTCCACCAGATGACAAGGAACGACTGACAACAAAGTTCAGCGTTCTTTTTTTTCGTGGCCTGCGTCGCAAGCCGAATCTACAAAACACAATGGCGAGAGCTTCAGTATATTGTAAATTCTCTAGAGAAATACCTCGACAGCGTTTGCGGGTTTTCTAAGGCCTTGTTCGGTGAAAAAACGTGATACGATCCACTGCTGACACTTTGAAAATGGACTGGTTGTCTCTGGAGCGTGCACGCGAGAGTTGTGTCCCAGCAAGAAAGGAAAACTCTAGGAAGTTTTCCCCCAACTGTGGAAACCGAGTGGCAAAACGGCGTTCACGTTGACAAGAGGTCATGAGACCAGCGGGTAAAGCCGGGATATGTCACGCCAAGGCTGCTGGGATAGGTGACAAGACCATCGTTGGGATAAGCGACCATCAGTCAAGATTTAGCCGACAACGATTTAGTAGACGGCTCAAAATCTTGATGGCAAAAATATCAATTATGAACTTCCAATATCAAGCTATCATTCATCAGCCAGCCTTCGTCATCAATCGCATATTGAACACCGCAGTGGATCATCCGTCTTTTCGCCGTTTATCTGTTTTGAAAATCGATCAACGTTGGCAGAAGCAAAGGCAGCCCAGAGAGTAAGAGAGATATAAGGAGGAGGCTACTTGACTTGAAGACAATTGGAATATGAATCCAAGCAGCCCCGTGAAATGGAAATCGCGATCAAACTGCAAATTGAATACGTATCTAAATGACACAGCTGCTCCTTGAAAATACAAATTGAAGTGTTGACACCCTTTCCTAATAAAAATACAGCACAAGGAATGTTTTCCGTTGAACAAATTCATAAACAAGATCACTGTTCTGTTTAGCTCAAACTATACATCGAAATGATCGAGCGACAAAACTTAATTCTCTTGACCCAAGTAATCGCCTCTGAGAGCTGGATCATTCATTCGCTTTGGAATCCAAGACATCTCTTTCGCAAGCAATTTTCCATACACAAAAGACTCCGTACCGTTCATGTGATTCGATGGCTTCGCATCCAAGTACATGATAAAGAAAAGGTAGTGCCACAAATTGTGGTCTTCTTCCGTGTGACGCTTGAAATTGTTTGACAAACCCAAGAGAATGCCGCGATATTCAATGTCGTCCTTCGTTTCATTGCATACCAAGCATGTATTCATTTCGATTTCAACCTTCTTTTCGGACGACTCACGCAGGGACGTAAATGAATCAATGATGATACCCATAATGAGATTGACAAGCAAGACGAGAATGAAAATGTAAAATGCCAAATCGAATACGAGGCGTTCGTAAAATTGATCTGGCTGAGAGTAATCCAATGGATGGGACATGGTATTTGAAATGTAGTCCCCAATACCACCACCGCTTAAGAGGCCATAATGCATGTACGTGAAGAAACATTGCATCATGGTCGAGCACTCCATGTTTGATGAACTGTCCTTCATGAGATCTTGGTAGCGGAAAAATCCAATCAGGGAAAACAAGTAAATCACAATTGCACCAAATGCCATTGTAACACCTAGAGGAGCAAGATTTGAAGTAATGGCTTTCAGCTAAACAAAAATTTTAGATTGGTGATTTAATGGGTGTACTTACAATGTTGGACAATCGAGGATTAATTGCCAAAATATCAAGCAAGGGGAGTCCATAGTAGAGGTAACACAAAGGCGACGAATGGGATAAACCCATAAATGCACAAATTGTATAAGTCGTGAAAACGTATACTTTGCCTCGGGTGATAGTGTCAATGAAGGCATTGAACCAAAAGAGCAGATTGGAGCCCAAGCCTTCATCGTTGTATGTATGTTTACCTTCAATGTACGAGAAGTGATAAATGCTTCCAATTTTATGAAGAGCCAAAATGATGAGCACGATGATGTATGCGCCAGAGACTTTCATAATAGCAAATGTGACATCGTCATCAAAGCCATATTCCATATTGATTGCAGCGAAAATTGCTAACCAGCCAACTACGGAATGGGATATTAGAGGAGTGTCCCATGATCATGTTACCAATTGTAAATCCAACAGAGCCGATAGCATCCCATAATTCTTTGGAGATTTCTTTTCGGGACATTCGGCGAAGCTTAATAGGCCTCAAGAGCTGTCGCGCATATGCAAACGTAGCCTCTGTTATCAAATTGTATAGCCATAGTGAGCTGCACATGATGCAGAAAACACCTCCAAATACTGACAACAACCATTCAATCTATAGACGATAAAATATAGCACAAAGTAAAGTAACTTACCCATATATGAACCACAGGATCTCCATCATCTGGGTTGATGGAAAGCCCAATGACCATAACGAAATTGATGTACAAGCACACAACAAACATCCACCACCTGATTGAAGTTTGCCATTCATTCATCCACTCGTATTCACCGTTCGTTGCGAGGACATGGCGTGTGCGAAGCTCTTCAGCAATATTCCTGACGAAACTTTAGACGATACTGTTATGACTTCCGTACCTGGCTTCCGCAGAAGTAAATACTGCCAACGCATTTTCTTCACCCAAGTTCATGATGTTAAGCAGACGTCTCTTTTCAGGCTGTTTCAAGTACTTGGCTTCCTTGGGTCGCGGAAAGTATACTTTAATCGTGGAATCACTTCGAACAACTTCGACACTTATGATCTTTTTCACAAAAAACTGCAAATCATCATTATCTGCTTCAGCTTCCCGCCACTTCTTAGCGAAATCGTAGAGTTCATTTTCCGTCCCGGAAGACACTTTTGATAGAAGGGAATACACAATCCGCAGCAGCTCCATTGATTCAACGAAAATAACGTCAGACATTTCGTAATTACGCTTCGCCTTTTGAATTTCCTTGATTTTTAAACGATTTGTCACGAGAACACTGGCTATCAAATGGGGTTCCAATAATTCAGCCAAATGTAAGTGAACCAATTGATCTCCGCGGCCTTCCACCAGAGATAACAGTAATTCATTTGCGCTGTACTTCAGTTTGGTCAAAAGAAGTGGGTACTGTCCACTCTCACATTGAATACTTCCGAGAGATAAATCAGCACATAATCGTGGAACGACAGACTCAACCAGATACTGCTGATTTTCAAGGCACGGTCCTTGGCAAGCCTCGCTCAAAAATTCCAACGAATTGGATAAAATTTCGAGGTCAGACAATGAGAAAATTCCTCCTGCCTGCTTACACACTGCAGACATGAGATTTATTACAGCATCCAATATACAACGATTGAACCTGATACTTCGCATCATGCCTTGCCAATTTGTATGATGGCCTTCGCAAAGTAGTTGAAATACGTTTAAGGTGCTCAATTTCATTTCATGTGAAAGCCCAAACAAATGCGACATCAGGAACTTAAACAAATCAACTTTGAAATCATCATCGAGAGAGTCGTATGCATCAAAAAGAGCATCTTGCGCTTCCTGAAAACCATCAGCAAGAAGTTCCGCGAGCAAATTCATCGCGAGTTGACTCTTAATTGGGTTTGACAAATCTTTTGAGCTGTCCCTAACGCACCAGAATACTAATGACGATACGTTGGCCTTTACTGCCGTTGAGAGCAATTTCTTCCATTCAAGGCGAACATGCAGGAGATATTTTTCATCTACAACATTTCGATCCTCAGCAATCTTTCGCTTTGTCGCCAATGATTCAATAAACACTCGGAGACCAAGCATTGAGGCAGACGACGAGTAGGTTATGAGCCGAACCAAAGATTCCATCACGATATGAGTATCAATTAGTTCCACAGTTAATTTCCACGAATTATAGACATTTGTCAGAATTGACTCATTTTGCTGCAACGGTTCCACTTTCTCGATGGATCGATCTTTTGGTGTATCGATCGACTGGTATTTCTTTCCACGAAATGTTCGACCTTTCAATTTTGCCGATCGAAGGGCTGGAAAAGATTTCATTTGGTTTAGTTGTGGGATGCGTGACCCCTTGGATCGCTGAGCTACTTTTCCTCGGTTGTAATTATCTTGCTCAGTAATGATTAGAGAGATCAGATCAGGGGTACTTGGAGCCTCTTGCCGTTGGATATCAGCTAAATACTGAGCCACTGTCAATAAATGCCCGACTTCTTCGTCTTCTCTAAGCCATTGTTGCAAACGCTCGTGTGCTTTTAAAACAGCTGGCGTAACATATTTGCGCAATTGTGGCACCGCTACAAATGGGGCCAGTTTGTCAGATAGGAAATCCTTCGTTTCTTTATAGAAACGGCTAAGGCAAGCCCTGGGGTCCAGTGCCTTGCTGGGAGGAGAAAAGGACTGCTCAGATTGATAAGAACTGTGAATTTCGCGTTTTAACATTGTGAGTTGACCCATATTTGCGCACATAGAGGGCACTTTTAATGTCTCCATGATTTTTTCCAAACGTTGGTGGGCGTTCGCGCAACTAAATGAATGGGCAGCCGCAACATTTTCAAGCACTGACGCAATCCTTTTCATAGTACCATGTAGATGCCAATGATATTCTCGCACAGATTTGGAGTAATTGTCTTTCTTCACAACCAATGCAGTCCATGAACGAAGAAAAGGAACAATACCCAAAATCAGCACTGACTCGTCAATTCCAGTTTCCAAGTGGTTCAGACAAAATTGAAACGCTGGAGTGAGCAGCGACAACTCATTTAGAAGCCATGATTTTTCAAGCTCGCTGTCCAGGTACAAAGTTTTGATGAGCATCAAGCTAACTCGCTGGTGATCTTGCGTTGTTTTTGGGTGATTTAACAATCCAACAATCCACTTCAATGATAACACTGACTTACTCTCAAGGTGTCCGTAAATACTCTTGTTGGACGACCCATCAGCGACAATGCAAACCATATCAAAAATATGAATCTGCTTAGGTAAAGCAAGAGCAAGTTTTTTTAAATCTATTGCCGTCGAATGAAACAGGAAAAACATTGCCTCATTTTTCCACTCATCGCTTTTTGACTGACGAAGCAAATCGATAACGCATCGACCAGCAGCTTCGTTATGGTGTACATGTTTCAACAATGCCATGAAAACCTACAAACAGATTGCTATAACATGAAATACAAATTATTTCCTCACATCAGTGAAGCGGTTGTCCATCACTGTATTAGGCTGCCGCAGTAAAAGTAATACCAAGCTAGCTACATCATCAACGAGACTTGGTCTTGCTCTCAGTAAGGGGACCATGAGTTTTAACAAAGACAAACTCAAATCTTCGCTCAAGAAAGGAGCCAATAGCTTCAACATATCAAAAAACAATTTAACCAGATGGATTCGGTCCTCCACTATTTTTTCTTTTGACTGGCGATACAAATATAACAATTCATTGTCTCCCAAATCAAACGGCGGAACAGTCGTTAAATAGTAACGCCACTCAGCAGCTAGGACATCGTTTGGTGGTACAACAAACACATTCTGAGCCAGACAATCTTGAATATAACCGATTATACGTTCAGGAATGTGGGCTAGCCGAAGTAACAGGAAATTCGTCGGCGCATCCATTCGCCACTTTTTCACAATCAAAGCTGCATCCTGAAGTTGTTGAGTTGGCGGCTTGTTAACTTTCTTTTTCTTCCCATCTGCTTTGTGCTTGATTTCAATTGATCCTCGAATGACATGTACCCCAGAACCGAAAATCGAGTTGGCCTCAGCAAAAAGTTGACGCAACAAGACATTATCAGATTTCTTCAAATGGGCACACAAAGGTTTATCAACACGAAGCCAATCAAACGAGTGCTCAGGTAAAAGTTCAGAAAGATTTAAGAAAGCTTCCTGGGCCACAAGTGTATCAGAGTGCGTCAAGAGACTGGATAGGTAATGAACGATGGGTTGCTTTACTTTGTCTTCCAGTCCACTTTGGGCTTTAAAAAAGAAAAAATCGTCCGACTTGGCAACTATGGAATAACGAGTCAATTTTCGCGCGATTGGAAGAATTAGGCGTTGACAAGTTACGATCTAGAAAAATATTTGTCAACAAGTTCACAAATTTTGAATCTTACAATGGTTGAGCCACTGATACTTCGACTAAGCAGATTGAACGGGTCATTGTCCAAGAGGCGTTGGACCTCGAAACTTGTAATATAATCCCATTTCATTCCAACAGAGTAGAGCCATGTAACTGACTGAACGCATTTGCCCTTTTCGTAGGCGTACCATCCAATATCAATCAAACTATTCATGACAATCAGGAGTCGTTCGATAAAACCAAAATAAGCTGGGTCATCGTTGACTGAATCGATCAAACTGGATTCGATCAGTTTTTCCAGTCTCTTTAAAATGGCAAGGTTCATGGATAAAGCCTCGTTTATGCCAAGAAATAAGCTCGTATACTGAACTGGCTCAGGGGTGCTAACACGAGGAATATATAATGAACAAAATAGCTCCAAATATTGAGATCGAAGAGGGAATGAAAGTAACGTATTACAAGCACCTTCAATCAATAATTCTGGAGGAAACAAAGAGAAGAAGCGTGGTCTTACATCAGTATTCTTCAAGGATAATGCCGAAACTAGCTTAAGATGGTGGAGATAAATGATAATCCAGTTCTCCAAAGCATAAGATTGGGCTTCAGTCGTACTGTCTTTTTTCTGCAAGACATTTACAATATCTTGCAATGGCAACGCAATATGGGAATCGTCCACCTCAGCATTCGCTAAGCCAATATCTTTAACGGTGTTTCTATTCAAAGCTGTGGATGATAACAAACGTCCACGACAACAATCATTCCATCGCACCCAAATAACGTCCCCCCTCTGTGTCGTCTCAACAGCCATAGTGTCCCAATTCTTGAGCCATAGATCGGTCATTTTAATTTCATGGTCATACAATTTATAAGCAGTGACTGAGTGAGCACGTTCAGTTAGACTCAAAGCTATTAGAAATTGAGCTTTGTTCGTCCAACTGAGAGAATCAACTTTATCGCTTGTGTCCAAGGCTTCCAGGAGGTACGCAACGCTACTTGAATTCTTCGAAATCATACTGGTCATGATAGTTCTTGCATCGACATAGTTGGAGGCAAATTCCATGTCTAAACCTGACAAGATTTTAATTTTGCCGATTGGGTGCTCAAATTGGTCTTGGAGGTAGGACTCGAATGACGAGTTTCCTACAACCAACACTCGCATCGCTCTGAAAAATTGAACCTATTCAAGGACATGGATTCATAGGAATATTTATTGCGCCATTTACCATCATTTCTTTAGCTTCATCAAACGATGTAATAGCCCTGAAAACAGAGGTGGCAAGAAACATTGCTTCGAGAATAATGATATCGGAGCATATATGCAATAAACTGTCCCCAACGCCATCGACTATTCTAGCTTCCAAAAGATCGCATATTTGCTTGCTGACGATATGAACGTTATGTATACTTTTCTTAAGAGCCTAGATTACACATAAGACATAACGTCGTGATGTCAGATCGCACTTTTTCATTTAAATCCTTCCCAAGAAACAAAATGGCATCGTGGACCAAGTTTAGGAACCGCTCACGCCAGCTGCACACATGATACATCTTCTGGACGTTTTCTGGTTCGATTGGACTACATGAAAACCAGGCTCCATGATGGTTCCATACAACCTGTCATTATTTAGCACCAGTATATCAGACGTCTCTACCTTTTCTTGTTGAGTGCTCAACATCCAATTGCGTCCGCACTTGGCACAGGTGTGGGAAAATCGATATAGCATACTGCTGGCAGTTTCAATTCCTTCAACACTGTGCTCCTTTGCCTGGGTCGAACTCTTGATTTCAAAGGATACGGTAGCAACACTAGCCCCTAGTGTGGCATTCACCAACGAAGCAACAACTTGTTCTTTTCCGGAACACGGGCATTCGATTCCCAAAAAGAACCGCGAAACAACATGGCGGATTTCGTAAGATTTGCCATCAGATGACTTCTCCAATTCAAACGCAGACAGTATCTCCCCTTTCGCTGGCTTGACTTTGAGCCCCAAAGACTGAGGCAGAGGAATTTGGCGTAAGCTATCTCCACATATGGAATTAGTGTTGTGCGCGAGTTTAAATGGAGCGTGCAACAGGGGGTCGTAAGTTGTGTGTAAGCCTATTTCCACTGTTTTTTTCACACGACTCGCAACCAAATACACTGGTTTTGTCTTGGGAGCTCCAATGGATGTTGTGGGGACACAAGCACTCACTAGAGAGACCGGGCTCCAAGTATAAATATCATTGCCGTATTCTGATCGGAATTGGAACCATGAATAAAATGAAGCGAGGTGATCTAAACAGACCTAAACAGATTTCACGATATACTGAAATGCTTTGCCTTACGTTTGATTCATTTTCAGCTGCCATCGGATTCAATCTCAGATATTGTTGGGATTTTACGTGATAAAGCTGTATAACGGTGTCTGAAGTCACAAGTTCTTTGGAGTTTAGTATCTGGGACAGTTTCAACGAGTTGCGCTTTTTCTCTCTAGCTAGCTGTCAAGAGGGATTGTCATTCTAATAGTATACCGCTCATCTTCTGAATACGGGTCAGATATTTGAAAGTAAGGATGATCAACCGCAGACATATTAACGTGATCATAGGATAGTTTGGGATGAATACAAAAGACATGATCTTCCCATTCCTCGTCGACAGCGGTTGGCTGCAAAGTCTTCTGAACAAAGCCATCGCATCCCATCACAGTTCCTCCATCAATAGATAAGAAAATCATATCTCCAATGTGCAGGGACTCCATTGATGAAGATGTTCTTTGTATTTCAAGGGGATTTGTTGGAGTTTGGATCGGAAAGGACTTGCGATAAGTTGTATACAAGGATTTTCCAAACTCAATATCCTTGTACATTGCCAATGATAGAGCGCTGAAACCGTGCTACAAAAAATGATTTGTGATCTTTCAATGACATGACATACCTTGTTTTGCGAATGCACATTTGCCCCTCTCTGAACTAGTATTTCAGCTCCATGTTTATCGAGGTTTATGACGGCTCTCATCAAAGCAGTGCATCCAACCTAAAAATATCACAGTAATCATTTGAGGTCTCTTTCTTACCTTGTCTGATGCTTCTATTGATGCCCCTGAGTCCAATAAAATCTCAATCATGTTGTGTAGTTTGTGTGTTGAAGCTACGATCAGTGGGGTTTGACCATCCTACATCTTGTCTAAATGGATGAGTTGATCTATGTTTTACCTTGTCGGCCGTTTCGATATTTGCTCCTTTGCTCAAAAGATATTTCACAACATCCTCAGACGACGACTTAATAGCTCGAATCAGAACGGTTTCAGCAGAATATTCCTCCTAAAATGTGTTAAACCAACATTCAAAGTCCGCTTACAATGCACGTATTTTCGATATCAGACTTGGCTTCAACCAAACACTTGACAATATCAACATCAGCACTACCTTGTACGGCTAATTGCAATGCAGTCATGCCAATCTACGAGAAAGTGATTGTTTTAAGGATTTAGACCTGTTTACATGATCTCGTTTATTAACATCAGCACCACGACGAATAAGCTCTTGAACAATAGCAATCGATCCAAACTGTGATGCTAGCATTAACGGACTTCTTTTCTCCTGGAGGTAATTTATACCACGTTGCTTCTACGGCAAAACACATACCGAGTTCTCTCCGTCAATATCAATATTGCACTGTAAAAGCTCTAGTGCAACTTCAAAACTTCCAGCTTCACATGCCTTGTGTAAAGCAGAGTCTCCATCCTGGATAACAACCTTTAGAAGTTAGAACTAAGAATACTGCACCAAGGTTTTGCCATCGACATCAGCTTTTGCTTTCAAAAGAAGGCGAATATTGTCTGCTTGAGCACCAGCAGCCGCATAGTGAAGCGCTGAGTACTTTTTCTATACCAAAAATTATAATTCATCTCGCACTCAATAGTCTTTACGTCGTCTACGGCCAATACGTTGCATTTTGCTGCTACCAACAAAGCCACAATTTCGGAGTTCCCGCCAATTTGTGTAGCTTGGATGAGAGCTGTTCGCCCTTCCTGCAATATTAAGTCATACAATGATTCCATATTTTCTCGCACGTAACCTTATTTGCGAGGTCAACGTTCGCTTTTCGATTGAGCAACTCTTGAACATTCTTAAGGCATTCTACACTCTGAAACGCAGCCTAGATAAGAAAATATCCATGCGTCAAAATTCAACTGGATGAATACCTGAATTATATTGTTTCCACGAAAAGATTTCTCCTCGTCAATACTGCCGACCTGTATCGAGTCAAGCAGGAACTTCTAACATCATAATCGTACCACATCTTCCCCGCGAGCAGCCACCATTAATGCAGTGTCCCCCTAAATGATCCACTCAGAAGAACAGGAACAAGTGGAAGCGTGCCTCTTCGTCAACTGCATTGATGTCAAATCCAAGCTCCAAAAACCATCGGAGGATTGCTGCATCTCGTCCCGCTGATTCGACAAACGCCTTGGCCAGTACTGGTTGGAGTGACTACATCGCAATGGTAAGCACATAGATGTGAGCGATAAAATACAGTCGAGTGGATATCCACAGGCCCTAAAAGTCTTTTGACCTCGCTCAGATCACGCGAGACCACAGCCGAGATTATATTCTATAATGCGAAGAAGCTAGAAGCCCAAGAGCATAGCTTGTGACGTACCTCTTTGAACTGATCCATAGCTTTGCTATCAATCTGGATCAAATGAGGACACCGTTAGTTCACGTCGCCTGTACTTTCCACTTATTCCAGGGAACGCAAGTCGTGAATTGACTTGCCAAAGTATCATTGACACTGAGGGTGATATTCACCCAATGAAGAAGTGCCAAACTTAAAAGAAATTATCTTAAATCATTCCAAAGCAATACATCATGTCACCATTAAGTTCATGTCCGGATGATATATCAGCCATCAAATATTCTTTGTCAGCGCCACAGCCGTTCTATCAAGAAGAGTTGACTCATGAAGTCATGTGCAGGTAAACATAATCGGCAATTATTTAAAGCCACTTCTGCCTTAGTTGTCAAAACTGAAGCTTGCCCTTATTTCTCTCAAAGAGGTTTTTCACCTGGTCAAAATATTTGGTGATCGATTCAATTGAATGTCAACTGCACTTGTACTATTTAAGGTAAATTTGTCCAGGCAATAATTAAGTTCGAGAATTGTCGGACTCTTTATGTCAACGCTGATGAACGTGTGTGCTTCACGTGCATTCGACTCCTATCAATGTCTGCTGCCAAGCGTACCCGAGAAACAAGCTTTTCAGTTCAGGGTGAAAATTTTATGTGGAGATGTGGCTTGTGCCAGGAGCGCACTTCAGCAAAGCTCTTGAAAGCCCAGTATAAATTTAGTGATGTGAGCTGTTCGAAGAATGAAGCTCTGGCAGTAATATTGCCTTGTGCAAGGTGAAGATAAATCTTGAAGTCAGGTGATAGAAAATATTGACTGGGGAGCGTGGAAGGAGAGAATCGAATACTAGTGTGAATCCATTCTTAGAGAAAGAGCGTGGTTCGCTGAAGTTCTAAGAGATTGTGCAACACAACCTCTGGAGTGGTCCCAATGCAACGCGCCAGTTCTCGCTGGGCGACATAGTCCAAATCTGAAAAGCGGCCAATGACTGCTGTGTCTAAAAACGCTTTCTTGGCTTTCCACGTACACCACGCATCTGGCCGTCCTGTGCTTCTCGTATGAACAGCTTGTCGGAATTCCCTTGGATTCAAACCTACAATCACGAGGGTAAAATCCAGGGTAAAAGATCAAAGGCTCATTGCGCATACCGGCGTTTTGAGGCAGCGCGTTGATCATGATACTTTGCAGCGTGTACAGTCGTCGAAATAATCTCTCTTGGACTGGAATAAGAACTCCCAAGCCACCTTCGGCTGTCGCCAATAGTGTCACGTACAAAGGAATAGGACTTTCTAAAACGCGTTTGCGCATGAGAGACGTAACTCTAGCTCCGACATGAAAGTCAGATGTTCGAAGTAGTCGCTGCCCGCCCCGAGACTCGACATGCGTTGGCTCGTACTGCATGACATGAATGTTTGCTTGCATATCGCTAGCAATCAACCTAAGAAAGTCAAATACGATTATCTTTGAACAAGACAACGTACCCCAACTGCGTGCCCATGACTGAGACTTCGGTCGTTGTAATACTCAGCGGCTCGTAATCTTTGGCAAGCATGATAATGGTCTTTTCTTGAGGTTTCCAGTAGAGTAAATGTATACTCTTGTACAAATCTCCATATACAATGAATGATTTGATCACGTTGAGGCTCACAATGTATAATTGCGCATCGAAGAAAGCACAACCGACCAATTGGCCCCCCTTGAGCTCGTACACAATCAATTTTGACCCAACGGCTGCAAGGACATAAGCGCCTAGTTGTGATACCATCGAAATTCCGCCTTGCTTGTGCTCCTTTGCGTAAATTAGGTTGAGTTTCGGCAACTGTAAAAATTGTTATAAAAACATCAGTGAGATTTCAACAAACCTTTCGTCCTGTAATGCCTTGAGCATTTGTGTACTGAGCATAATCAACTTCGTAGACGAGCAATCGTCCCTTGCCGTTTTCGTCTTCACCATTTGGGCCCACGACACCTGTACCCACGACAATATATGGTTTTCGCTTTTGTTTCCATTCTTGCGGGACCAAGACAGGAGCATCCGACAGATACATGACTTTAATAGTCAAGACCACTTCGTATCGTTCCATCTGAATTGAGAAGACACTTTCTCTCATCAATTGCCCGTCAACTGATTGAATCAATTGCAATTCAAATTGCTCGTCCATCAAGCCTGAAAAATCCGAGCGCTCCATTCCTTCAAATATTTCACCAGGCTTCTGAGGTGTGTAGCCGTCCTCTTCAGCTTCTTCTTCAACTTCATTGTCGGCTCCTACATCAAACATGTCCCATGACTTCAAATTACACATTTTCCAATTTCATACCGTCGTCCAGAGGCGGTGGTGAAGAATGCGACACCACCACAGCATACGTTGGGGTCTGCAACGCTTCTTGGACTGCACCAGTGCCATGGCAAGCCACATGGATTAAATGATGAATTGTCTTGCCCATACTAAGCTTTTGGACGACGCAGCCACTAGAAGTTATTTTCGCTTTCGGGGGAATTTCGCACACCCGCAACATTCCATCTGAGTGAAAATATACAAATCCTTGGGGACAATTCCAGTGATGAAACGATGTCCAGCAGAGAACGGGTACTTGATTTTTCTTGGACAAAGGAACTGCCATGGGAGTTAAGCCAGCAAGGCCGCGACTGTTCCATATCCACATAGGCGATGCTCCTCGGAAAAATACACCAGAGTGATGCATCACTGAGTGAAACCTCGTCAACATGGGGTATCGAAAGAGAGTGGTGTTAAGCTGTGCAAACGACGATTCCTTTTTCAGGACAAACGGTCGAGTAATGCACTGTGTTGATCGGCGTACAAATTTATTGCCTTCGGCAACATACACGAGCAAGTCGCCATTAGCTACATAGACGACAAGCACCATTTTGCTTACGATGTTGCCATTACCAATTGCATCGTCGGGGCCAACTCGATGAATACAAATGTCCGCGACGGGAGACAACATGGATGGTTTTTTTGCGTCTTGAGAGAGACCAACCGATGGATATATTTGACCCGTCAGCTTGGAGTCGATTAGGACTTGAGGTGCAACGTTTAGACCAGGAAAGATTGCTTGAATAGTAAAATCAGGCAGACAGAATACAATCATCATTCCGGAATCGTAACAAATGGCGCAATACACTGGTTTTCCTTTCGACTCCTGGGCATCAAGGCCACGAGAAGCTTGAGATTTACGCTGTGAACTTGAGGACACATTGTATAATTCTACGAATATAACTTAACTCCAACAAAAATGTTATAGTCTTACCATCAACATCATCGTCGTCTCTTTCGAAGACGTGTGCTTGTGGAGCAAAAGTATCTTCGGATGGCGTGAAAAGTTGGCCCCAATCATGAAACAAGCAAACGGCGCACAAAATTCCTTCAGTTTTATCAATTTCTGGTTGGACAACAGAAAGGTCAAGATCATTTGCGTCGGCATAGATAAGACGGAGAGACCCATCACTCAGTAGAAGAATCACGTATGGATCTAAAATGTCGACAGACACTATACCAACGGATGGATCAACGCCTAGGCCGTCGCAATCGATGGCGTCCTCCAACAATAGCTCCTGCGTACAGGCAAGAGTGTCATTAGTTTCTTCAAGCAAGCGCACACCTACAACGATAGAATTTATTATTTCTTCGACGACAAAAGTATATTCAGTAGTACCTTGTTTGTACACTTGCACAATTCGTTGATTTCCCAAAATGTTCGCTGCTGCCAGGGTTGGACCCTCGACAAATAACCCAGACGACTCGAGAGGCAATGTATCATCGCCTGCTTTGAGTACCATTGTTTTGCTCTTCATGCTCAAAATTAAATAGCCATGATACTTAGCCGTCGCAGACCCGTAGACCGCCCACATGGCTCGGCATCCTTCCAGAGGAACTTCTGTGATTACAACCGGACGAATACCTACAACCACATTTTGGAGAGTTATAAATTGGGTGTTACGATGAGTACCTCGATGAATAACTGAAATGCTTGATTGTTCATCAACACCACCACTTAGAACAAGTTCCTCACTGGGTGCAGCACCTTCAACTTCCATTTCGACACCCATATCCATGGCAGTAACTTGGCCAATTGCCGTCAAAGTGTCCAGTAATTCCAGCTGATATTGTGCAAACTCTACATGTTCTGGGACGTCTGCTTGGTCAGGTGCAACTTGTGGCGTCAACACCACTTGATTTGAAATAATTCGTCGGCCGTAAAGATACATGTCTTCTTCATCTGAGTCCATGTCGTCCGGTACAGGGATCGGACGCACGACGACACTCTCCTGAGTTATTAATTCTGCTTAATTCAGTCAAACGATTAAAATAAGTACGAAATACCTGTGTGCTGTTCGTTGTTAGTCGAATACCGGAACAAATGTGAATCACCATCTCGAGTACCCAAAAAAAGCAAACGGCGATCCAAATCAACAGCCATTGATGTTGAAGCTGACAGTTTATACGGTGCAAATTGTCGTAACATCAGCTGACACACTTCATGGCCATAATATCCCTTTTGTTTCAAACTGCGATGACTTGGTAGCGACAGCACAAACAAATGACCACCTAAATTCAGCAGCATTTCGTCCGGTGTCAACAAACATGTTTGGCAATTTGTCAAAAGCATCTTAATATCTGGTAACAGTGGTGAAGCATGTAATGGATATTTCGTGCTGTCGATCGTCTTGTCAGCAAAAGCAGTGGTTGATAAACCAAAGTACTGGTTTTGATTCAAGTACATGATCGCGTTTTGGGAAAATACAATTGCCCCACCAAGAGGCGCTGGGCATGGCACAATCTTAAAACAATCGGATGGCAGCGATGCGATCGACCAAATCTTAGGATGCAGCCTCGTTGTTGTGTTGATGGACAAAACAGTCAAGCAGCATGTATCGTAGCCAGCAGCATACCGTCCAACAACGGCTTGACGGTCGCTTTCTTCATGAAGAAGCATCAAAGTTGGCTCTAAGTATCCTTCGAGAAACGCCATATCAATAACTTTGCCCCGAATGTCCAACTCTCGCAAACGCAACAAGAATGTTCGCCCAACAATTCCCGTCATGCCAAAAGAAGCCAACATGGATGCATATTGTTCCGACCGCGTCTTGTCTTCCATTTTTAAGCTAGCAATTTGATAAATAGCTTCATCTTCGTCGTCGTCATTAAGATCGTTCTCACGATTATCTTGGAGAGGAACGACAACCAATTGATCTTGGTATAGTAACAAGGACAGACATCGATGGTCCGGATCTGCGACTGTGATTGGAACACTAGACATGCCGCTGAATTGCGTCCGTCCAAAGCGCTCTCCTTGTAAAGCTGTGCCGAGTCCCATACCGTCTTCTTCAAAGTTGTGCATTGCTACTGTAGCCAAGTGGCCATTGTCGTATCGCACAAGGACGAGCTTTGCAGTGGCAAATGTAAGAGCCAAGCATGCAGTTGATTTCTTGAGGTGGATCAATTGAGCACTTTCCACTACACCTGCCAATGGAAACGAGTGCAAAAGATGTAGAACCACGTTTTGAGAGGACACAGTAGTCGTGCTTCCTCGAGGCATTTCAACGCGAAAGACATCAATGTGTTGGGCATAAACAACGACAAGATCTGAAGATGACTGGGAGCAAAATGGCCCAAAGAGACTAAAGAGCACACCAGAGCTCTCCACAAGATCTCGGTGGCACAAAAAGTGCTGGGAATGCGCCATGTCTCCGCAACCTTGACCTGTGGTGGGGTGCACTCACTGTAAGAATTAATATCAAATAAGCAATCATTTATTCGAGAAGAAATATTTATGCATCATTTATTTAAATTTTCTTTATGGACTGCAACTCGCAAAGTGTAATTTTCGCTTTGTCCGCAATGGTCATCTTGTCGTGGTTAAATTCGCCATGGCGACATGAAGTTAATCTGCAAGATGGCAGGCAAGCCTATATTGATGTTAGGAGGACCGCATATTTTATTGCTGGATATAGCTAATTTGATGCTTTATCGGCAGTTGTAGGACCACTACACTTTCTATATAGCAGTACTCGTCTCAGAGATTGATAAAATTTCCTGCCTCTCATCCAACAACTAAATTTGGCTTTATTGTTCTCTAGCCCGAAAATACCATGCGCAATGCGTTGAAATTGCAATGACTTTTCGATTTACAATCCTCTTGATGACACAAGAGTAACTGTGTCTCGTAGATGTCCCTTGAATTTTCACCTTCGATAACCAAGGTACTGGACTCTTAACTTGACATGCTGATTTCTCTTTTGAAGTTGCATGTGCATTTTGTACATGCAACTTCAAAAGAGAAATCAGCATGTCCTTAAACCCTCCCATCTCTTCCTTCGAAAGCCGTAATAAAAGTTTTATCAGGCAAGCCTTGAAATATTTTACTTCAATAATCCCCTTCGTCGGCGAACTCTTGATGTGTGGTCCATGGATCTGAGTGGTTTCTCCAGCGATACTCCTACAAGATCCGTTATTTATTAAAGACCAGACATGAACCAAACCTGTTCCCAATTTCGATGAAATTCTTCGTCAGAGTTTGCATCTGATTCTTCCTCATCAGGATAATCGTTGAAAATATGTCCTTCATCGTTTGAATCGACATCGTCTCTATGAAAACCGTTTAGACTACTTTCCCCCAGTTGGGAGCATACTCCAATATGTCTTCATTGTCGCTGCTATCCACATCATGGACGAGCTCTCGATCTTCAGAGTCTAAATCGCCAAATGCCTCGAGGGCCAACCATCTCTCAACGGATGTGCTGACTATCAAAATCATTTCTAAGAACCCAAGTCTCATGGCAAATTCATACCAGCTACAACAGGTACGTTTTCGATTTCGACAGTTGCGTGATCATTTGTAGCCGTCATGTCAATGCTGTAGACATCATATACGTAGTCCCTATCCATCTCCATTGCCTCACAAGCTCGCAAAGCAGTCGCTGCAGCTACATGACCTTGTGAAGTCGCAATGTCCGCAGCAGTTTTCCCATTCCAATCACGGAGTAAGACACTTTCCTAGAGCAAGCATGACACATTTCGTCAGAATTGTTGGCGTACAGGTTTAAGTGCGAGTAACTTCTCGATCACATCCACTCGATTGTTCATTGCAGCAGCCATCAAAATGGTACCTCCATCGGCAGGTCTTTGAAATTCGACGGGAGATGCAATTTCATTCTTGACGCGGAAAAAATGGCTGAAATCGTTTCGCTGGAATGCAATCCAAACGGCTTCGTCGATACTGCGTTCCATTGGATTGAGGACACGGTTCTTACGCTTGACAAGCACGTCATCCACTGTTACTTGAAGTGTACTGGAGCCTGGTAAAGTGACGTCCACAAGATTCAATCCTCTGCTTTGTAATACCCGATCCGACCTATCCAAAGGTAAGCGATTGATCATGTGACATGCACTTAATCAGACCTCTTTTGTTTGCGCTGCTGGTCTTGCTGTTCTCTCGTCGTACGCTCATGTCGTCGTATATTTTTGTGCAAGTCATTGTGGTGGCGTTGGATGCTCTTTTCTAGTCGCCTGTGGACTTTCTTCTCGTCCGTCGTGGATGACACGGTGTCTATACGGGTGAACACAAACACTGATGTCTCGGCTGTAGAGCTCTGGTCGTTCTTTGCGTCCCTGTTATCCTTCGCTAGCGACAATGCATTCAGAGCATCTTCCAGTTTGACTTTCTTTGGGAGAATGAGCTGGCTCTGCACGGCCAAATGCTCCACTGGCTCGTCTGTCCGTTTTCGCTTGATGCGCAATAGAACTTTCTCGGCCATGACTTTTTCAAAATGGAATTCCTTGGACATAAATGCAAATTAGCGTTTTGAATCAAATTAGTGTTGAATGACCCAAATAACACTAATTTAATTCAAAACGCTAAAAATGTACCCAAATAACACTAATTTAAGTCAAAACGCTAATTTGCATTTATGAAAATCGATCAAATATGAAAATTCATAGAACATTCTACTCAACTGGTATCCCAGATTTGTTTAGAATTACTTAGTATAATACCTCGTCAACTCATGCACCTGAACCATGCACACAAGAAGAGCAAATACTAGTATATTTTCGTGGCCGCTAAAACTTCGTGAAGGAGATTCAATATCTTTTAGATGTGGTGTTACTCCCGTGAGTTTCAGCCGACAGAAGCCAATTCGCCTTCTAACATTAAAATGCACTATGTAATGTGGAGCATGTACTTCGCCACATTCATTGAGACTTCAGGTAAGGCAAAGAGTGCCAAAATCAATGAAATTATTCACCGCCTCTCAGCTGTCGACTAAATAATCCAAGGTGTATGGAGAGAGAGATTGTTTATAGATGTTCTCCTTCTGGACAGGGAGGGTTGGTTTACAATTATGAAGCTCACTGACTCTCAGTTCGCGAAAGCTCCCAAATAGTGGCTGTAGCGGAAATAAGGAAGACGAGAGCTCTATGCTACAGTACTGAAGATTGACACTGGCTATGATCAAGCTCTGGTGAAGTGAAGAAGTCAAACGGAGAGTGCAGTAGAATGAAACCACAAAAAAAATTAAGAGAAATAAAATCGGATTGCATATACGATGTAAAGATAATGAAAGTGAATATTATGATCTGGAATCACTGAGTCAGTGGAATAGCTGAAAGGAGATGCAATTCGCCGTCGCGTTCAAGGCGAGATCGAGCTGAATCAGTTTCTTCAATTAAAAAGAAGCGCCAAATTTTCACGTCGAAGATGTAAAACAAATTCTTGACACGTAGTGACAGAAGACCATTAATTGCTGCCGATGCAGGATCAATGTAATACAACTAGACAAAAAGGTATGATCGTGACAAAAATTACATGACGTACGTTGCGGTCAATCCAGTGACCTGGTTCAAATACATATTTAGCTGATGCAGACAAAAAGAGATAATCTTGACGTGTTGGAGGTAGTTTGGGATGCCGAAGGCGTTCGTACAGATAACAGAGAATAATTGAGCCGATACAAATTCCAACAAGACTTAAAAATTGAGAGAAACTTCCAATCGATACAGTTCCTAGAAACAATGGTCATGGAAAATTTACATGAATGCCTTATACCGCTGGAACAAACAACTTGAAAGTCCACTTGCGGCATTGTGCAATCTCGATACATTGTGGCTGTATGGGTGGCTGGAGACGCCCAAGACAATATTGCGGCAAGACCCCAAATCATGAAATTACACTTGAATACGTAAGCTGGAGTGTATTGGGCCGTAAAAACCATGAGGATATCACTGAGGACAAATCCAAGCCACGATACTTCACCTGCAGCGATAAAAGTTTTGAAAATTCGCACAGTCTGATCGCTTGAGCTTTCATTGGCGACGTTCGATGCAGAAGCCAAGAGCCAAGCTTGGTTTGCCATGACAAGAACAAGACTTTCAGTACTGAGCAAGCAGATTGCCGCCATGCTTCTGACGAATAAGAATGTCCGACCGATCCAAACGAGGCCAGCATCTCGATTCAGCTCCAGCTGAATCAAGTGGGGTAGATTTAAGCCCTCGACGTATCCTTTGTTGAGCAGGAGATAAATTGTTGCAAGCACAGCGACACAAATAATGACGGTAGTCACGTATACGCAGACATATCGAATATATGTAGCTACATTCACTGGGATTTCCAAAGGATTAACCAAACATGACAAATCTGTCGACGTTGCGGAAATAACTCTGACCGTACCAATATCTCCCTGGAATTTAATAACTTCGCGGTATGCAGTAGCCCAGTCGTAGACAAGTGCCCATGCTGCAAAATGAAATGCTGGATACGCTGGGTCAAATATATTGTATCGAAGGAGTGCTACGTTGCCGTCAGCAGTTTTGCCATATTGAACCATTTCAACACCAAGCTGATACAGTTCATCTCTTGCGATCTGAGCAAGTGGTTGTAATGCTGGAATTACGGAGGGATCGGGTTTGATTGATATATTCAGAAGTAGCTGAACAGGCATGTTAATAGCGAAATTTGTGCATTGAGCCAATGTTGGACCCGTCATGGTGCTACAAACACTGCTGGTTTCATTGGCTGTCAGGTTTGCGCGAACCAAATTGGCTCCTATGACGCTATAGAGTCTTGTCATGATCGACATCGACAGTGTTTCTTTCACAGTGGAGCCGCAAGCAGCAGTGATACTCGTAAAAAGCAATGGTCCGCTAGTTAACGAAGCAGAGGATACGTCGTTGCAGAGAAGATTCCCACCAATTGTATATTTGACGTTTCGCCAAGGCGGAGGAATATATCCAATGTATGGAACATTCAAAATCGCAAGGTATTGGGACCCAAAATCCGCCGAGAGAATGCGCCACGAGTTCATAGTGTCTCGAAAAGCCAAAGTAAACTTGGCTAAAGAGGCTGGCACTGGAATATGTTTCAAATCGACGGACCCAAATGGTCCGATGGTTCGACGAAAGATACCATAAGCTCCGTTGCCTGTCAAATCGGATGTTCGCAATGTTCCGTTCTCAGGTGTTCCTATGGCAGTGTCTAAAGAAGCCCCCCAACATGTTCTCAAGCGCTGCCACTGCGCATTACGCAAATATACTGCACCGTTAGCAGAATAATTTTTATTGCAACGCGCTTGTCAAGTGGCTGAATTTGCCATTTCCCATTTTTTAGTGAAGTCGAGCCAGCAATATTGTGTTGAGATCCACGGAATCAAACAAGCATCCATGTTACGTAACCCAGGAATGACCATTTTAATATCATTACCATCCATTGACGCGACAATGGAAGCGTAGAGTGCCTTCATATTGACTGCCACAGCTGTCGGTAGGGATATTGTGTAATTCGGTGTGTCAATGAAGATAGTATTGTCCAAGGCAACAACGCCCTCAAAAGGATGCACATACATTTGAGCAATGTATAGCCGAGCTAAATATATGTGTTCTCTGGAAGCGTTGTAGTTTGGCCACCAAAAGTCGTTCGCCATATTGGATGCTGTAAGGTTCAAATAGGTAACGCTGCCGAATATGGTCGCGCATACATATACAAAACCAGCAGCGGTGACAAATCGATTTGCTGGTTTAACGGCGGGTGTTTTCTTCTTCTCAACTTTTCTCGAAGAAGAGTTTGTCTCACTGTTCTCGTCGCCTTTGAAAACTTGATTCAGCTGTGGAGGCTCGAATACTTTCATTTGCCACTTGACCACACCGCGACCTGCGGTGGACAAACTCTCAGCCACAACAAGCCATAACTTTAGATCAAAAATGTACTGACGATAGGTAAGCAGTCCACACATGATGCACGTCGCACGGTTGATGATCCAAGCGCCATCATGTAACATTTGTCGACTCAAAAATGACGTAGCTGATCCAGAAAGCAAGAGATGCCCGGTAGTGACATTTTTAGTGGGAGGGTATAACCACTCCCAAGCAAAATTGGCTACAAAGCAGACAAGCGAAGATAAAATTTGAATAACGAAAAGTGAAACAACTCGCGAGAACGTCCCAATGACCACTTCACCACTCGTGCAGATAAAGGACATTGCGTTGAAATTAAATGCGCACTGGCGATTAATCGTCGACGTCATGTGATATGGGGAGGAAACATCGAGCACAAGATGTATGAGCAACGAGATGAGTGTACTGACTGGAGCGAAGTATGGTCGATTGTAGCGGATACACAGGACGACACAATCGTGGATCACATGCGATCCACATTGCTTCACCCGCTACGAGCATCAATTCAAAAAAAGAACGGGAATTAGAATCGAAGTAGGAAAATCCCCGGCGGGTTTGGAAACTCGACGTTGTCGAACTCAAAAGAATCACTGCTGTCATACCACGGACTATGAGCAGAGAACGACCAACCCAGACAGAACCGACAATACGATTGAATTGAAAAAAGTTTCGCCCGACAACTCGACCACGCAAGTAAAAACTGTGTCCAAGAACGAGAACACCAACAGTAAATAGCATTATCGTCAAAACCACGGATATAACCCAGAGATACGTGCAAGCGCTTTTTGTCACTTCCAAAGCTTGGGCTTGGTTAACCATAGGATTATACTTGTCTGAAATAAGAGCAATAATATTTACATCGCCTTCGAATGAAATCACTTCACGGTAAGCCTGAGCCCATTCATAGACGTACATCCACCCAAAGACGTCCCACGTAGCAGTACCACCGAGAACAGGTTGGCGCAAAAATCGAGGCGTTGAGTTCTTGGTATTAATTGCCAATTGAATGGTGCTCACACCAAGAGCCTGGTTAGTGACGCAGGCGGACGCACATAATACAGTACATATCAATCGAGTTGAGCGATCCAATGTTTTTACGAATGAGTTGTACGCCAGTTGTGTTGGATATTCCAAGCATCTTTTCATAATCGGATTTGCATGTAGATTCCAAGCTGGATCACAAGGAACACACGCATACGCAGCTGGATTCGCAAGATACGTTGAGTAATTGCATGGTGCTACGAACCGTTGGTGCTTGCTGTCACTTCGGACAAAGCTTTATCCAGCTGAATTGGATGCTGTGTAGTCGTTTGGCGTTCCCCAATACATCAAATTGGTCGTCCATAGTCCAGTTCGAGAAATGTAGAATGATCGCTTCAACGAGATGTTTTGAACCAAGCCGAAAGCATTCTGCAAGCTTATCGTCTCTCGCACTCCCTACGACAAACCATTGGTAAATTGCACGGCAAATCGTTTGATGCCAGCTTGTTGCCAGTACGCAACTTCTATCTCGACATTTACAGAGGCATAAGGCGTCGTGGCAAGCCAGCGCAGTCCTTCCGGTGACTTGCGCAATGCATTTCCGATCGTCGTATTGAACGGTCCTCCGTACTGCAAAGCCATGTACAAGTTCCAGTTAATGAGACGGAATACGGATTCCCAGTAGACAGCTGCGTTGTCTAGGTACCGGGCATAACTTCTTTTTTGTCTCTGGTCTGTGTGGGCAACTTCCCATGTCCGATTGAAGTCCACCCAGCAGAATTGCGTCGTCACTTGGTCTGGTCCACCGAGAGGTCGAAGGCCTCTGATGATTGTGGGCAGGTCATAGCTGTACGCATCGAGCACGAGTCGTGAATAGACTGGAGTAATGTAAATGGGCGTATAGTACTGAGAATAGTCCTTTGGAAAGCTTGCCATGGTTAGATCCAACGAGGTCGAATTCAGGTTGAGCTGAGCGTTGTACACGTCGATGACAAAGGATTGTGCTCCAGATGCATTGAAGCCACCCCACCAGAGATCATTGGACATCGCAGGTGCCAAGAGGGACAGATAGACAAAACTAAGGACGAGGGTAACGACAAGGTATACAAGACCACCAGCCGCTTGAATCATTTCTGGCCGAGTCATTGCATTTGGGTCACCAGAGGCGTCGCTAGCATTTTCGTCGTAATGATATTTAGCAGTGACAGAAAATCGAGGTTTGTTGCCGTTGCCTGTTAGAGATCGACGGGGCATAGGTTCAGTCGAATCCTATTAAATTCTTCCGCCGAGCATGGGTGAACGCGGGCACTCTTGGGTGATTCTTTAGAGCATGCCCAACGCGGCCACGCTAACCCGCTAACCATATAGAATTTAGCGTTCTAGCTTGGCAAAGTCAAGCCCAACGGTGTCACGCTAAAAATAGCGTGTAACGAAATTCTAGCGTGCACGCTAGAATTTCCACTAGATTTGGCGTGGTGAATAGCGTCTGGCGTGGTCGATGCCATATAGTCCCGAAACGTAGAGGATATGACCGTTGGGCTTGCTCAGGCAATCACGCCAAATTTTGAGTGAGTAACGCACGCTAGATTGGATTTAGCGTGATGGAATAGCGTTGTCGCGTTGGGCATGCTCTAAGAGTCTCCCGCGATTTGTTGATTCACGTCCATGCGATTTTCACAAATGCTTTGCAAATCGCTAAAACCTGAAGGGTCACAGCAGTTTCACCAAGAGGTTTCGCTTCTAAACTTGCAACTCGACGGATACAGTGTACTAGTAACCCCGATTACATTCATAATATTGTGGATAAACCCTTGGATTTGAAGAGTAATACCTTCCACATTACTGACGAGAAGGGAACGTCATCTGAGCTAATCGAGAATGTGCTCACTCTCAAGCGGGCCAGGAACATTTTCGCTTCTTTGTCCCTGGTCTCTCAAACACCAAGAAGAAGATTATATGCGATCCCAGACGATCATTTTTCTTTTGCGATATTTTGTGTCTATAGCCCTCATGACGAATGACTCGAATAGAAGAGCAACCTAACGTTACTGGAAGAGTACAAGGTACACTGGTACACTGTACTAGTAGTGTATTTTCCGAAATTGTCTTTGAAGGATGATTGTATCATTAAGGAGATTCAATGCTCTATGACAATGTTTAGGATTCACCAGCGTGTGTCATCATTCTCTCTAACACATCATTGGACATCTGACATGTGAAATACTACGAGAAGGAAATTACTCGATCTAATCCCAATTCGCACAGCATAATCCAATGTTCCAATTGAAAAGCGGTTCAGAATTGACGTGGCTGACCCTGCAAGCTCGAATGTTGCCAGCAATGTGCGTACAGCTTGCCCAAGTGTCGATGTACGAACAAATCGATCGCGAAAACGACTTGGAATGTTGAAGAGCAGACCTCAATAATGTTAGGTACGTTAAGACAAGCGGACATCGATTATGGACGATCTCATGACGAGTAATTACGACGAAGGCAACTTCGCGGCCATAGTCAGAGTTTTAAAGTTGATTTGACTTGAGTTTCGCACAAGTGCTTGATCAATGCATAATTTGTAACTTGAGTGTGGGTTTTTGAGAGGCAGCGTAAGACGGACAGCTTACAATTTCCCATAATTATTTTCCTGCATATGACTTGATTATTAATAAATGATGCTGACACATCAATGAAATCTGACAATCCATAAGTTACGCTAGAGATATGACATCATTGGACAAAAGCTGACCAATACTTGACAACCAAACTTTGTCGAAGCACAACGTCACTGTCATTTTGTCATTTGTGGCGCCTTCGAAACAAATCTGCAAGATGAGTGATCATGGATATGATTGAAATACTTTCATCAATAATTCAATATATTTAAACGAATGGTTTTATAGCTGGCATTTCACCTTTTTCTTTTTGATCCGCTAGTACACTAAATCGCAAAGGAATTCTTGTAGACTATTGTGCGATGTTTATCTCACTAAGGCCTGTCCGCGAGTTTGAATAAGGGTATGTGAATCTTTGTATTCATTTTTGTAAAAAATCTATTCCAAGGCTATGAATTGCTTGGCCTTATTCTCACATCCACTGAGCTACATTAGAATCTTGAACCACCGTTTTGGGACAGCAAAACGGTGGTTCAGGACACAAGCATCCTTAGATTTGGAGCATGCATGGGAACATGGTCGGGCTGTTCTCTGCTGAGGAGCCGCAGAGTGAGCAGTGAACCGACAACTCTGTCTAGATACAGTAATGCGGAGTAGTCATCTAAATAAACTGATGATTTAATCTGAAGTGAGAGTAAAATGCCCTGGATACATCATAAATATAGCTACGATTGTAGTGTTAATCAATCTGAAGAGCCAAACAAGCTCGAAAAAGGCGTGTATGTTTAAACATGGATGATTGAGTTGAAAAAATTAGCTACATTTATCCCATCAGATCTATGTATAAAACGTAGCACTGTTGTCTTACGCGATTCCATCACAATTGATTATGTCAAATCAGAATTGACTCGTCAGGTGGTGTAACATATCATGGATTTGATACTAATCTGGTCCGAAATGATTGCACCGAAAAAGTTTGGATTGGCGGGATTTTTCTAACAAGAGGAGTTTGGAATATCTGATTGGTGGAATGAGTAGCACAAGATCTCTATTTTCATTGGTTGTTTTTAGAACTTTCGAATTCGTAATGGTTGCTGAGCTAGAGCTTCTCGACGGACGACAACGGGGCAAACAAAATGAAATATCTCCCGCCACCACTTCATAACTCAATAATACTCCGTCTGCACAAGCGCATTCCGTTGTACTCATGCCTGATGACCTCTCAACGACTTCTCGTGCTCCTGGAGTATCTCTGACATCAAGGAGACGTCGAAAGAACCTCGGTCCAGAGGAGCGGCGAGCAGTCTATGAACACCTTCTGGAGCTCTCAGATGGCGGACAGCTTCCAGCACGCGCATGCCAGCATACGGATAGACTGTTTGAATGCAATCGCACAACTGTAGCGCGCATCTGGAGCCGCGCACGAACATCAATCGAGGCAGGAAGCCCGACCGCCGACATCTCGTCCAAAATCAAAGGTAAACCTCCCATAAATAATATTATCATCAATTTACATGAGTATAAAATTCTAAAGTATACTTATCCTAGGTAATTCTGGACGCAAGAAGAAACTAAGTACTGAAGATATCGAAAAGTCCATCAAGGCTGTAGATCAACATCAGCGCCAAACCCTCCGTTCACTCTCGGCTATTTCAAACGTTCCCAAGACCACTATTATACGGCATATGAAAGAGTAAGAGAGGCTCAAGGCACGGTCAAGTTACGTGAAGCCGCTCCTGACAGAAGACAACAAGATGGCACGATTGCGCTTTGCACTGAGTTTCCTCGAGCCTTCGTCGAGTCAGAACCAACTCTTTGACAACATGCACAGCTATGTTCATGTTGATGAGAAGTGGTTTTACTTGACGAAGGTTCGAAGGAAATTCTACGTGTATGAAGACGAAGAACTCGCCGCACGTTCAGTGAAGTCCAAGGGCTTCATCACAAAAGTGATGTTTCTTGCCGCTGTATCCCGCCCTCGCTACGATTTCCACCGCAAAACCGAATTTGACGGAAAGATTGGTGTTTGGCCGTTTGTGGAGATTGTTTCTGCGCAAAGATCCAGCAAGAACCGCCCAAAAGGATCGACTGTCGTTGTGCCGAAGAACGTCGATTCATTGACGTATCAATCGGCGATTCTGGAAAATGTAATTCCAGCGATCAAGGAGAAATTTCCCCGCGCTGGACAAGTGAAAGGTGTCACAATTCAGCAAGACAACGCAAGCCCCCACAAGAGCTTGACGACGGAATTTCTTGCTGCCAACGGTGTGAATGGCGTCTCTGTCGTCAACCAGCCTGCCAACAGCCCTGATTTCAACGTTTTGGATCTCGGATTCTTTAATTTTATTCAAAGCCTACAGTATCAGAAGACTACTCGAACTATCGAGGAGCTCATTCTGGCTGTGGAGGATGCATTTCGTGAGCTTCCAAGTAGCTCTTTGTCAAAGAACTTTCTTACACTACAAAAGGTGATGGAAATATCGATGTCTCTCGGAGGCGGCAACGATTACAAGCTTCCTCATATGCGAAAGGATGCTTGTATTGAAAATCTTCTAGAGTACAATGTCGAATGTGACCAAGCTTCATTGAAAATGCCTTGATCCAGTTAGACTTTCGACTTGGCGAAGAGGCCTACATGGAAGGTCAAATGAATTCTTTTGAATAAGTACACTTTTAATAAAGGTATTTTTGATTTTTATTTCGTGGCATATTTATGCATTCTGACAGTTCCATACATTGAATAAGTGAAACTCGACAATATTACCATACAAAAATCAAGATATTTTTGCGTGTGCAAACTTTTCGGACCAGAGTAGTACAAATTTTGGGTAGCGGCACCGATTCGCGAATCGATCCCATTGGCTGATTTTTCAATGTCAGGATCTGATTGGTTCAAATGAGTCTTGAATTTTGTATTAGCCAATCAAATTGATTGATAAACGACTCAACAAATCATGCCGATATCCGAAATTTTGCTCGAAAGCACAATCTCACGTAAAATGTCAACGAGTTGATTCTCTTCGACTTCGGAACTTCATACTACCATCCAACCTCACTATTGCTCAGTCTTTTCCACATCACTGAGTCTAGTGAAATGAGGTCTTATGGGGCACGACATGGCGGCGACGTTTCGCTTGACCTCTTTTCAAACAACCTATGGCTGGAGGTACGACAAACGTTACGAGGAAAAAATTGCCAACTGTCATTACGTGGAACGACGATATTGGTTACCTTGATGCGAGCAATACCCGCAGGGCCGAAATGTCCATCAAAAGTAAGGCAAATCCGTCCCAACTCTGTTTAACATTTGGGTCTTACAGATGGCCAAACAGCAGCTGTTCCAAGCCAATGTCCTACGACATTTAGTCTTGACTCTGATTCCATGGCAAAGAGTTAAAGACTCGAAGCTGCTGGCGGCCTCGCTCAAACATGTCAGCACTCTGACACTCCACAATTGTGGACTTTGTTGAACTCGATGGACATCTCGAAAGTGTGAGATTCTCGAGTTTGAACTTTACCAACCGTTGGCAATGATCGAAATCCCTCGAAGCGTGAGAGTTGTCGTTGTGCATTGACAGAAAAGGGAACTAAACATTGACGTGGACTGATCGGACAACCCTGGACATTGCATGAAGTTTTGGTATGTAGATACAACAAAAAAGTAGTTGGCTTAGAGATAGATCGTTAAATGCTATCAATCACTTTCCGATTTCTCTTCCTTGGTCGAAGTCGCTTGCCTCACAGCATTCTCAACAACACCTCTGCATCTCGGTCGCTTCCGCACCACCAACGAACGAACGACCATGCGAATCAACAGGATCTAAGCCCAAAAACCACGCACAACAAGCAAGGAAGATGTCTACAACGACAAGTATCAAGTTGAATGACCACAATTTTCGCGATTGGCGAATATACCTCCAAGGCCGTCTCATGGCAAAGGGGTTGTTCCAAACACTGTCGCCGACTACAAGCAACGTCATCAGTGAAGAACAAAATCAGAAGGCTTACGGGATTCTGATTGAAACTCTCGAACCAGAGCAATATCGATATATCGACGGTATTGCAGCCGTGGACCTCGCATTCAAAGCGCTTCAAGCGCACCACGAACCGATCACAAAGGCCGACCGCATCGAGATCTTAAAAGAATGGGCACAAATCAACTGGAATCCTAAGAAGGAGAACCTACCAGACTTCATCCACCGCTTTGAAGTTCTCATGCGACGACTTAAAGACGTTGGCATGACGGAGACCAACGACAATTTGGTCGCCAAGTTACTTGCACTTATGCTCTGGAGTTTCCGCCACATCGTAGACCAGCTGCTCCATACGGAGAACCAAAGCGTGGCAACAATCAAAGTTGAGCTTGAAGCAGAGTGGAAAGCCGCCGTAAGAAGCGGAGCTATGGTTAAGAATGGAGATATGACAAACGACGAGCGAGCACTCACTGCGGACGGTGGTAGAGGGTCCCACCAAAGTCGAGGACAAGGACGAGGACATGGCCAAGGCCAGGGCCGCAATTATGGACACACTGGTAAGCATGGCAACGGCAAGAAGAAAGGAAAATGCCATTACTGTGGAAAAGAAGGGCACTGGAAATCAGAATGTCGAAAGAGAGCCGCAGATGATGCCAAGAAACATCAAGATCTGGCCAACCGTGCGACTGAGGAAGACTGCATGTTCTCGGCATATGATCGTCCATGCGCCCCAAATGAAGATAAAATCATCGATGATGACGTACTCCAACCACCAAAACCAAATGAAATCGACACTGCTGCCGTGCAGCCCAGAAACAACCGCGATTTGATTGTTATTGATTTTGCAATGACGGCAGACGAGGGACCCAGCCACAAAATTATCATAGACTCGAGAGCGTCGTCATGACAGGGGCCGGCAGTCATCTTCAAGACAAAGAAACATGCAATCGACGAGTGGTTGTTGCCGACGGGAAGAGCGTGGATGCCAAGTGCCTTGGCAAAATGAAAATCAAAACTTCATTGGGAACAAACATTACTCTTGTGAACGTATTGTTGATCGAAGGCATGCCAACAACACTGTTGTCCATCCCAGCGCTTATGCGTTCGTCCCTCAACGCCTCTGTCAAATTTGAAAAGCAAAACTGCACAATCTACGATGGTAAGAGACAAGTGGCACAAGCAAGCCTCACGAACGATGAACGACTTTACACTCTTGACGGCACGATCACCCACGAACACGCAAACGCGGCCTCGGATGATACAACCCGTCTATGGCACAACCGCATTGGGCACTTGCAGCTACCAGCCCTCCTACTTTGCGCTAATGTCGGGCTTGGCGTACCAAAGTCGCTCGGCAACCAAATGGATGCATGCTTGGATTGTCCATGAGCTAAAATGCATAGGTTACCAGCCGTCAAGACTTCCACGCGCACCTTCAAACCAAGAGAATGTTGGCACTCAGACACAAAGGGGCCACTACCCACGATGTCACCGGGAGGCAGTCGCTACTACACAATATACGTTGACGACGCCACGGGATACAAGATCGTTCGCATCGTAAACTCCACGGACTCCGAGACGCAAGCGAAAATTTTTACCGAAATTGTCGCGATGTCGGAACGGAAAACAGGACTAAAAGTCAAGATCCTTCGGACCGACGACGGACCAGAGTATCGTTCGCATGACTTCGACGATTGGCTTAAGAAGCGTGGCATTCAACACGAACGCTCAGTAGCCAGCAACCAATCTCAAAACGGAGTCGCCGAGCGAGCCCATCGTACCCTCATGAGATCGTCCAATGTGATCAAAATGACCTCATTGCGCGCCATACTCGCGGTAGCTAACTCCCGCAACCTGATAATCGAGCAAGCCGATGCAATCAATGCATACGTACAAGCAAAGTTAGAGCGACCGATATGGGCGGTCGAACCAGAAGGATATGTCACAAGCCCTGGACTTGCAGCGCACGTCCACAAGGCACTGTATGGCCTCAATCAAAGCGGCCGTGAATGGGAACTCCATTGCAAAGAAAAAATTGCCGAGCTTGGCTGGAAACAGAGCGCATATGACCCTTGTGTATTTACACGTGGTAGCGGACAAGACACGGAGATACTTGGCACGTATGTCGACGACTTTGTCATGGCAACAACAACGAATACACGAATGGACACGATCATGGACGAATTGGTATCCAAAATGAACTTCAAACGTATGGAGCCAATCAACTATATCTTGGGCATCAAAGTCGTACGCATCAAAGGCAGCAAAACAATCATCTTGACCCAAGAAGCATACGCCAGCAAGGTTCTCGCACGATTCAACATGACTAATTGCAACTAGTGGCGACGCCAGAAGTCCCAAATCAAGAAGATCTATGGTACGATGAAAGTCAAACAACTGTAGATCAACGGGAGTACCGTGCTATCGTTGGATCCTTGGTTTACTTGATGATAGATATGTACACGACCCGATATCGCACATGCCGTCCAACGACTCTCGCGACACTTGCATGACCCAAGAGCCCCACATATGATTGGTGCAAAAAGGGTATTGCGATACCTAGCAGGGACAAAACATTATGGTATTGCGTTTGGACGTGAACCGACTACTATTGAAGGTTTCAGCGATGCTTCATGGGCAACACGACCTGACCGACGCTCGACAACCGGGTTCTGCTGGATATACCTTGGTGGCATGCTGATGTGGAAGAGTATACGACAGCGCATCATTGCCTTGTCGCGCTGTGAATCGGAATATAGCGCAGCGGCCGAAGCTGCCCGGGAATCGGTCTGGCTACGTGGACTCATGAGTGACCTTGGCGTTCATCATAAATGCATGGTGTTGCACTGTGACAACATGTCCGCAATTGCCACTGCCAAGACCACAGCAATCCATGAAAGGACGAAGCATATCGACGTGAGACATCACTATCTTCGTGAGTTGGTCCAAAGCGGTGAACTGTCCATCAACTTTGTCCCATCCTCGGAAATGCACGCAGATGCATTGACCAAACCATCGACGAAATTTGCCTTGAAGAAATTTATCAACTGGCACATGTCATGGAATTCGGAGAATAGTGCAGATTCGACACAAAGCCTACGTCATGACTCACTTGATAGCCACGATCCAAGATCATCCCCAAGTGACAGTCCAAATCACAGCCCAGGTGACAGTTCCACGTCAGAAACAAGTCCATTCAGTCACAAGGCCAACGATTTGCAAAGTTAGGCGAGTGTTGAACTCGATGGACATCTCGAAAGTGTGAGATTCTCGAGTTTGAACTTTACCAACCGTTGGCAATGATCGGAATCCCTCGAAGCGTGAGAGTTGTCGTTGTGCATTGACAGAAAAGGGAACTAAACATTGACGTGGACTGATCGGACAACCCTGGACATTGCATGAAGTTTTGGTATGTAGATACAACAAAAAAGTAGTTGGCTTAGAGATAGATCGTTAAATGCTATCAATCACTTTCCGATTTCTCTTCCTTGGTCGAAGTCGCTTGCCTCACAGCATTCTCAACAACACCTCTGCATCTCGGTCGCTTCCGCACCACCAACGAACGAACGACCACGCGAATCAACAGACTTCTATCTCAAACGATCTCTGGTGGAGATGGATCTGGAGCTTAATCGTTCGTGATTGATGTGTTCAATACCCTCGCCAGCTTCAACGCCTCAACTTCGCATCTTTTCATAATCAGACTTGCATGTAGATGGTGTAGGATTCCAAGCTGGATCACAAGGAACACAGGCATTCGCAGCTGGATACGTTGATTAATTGCATAGCGCTGTGAACAGTTGGAGCTCCTCTTACTTTACCGTTTTTTATGGCTCTGTTACTTTACTTTAAGTTGTCAGGTAAAGCACACCGTCGTATGCTAGTATCCATGCAGTATCGTCGGTCACGTTCAGCCAAAGAATGAAGTGATTCAATCTCAAACATAGCATGCTCCATTCCGAACGACCACTTTTCCTTCGCGTCAAATTTAGGCTACGCAGTTTTTGGCCAACGTGGGGCGAGCAGCATGATACGGCAACGACTATTCGTTTGATCTTTTCAAAACGGCCAAGAGGCATAGCACATTCAACGAATAGAAATTTCCATTCGACTGAACGGCGACATCGGCGTACCCTCATAGGGTCTCATCGTCGATCAAACTTATGCCAAACAATGTATAATTGCCTCAGATGCTGTTTGAGTAGTAGAAATACTGACTACAATATGTGTTACTTCGTATGAAGTCGGAAATTTGGAGTGACCAATTTGATATCAGCGTTACAAGGGCGCAGTTTTTGGCCAACGTGGGGCGAGCAGCATGATACGGCTGACTACAATATGTGTTACTTCGTATGAAGTCGGAAATTTGGAGTGACCAATTTGATATCAGCGTTACAAGGGCGAGTTATCTTAATGTCTTGTGCACCAATTTGCTGCACAGTGAGGTTCATTATACGTTTTGAATACGTATAATTTGTATAGTGCACATGATACGTATAGTGTATTGGGCGCACCTTACCTACAAGCAAGATAGGTTATTGATGTGCGCTGTGACGTGGTTAAGCCATGTCCAGCCGCATCACAGGCTCGTCCTCGTGACAGCCGGGTGTTGCCGAACGTGAACCGCAGTTGAACCGACGAAGGCGTTTCAAGATTAAGAGCCGCCGGTTTCAAGATGAAGGGTCACGGTTGAACAGACTCGGTCAAGATAGAACGAAAAGACCTGCAAGTGAAGATTAAATTCAAGTAGTTAGTTCATTATCTGCGGCCAACTGCCCAAGTCAATCAATTGCATGTTCACGAGAGGCGGCACTCCCCCATCTGGTTGTTTGTGGTGGCGGCTTCGCGGAACATACTACAGTTATGATGAGATGCTTGGTTTGCCCAACACAACTGGCGTACATTTTGTTCGAAGTAAGATTGAACCGCTCCGAAATCATTGACATGTGCTTTGTATCTCCTCCTCTGTCAATAACTAGGCTCTATACACGTTTCAATAAGCTTTGGCTGAGCTTATCTAGTGGGAAAACTCCTTTGCCAATGCCATGACGATGATCCAGGCTATTTCCTCGGTTCCAGTACGACCGAAATGGCTCAATTTTTCATACATGAAATTTGGTTGGGACGCAACTTATCACTTTCGTCAACCTATGCCTCTGTTCAGTCATCTTCTGCTTGTGATGCGCGGCGCTCGATACAAGCACGTCACAATTTTCAGAAGGAGAGCTTTGATTCTTTCCTTACGTCATCCCGGTCGTTCTCCTCTTCCTTCTCGAAAGTGTCAAACCCTTTATATTTTATGCAATACAGTGTTTGACTTCGCTTTACAAGCTTCAAAGTTTTTTCGCAGGCGTTTCGAAAATTTCTTTAATTCAAGCTAGTCGCATGTCTAGTCTCTTGCTATAAGGCCATTTATGGATTTTGACCTCCAACGAAACAAGCACAAAATCCTTTGAAAATCTATTCAATATCATTGTTGAGAAGTAATCAATCTGCATTTTTGGAGTTGCTGTGTGGCCAACTTCTCGCAGGAGGAAATTGACGAAGTTCATGACGACACGCCAAACGTGGCGATCGCTGGAACAGGTAGCATTAAAAACATACACTTACTAATCATCAAGCTACTGTTTAGGGCATGCCGTGATCTCTATGTCGCTGTTTCGTGTGTGGTGGATAAATAGTTTGGTCGTCTTGCTCGCTGGGTGGAAAAACTTTGTCTGGTGGCGCCGTCTGCAACATTTCTGGTCTGTATTATCGTCTCGTTGTGGTCCGTCTGCCTGGTGTTGTTTGCTTTGGCCTGTACTGTCGTCTCAATGTGGTCCGTCTGCCTGGTGTTGTGTGCTTTTTAGTTGCCAGTTTGACAGGCAATTTGGCTCGCTGAGTCGCGCTGGTTTGACTCCATCGTGACAAAATATCCAGTCCTTTCGTTTGCTTGTCGTAGTTATGGTCTGAATCATTTGCATTTGTGTAAACGTGAAAGGGCATGCGTCTACATTTAATACATGATACATTACTGCTTTCTTTTAATTGAATCGTACAAAGTTATGTACCTGAGCTTGTCAATACGCTTGGAACGCCATTCAGCGTCGGACATGGTGCCATAAAGCCCTTGAATCATTGCAACAAAAGCACTTTCATAGACATCTTGTTGTTGAGGGAAATTCAATTTCGATACTTGTGCTTCAGTGAGATTTGCGAAAGATATGATAGTTGTGATGACCTGGCGAGCTTTTGACAAATTTGTGGAACCTGCTTTCGACAAATCCCACGACCTAAGGGATCTAAGTGGGCCGATTCCTTCTGTTT
Source organism: Aphanomyces cochlioides (assembly GCA_019828595.1). Lineage (NCBI taxonomy): Eukaryota > Oomycota > Saprolegniomycetes > Saprolegniales > Verrucalvaceae > Aphanomyces > Aphanomyces cochlioides. The sequence continues at coordinate 3,145,149 of JAHQRK010000006.1, read as the reverse complement.
TATTCCCTTGCCACCACAAGTTCCAAAGATCAAAGACCTTGCATTTTGGAAATTTGTATCCTTGGGGAACACAGTGCAACCTATTTCCCCAATGCCACGTCTGATATGAAGTTGGTGGATTGTCAGAGGAGCTGGAGATTGACGCTGGCTGCTGTCTCGACCCTGCGTTATATTCAAGAGATCCTGAAGGCACACACGAGTCCGATAGTTGATTCGTCGTCAATCACAGACATATTCAAAGCCATAGACAGGCAAGATGCACTGTGACTCGCCAGGATTTCTCTCATCTGAGTTGGTATGGATTCCAACTGTGTCTTCACTTCAGAAACAAGTCTGGTAAGGCTCTTCTCTACATTTTCCATTCGATCACTAAGGCAGACATGGGGAGGTGTTCCCGTAGCTGTCATCATTGTCACTGGATTGTGAAGGACACCTGTGTGCACCGATTTGGCAAGCCTAAAAAGAAGCCCAGACGTCCAAATTCGTGACAGAAAAAACGGGTGCGATGGGTCAAGTGTTCGGCTAAGCCAAACATGATGATGTGCGACCGAAGCAAGTAGATAGGGCAACACTGAACGAATTGATGATGGGTAGAAGCTTCTAAACCCGGGCAAAATTGACTCCCATTTCTCAACAGACATGACTTTGCCGTTGAAATGCAGGGGTAGCATAGCAAACTCTGTAGTATTCATGTCTAATCCTACGAGATGAAATGAAATTATGCTCATCATCTTCAGAATACCAGCGGCGGCTCGTCCACATTGCTGATCGCCCCAGGTACAGCAAATATATATCGATTTTGGACATTTCCTAAGCTCCATCCGGCACGAAGCCAAACTGAAACAGCTTGAGGCCCACCAGGACAGCTAGACAAAGCTGTAGAGACACCTTTTCGAAATGAGTGCGTCCCGACGTCTGTCACAGAGATCCCTATGTCTGCGATATCATTTTCACACCCTCTTTGGACATTGGTGTCTTTCCTTCAACCATGGCAATTTCGCCTTCTTCTTTCAATTGCGCTACCCTTTTCTTATAGCCTTTCGTAAAATCTATCACGCTGCGAGTCATTCAAACAGATATGAACTGACTCACCCGACAATGTTTCATCTACTTCCTTTGATGCAATCAAAATCCTCTCCTTGTACAGAAACTTGATAGCGTTTCTGTAGCCATTTATCGCCGAGAAGGAATTGTGTCGTCGTGGCACCACTTCGTTGCCTTTTGAGTCTCTTTTCACAGAGACGTAAGAGAGGTACATCTTGCAAACATTGGAAGGAAGAGGTAAGAGAATTTCACCCTGGCGAACCGACGATGGATGGTGCAAAGTCAACCACCTGGTGAAGTGAGTAAGCATTATGTTGTATTGACTACGTGTGCGATCAACAATACGCAAGCGAATCACGTCGTCGCCAGCCTCTGTGGCAGCGATTGCGACGGTCTCTGGCACAGCAAGACCTTTGGGCTGACTCTTCTTCGACATTTCTTTGATTAGATTATCAGAATGTGTCCGGATATGCTGTTTCGTCGTAGTTTCGTGAAACTGAACTATCTTCAAGATAGTTTTGCACCATATTGTCCATTTCAGTGAAATGTGGACTTGGCAGGTCATTGGCCAAATCGCATAGCAATCGACTATGCTAAATTTAATATGAAATATTGTATATTATACAAAGTTAAGTACAATTTATTCCTAGCAATGGTACCTGCATCCCAGAATACCGTCATGCATGATCTCTACGCCCAATACAACCTCGCTATGAAGCGTCAAGACGCCGCGCGTATCTTCCGCGAGTCAGCGTCCATCATGGCCTTCCCCACCCAAGTCATATAATTAAGGTGATTTGATTGGTCAAAATATTGAAAATACTGATATATGATTGGCTAGTCGATTGCTAGTCGATTCTGGCAAGTCGATTCGATTCGACAGCCCAGTCCAATTTGGAATCGACAAACTTTGAATGTTTGCACATCAGATAGTTCAAATCCCACGAAACTGCAACGAAGAAAATATTTTCGTGATTCGACGAGATATCCGCCTGAAAACTTCGTCAGGCCCAACTATTTACAGATATTTGGGGGTTTGCGAAAGGAACGCGAAACCTCTTCAAATGCATACTATTAGTTTCTATGGCATTTCCATCATAGTGAGTGACTTGGATGCATGGATTTCTGTTGCAGTGGTCAAGTGATGCCTGAATGCCCGTCAAGTTGGTAATATCGCCCGTAAAAGTCGTCCAAGCTATGGAAGCATGCGATTGACAAGACGCATGACTATCAATCAAGTGGAGCTGCAAGCCATTCGAATGATCGAGGGGATGATTGCTTGTCGTCAGGCACGCTGGAGTGACTCTGAATGAATGCAAACAAGCAACAAACAAGCAAATCAGGTACATTAGATCTCACTTAATCTCATTCTTACTCTTTGCAATGTGTGTATAGAGTGTAGCATAGCTCATCTCGTCGAGACGACGCTTTTCGAATTGTTTAGTGGCAAGATTTTTGAAAAGTGAATGGCAAAGCTTAACGAGAGTAAAGGGTAGTTGAGTTTGTCGAGGTGAGTTGAGGAATAGAGCCTGCAGGTACATCAGAGAATTTTAACAAATGCTCAATCACACGTCGTAGCTTGGATAGATTTACTCGATCCGAATTCTTCGCAAAATGTTTTGGCCGTATCAATCTCAATGGGTGAACGAGGCTGCTCATGTACACCTTTCCACCATAGCATCCACATATCAGACATCTTTCCTGTTGGGCAAGCTAGATATTCTGTTGACTGCTGAGGCAAAAACATGAGCTCAGAGGTCACACTGGGTTGAAGGCACGAGGTTGCCGAATTGATGCTTTGGGTGGTATTGGCCACAAGATCCTTTAATATATGCTCGCTTATGCTTTTTGTAATCAATTCGGGCATTTCACTTATCGTTTGCAAGACATTTTGGAGCTCATTTTTAACACAGTTGAGCTGATGTGACAACACTACATGGGGGGAACACCACTTGCACGCATACCCGTCGTAGTATTGTGGACAACCCCACAATGGACACGCCCTTTTAGAGTTGGAATCAAGTTGGATCTCCAAAGAGCGGATGAAAAGAATGGGTGATTCTTCTCGACAACTGATTCCAACCAGTCCATGTTGTACACGATTGATGCCAAGAGATAAGGCACTGACATACGAAAACAGCTCGGATACCACGTTGAATACCCTGGTAGAATCACTTCCCACTGGTCACCTGTAAGCACACTCGACTCGAAGTGGGGTGGCAAAATGGCAAACTCTGATGTGTTGACATTGAGGCCTATGACTATAATATATGATTTGTGTGTGAATCTACCTACCTGCAGCTGCCTGTCCGACGAATTGATCGCCACCAGATCCAGTAAAGATGTACCGCCCTTGAACAGGTTCAAGTGTCCAACCAGCCCGAAGATAGACAGACACGGGATTTGGACCACCTGGTTGCTGGACAACTCGCTGGCGACCCCCTTTCGAAAGGAATGCGTTCCTATGTCATAGACCGAGAGTCCTACGGAATCGGTAGTACAAAGTCTACTCTAGAATGTACCTAGACTTATAATCTCATCCTTAAATGAATGGCATGTCTTTGAAAGCCACGCTGAGAACCGTTCTTTTGCGTTTGGCCCAAACAAGAGAGTTGTAGAATCGTCTCTCTGAGCACCCCTAGTGAATACCAGTACTGCTAGACTTCATACCAAATTAGTCGAACGTGAAGTATGTTCAACAAACCTCAAGATTGGACATATTTCAGGACTGTTGGGGTTGGCGAAGACACGATGAGGATGGCAGTTTGCACCCTCTTGATCATTTTTTGCTCGACTGTACTGAACAACCAGAGCATCACCTACCATGACACTTACATCATTTTAGAATGAACAATACCTTCCCATGTAATGTGATCATAGCGAAGAGCGCCGACACTGGCAGCTCTTGCAATCAAATTCCAACACATTAAGAGATAGCAATGAGCAATTCGATAAGATTTCTTATCATTTTCGCCATGAAGCACTTTTTGCACTAGATAACGATAGCCTATACAGGAATTTCAATTAGAAGACGTTAACAATCGACCTCACCATCAATCGATACTGGATCTTTGCCCACGAGGCTCAGAAGAATACAAAAGGAAAAGATAATGAGGGGCCGCAGTATAAGTCGTCAGCGGCTATAAATGCGTGTCGCAGTGCTATCGTCTATTTGTATCGTGAAAATCGCGTCAAAATGTCCGACGAGCTCGTCACAGTTTTTGCAGGTAAGTTCACCTAATTTCAAACTTGACATTGTTTAGATTAATTGAGTGGCTACAAAAGAAAGGAGGCGAAGCTGAAAGAGGAGGGGAAAATGCCCATCGGCGAGGACTCAGAAAGCGCTTGCATGCATGCGGGTCAAGTGGAAGCGCAACCTTACCGTTGGCAACCAGTTGAGGGTGCTTTATCTCCAGCCAAGCGTGCAACCGGCGTACTACAGTGTTGTATTGATATCTTGTCCTTGGGGCAAGACGCATGCTCATCGCTTCATCACCTTCGTCCATGCGTGTGCTTATCATGCAGAAACTTGGAAACTTAATACGACTGATGAGCCGGATAAACGTTTCTCCGTCGTTTCGCGAATCCATATATATCCTGAGATATATTCTCGCACATACAAACGGCAAGTCAAATTATATCTATATATCCCACATTGCGAAATTTCGCATTTCGCGATTCCCATATACATCCGGCAAAATAGTTTCGTGAACCACATATATTTCCGAATAGTTTCGAAGGAATAAATGCCTACCGGTAGTTCTCTTGATTTTGTGGGACGTATCTTCCAATTCTTCAGTCATAAGTTGGACAGATTGTCCAAGTTTTTCGAAAACCAAACAAGAAAGATTTTTTTCTTGTATACAAACGTCAAGATATGCTTGAGCTGTTTAGGACACAAGAAGGATTCAAAGCACGAAGAGTTGGTGTGACAAGAGCTACTTCTATTCAACCCCACTGTGGGAGTACTTCATGTGGAATAAATTCAAGATGATAAAAAGACCGAAATCATACTGGGGCTTTAAAGGGATGCGCAAGAAACTTGAAACTTGCAACTTATTATTCAGATTATCTAAAGTGATATTTGCTTGCGATGCTGACTTTAAGCAGTTAACTAATGAAGTCTTCGGTAGAAGTTATCATCTCCGAGTCAATTTGTCTAATTTTCGAATTGTACTCGAGTGTCCATTTCTTGCTCACCCGGTGCATAAGATATCATTATAGCTTCCAACCGAGTTTCTACACTCCGAGATGGCAGAGTTATGCACTATAGATTTAATTTAGCGACAAAAAGATATACAATGAACTCGATAGGCATGTTGAGACAAATAGACTAGAGCAGTCAAAATTAATAATATAGTGATAGACTACATTGTCCAGACGTTTGAACCAGAATTCTACCCTAGAGAGAGACTTTCGACGTTGATCGTAGCAACATAGAAGTACAAAATTGAAGTTAACTTCTCACTCTGTAAGTGGAATCGCTGACTGCAAGTGAGCTTTATGGCTCTTTACGAGTCGAGCTTGCATTGTGGATGGCACCTTGATGACGAAAAAGCGCCATGTCTTTATGTCGAATAAGTATATGACATTTTCAATGCGAAAAGAAAGGAGGCCATTGACTGCAGCAGATGAAGGATCGATATAATACATCTACTAGTACAAAAGGACTGAAAAACAATCATGTATATATTTGATACATTTTCGTCGATCCACCTTCGAGATTCAAAGACATACTTTGCAGATACAGACAAGAATAGAGACTTCTGGTGAGTTGGCGGTATTGTGGGATATCGAATTCGTTCATACGAGTAACACATTACAATTGAACCAACGCAAATTCCAACTAGAGTCACTAAGCGTGGGAAACTGCCTATTGACACTCTGCCTACTCAAATAGTGAAGATATATCAGCTTTATACGATCATACCACTTGAACAAATCAGTTGAAAGTCTACTAGTGGCATGGAGCACTCTCGCATCATCGTAGCTGTATGCGTCGCCGGTGAGACCCATGACAGAACAGCAGCCAGACCCCAAATCATGACGCCACACTTGACCACATACGCTGGCGTGTGCTGGGCGGTGACGACCATGAAAATATCGCTAAGAACAAATCCGAGCCATGAGACCTCTCCAGGTGCAATTAACGTTTTAAAAATTCGCACCACCTTGTCACTTGAGCTTTCGTTAGCGACATTGGAAGCTGATATAAAGAGCCACGTTTGATTAACTGTAATGAGAACTAAACTTTCAGTGCGTAGCAAACAAATTGCTGCCAAACTTTGAACCAACAAAAGTGGTCGACCGATCCAAACTAGGCCAGCTACTCTGTTGAATTCAAATAAGTTCAATCCTTCTACGTAGCCCTTGTTCACGAGGAGATAAATTGTTGCAAGGAGAGCCACGCAGATGATCACAGTCGTCACATAGACGCAAACATATCGGACGTAGGCAGCTACATTCACGGGAACTTCGAGAGGATTGACCAAACTCGACACGTCTGTCGATGTAGCAGTGATTATCTTGACATTGTCGATGTCGCCTTGAAAATCAATCACTTCGCGGTACACTGTGGCCCAGTCGTACATCAATGCCCAAGCTGCGTAATGGAATTGTGGATATGCTGGATCAAAGAGATTGTATCGAAGCAGAGTCATGCTGCCATTCGTAAACTTGCCGTACTGAACCATCTCGACGCCAAGTTTATAGACGTCGTCTCGAGCAACTCGAGCCATGGCTTGTAGAGCTGGCACCATGGTAGGATCGGGAAGGATGGAATCGTTGAGGAATGCCCTGACAGGAAAACCGATCATGTAATTTGCACACTGGACAGCTGTGGCCCCCGTCACTGTGCTACAGATCGCTGCGGTTTCGTTTGCTGTCACATTGTTGCGAACTAAATTCGCTCCGAGAACAGCATAAAGCCTCGACATGATTGACAGCGACACCGTCTCCTTCACATTTGAACCACATGCAGCTGTAATACTGGTGAAAAGAAGAGGACCACTGGCGAGCGGAGCGGGGGGAACATCATTGCAGAGAAGATTGCCACCCACAGTTTGTTTAATGCCATTATTTTGCCACGGCGGAGGATAATACCCAATGTTGGGCACACCAGGAATACCTGTATATTGGTTTGCAAAGTCCACAGACAAGACACGCCACGCATAAACGGCGTCACGTGCTGCAACTGTAAACTTAGTCAATGACGGTGGAACTGGGACGTGCTTTAAATCCACGGATCCAAAAGGTCCAATAGTCCGCCGAAATACGCTGTAAGCCCCAACAGTAGTCAAGTCAGACGAGCGCATGGTTCCATTTTCGACTAAGATTGATTCAATTGTACGGTTGGCATATGCAAAAAGCGGTGCTTGGCGAATCAAACTTGCTCCATAAATTGAAGTAGTTGGGCTAGAAATAGCCCACAAGTCACTGGCGAATTGCCAATTCATTTTCATGCTCGTCTGGGCAGCGAGATTGAAAGTCCAGTTAGTATATTTATTCGTCACCGGGTAGACAACTCCAAATGCGTTTTGGATGTCAATCGTATCGACGATTCCAATTGTTTTGTAATTTTGCCAATCAGGAGCATATGTAGTAATGCCAAACGATTGCCAATACTTGATTTCATCCGCTTCGTAAGCGCCAGCGGCTTGTACGTCTGTCCACCAGGCAGAACCGCCTTGCAATTTGCTCAGGGGAGTGGCAATGGCAGTGTCAAAGGACGTTCCCCAGCAACTTCTTAGCCTTGACCATTGGACGTTTCGCAAAATTGACTCCAAGTATACAGCACCATTTGATGAGTACTGTTTTGCACATCTCGCTTTCCGGGTAGCAGAATAGGCCATTTCCCACTTCTTAGTAAAATCAAGCCAGCAGTACTGCGTTAAAATCCACGGAGTTAAACATGCATCCATATTACGCAGACCTGGAATGACTATTTTGATGTCTGTACCATCCGTTGAGGCAACAACGGCTGCGTATAGAGCTTTCATATTTACTGTCACGGGTGTAGGAAGTGAGATGGTATAGTTTGGCGTGTCAATAAAGGCAGGATTACCTAAGGCAACCGTGCCTTGGTTTGGACGAACATACATTTGTGCTATATATTGCCTTGCCAAGCAAATATGTTCTCTTGAAGCGTTATAGTTGGGCCACCAAAAGTCATTTGCCATGTTGGATGCAGTAATTTTCAAGTGCGTGACGCTACCAAAGATCGTCGCACAAACATATGCAAATCCCGCAGCAACAATTAGACGACTCGTTGGCTTCACAGAGACATTCAAGTCAAACTCTTGGGGCGATGGCCCCAAGGCAGGTGCCTAGCACCTGCCTCGCTCATAGCCTATTAGGGATCTTACTAAATTGATGCATTGCTTGAGCACTTATTGATTCCGTAAGGCCCACGTTGCTGGGATTTCCTAAGCGATTCAAATGCGGTGATTTAAATACTTCCTTGCACCACTTGGTAGTATAGCGAATATTTGTTGAAGCATTGTCAGCTACAATGAGCCATAACTTGATATCAAATATCGTATCGCGATAAGTTAGAAGTCCACACATGACACATGTCGCGCGATCGATGACCCAGGCTCCACCAGATAAAGTTTCTCGGGTTAGAAATGACGTTGCTGCTCCCGACAGCAAGAGATGACCATCACATTGAGAGCCATCCGATAATTGCTTGATACGCTGGGTGATACAATTTCCCGAAAGCATAACCACAGTGCATAAAACTTGAATTGCAACAAGAGCAATTGCGCGATTGATTTCACCAATTGCAACTTGGCCAGCCGAACACACAATAGAAGGCATGGTATTTAAATTGATATCACAAGTTCGATTCAAAGTAGACTTCACTTGGTATGGCATTACCACGTCAAGGACGCCACAAATGAGCCACGCCATGCATGTATTAATTGGAGCAAAGTATGGTCGGGTACGGCGGATTGAAAAGATAACACAATCGTGGATCAAATACGAAATCCACGTGACTTCCCCGGCAACGAGTATCGATTCCAAGAATGTTCCTCTAAATATGCAAAACCCCGACGCGTTTGGAATTTTAATGGGGATGTGCTCAATAGAATCACGGCTGCCATTCCACGAACAATAAGTAGTGATCGACCGAGCCAACGGATCCAGCAATTCGATTGAACTGGAAAAAATTTCGCCCGACAACCCGACTTCGCAAATATAGACTTTGCCAACAACAAGAATTCCCACAAATACAAGTATGGCGCTCACGACAATGGAAACAATTCGGAGGTATGTGCAAGCATTTTTGGTCACTTCTAAACCCTGAGCTTGGGTTATCATTGGAGAATACTTATCTGAAATGAGGAGTATAATATTGGCATCGCCTTCAAATGAAATAACCTCGCGATATGCTTGCGTCCTTCGTAGACGTATATCCATCCAAATACATCCCAAGATGTATCTCCACCAAGAACAGGTTGGCGCAAAAGTCGACTCGTCGAGTCTGAAGAATTGATGGCTAGTTGAATGGTGCTCACACCAAGGGATTTGATATCAGCGAAGGCTGATTCTATTAATAAAGAATTCGAATTCGTTCGATTAAAGATTGAGAAGCTGGTCCAAAGACTGCAGCGCAAGTAGTTTGCAGTGTCGGACACAACGAGCACACAGACAAAGCTGAGTTAGATGTCGCCCAAAGAGCAAAGAGCGAATTGAACGGGTCGAGTTGAAGCCTGTGTGGTTGTTGCGTAGAGCACGACGTGTCAAATGCAAAGGACGACTGGACAACAGGCAGTGGTCGACGGAACACAAACGTTGGATCACCACCCATGTACATAAGGGATTGCTTTTGCCACGAAGGCAGTTCTCGATCTGAGGAGAGAGTTGGGATTGCAGCCAAAGCAGCAGCAAACGAGTCATCTGTCTGGATTGTTTGGGCCACTAAATTCTTGAATTCATTGAAGAAGACAATTAGAGATGCTGGTGGCCGCACATAATACATGTCAATAGAATTGAGAGGTCCAATATTGTTGCGGATTAACTGCACGCCCGTTATGTTGGGTAAGCTGAGCATCGTTTCAAAGTCTGACTTACAAATGGTAGGTGTTGGATTCCACGTTGGATCACAGGGTATACAAGCATACCCAGTTGGGTTTACAAGATAGGAGGAGTAGTTGCATGGCGCTGTGAATCGTTGGTGCTTGCTATCACTTCGAACAAAGTTGTATCCAGCGGCATTAGCAGCGTTGTAGTCGTTTGGAGTTCCCCAATACATCAAATTCGTTGTCCATTGGCCTGTGCGTGAAATGTAGGATGATCTCTTGAGTGAAATGTTTTGAATTGAGCCAAATGCATTATGCAGACTCACTGTTTCACGGACGCCCCATGAAAAACTGTTGGTAAATTGGATGGCATAGCGCGTGATCCCAGCTTTTTTCCAATACGCAACTTCTGTCTCAACATTCACAAAAGCTAAATATGTCGTGGCGAGCCAGCGAAGTCCTTCTGGTGTCTTAGTAACGCGTTTCCAATCGTAACATTGAAGGGTCCGCCAAATTGTGAACTCAAATAGACTTTTATATCAATAAGGCGAAAAGCAGACTCCCAGTAGACGGCTCCATTGTCTGAATAACGTGTCTGACATCGCTTCTGGCGCTGGTCTCTATGGGCAACTTCCCATGTCCTATTAAAATCCACCCAGCAATACTGCGTTGGTATCTGCTCTGGCCAGTTGAGGAGTCCTTTGATAATGGTAGCCAAAACGTCGCTGTACGCGTCCAGGTGACTGAAATTGGCGTGTAGAACTGTGAGAAATCCATAAAGATGCTTGCCTGTGTGAGATCCAAAGCCGTGGCATTTAGGTTGAGCTGGGCATTGAACACGTCGATGACAAATGACTGCGCTCCAGATGCATTGTAGCCACCCCACCAGAGATCATTGGACATGGCTGGTCCCAAGAGCGACAGGTAGGCACAACTAAGAAACAACGTAGTCACAACGTAAACTTGGCCACATGCAGCCTCGATCCTTTCAAGCCTTGTCATTCCATCAATGTGGGATCCAGCTTTGGTTACGTTCTGAGGAATAACAGGGCCTGGTCTCGGTCCAATCTTTGCACTCATTTCAAATTTTGGACTTGATCGCGTTTGCTGTGTGTTTGGACAAAATGTTCATGCTTTGGCACCATTCAGGGCACAAGTTGTTTCCAAAGGGCACAGCGGTTACTAGACGGTTTCAAGATTTTTTTCTGAACTGTTTCAACATAAGGATGGAGCGCTGGTTATCGTTGTCGTTTGTCGATTAGGATTGTAAAAACATCACTTGACAAACGTTGAATCGAAGAGTACAATAGAATCCCATCCTATATTACACTGAGCATCCTTGTTCAGCAGTTTGACTTTGGAGGTTTTATCTGAAACCGCCATGCGTCTCCTCACTTTGAAATTATGAAACCGCCATGCGTCTCCTCACTTCGAGTTCGAATTTAAGACGCCATGCTTTACTCTGAGCAATGATGCCAACTCTATCTTGGGTGACTGTTCACACTCTCAATGTCCAAGTGAAGACACTTACTTAGTCCTCATTGTCATTCACGATATTACATCATGAACAGCTCCAAGTATGCTCTACTCCTGCGAGATCGTTTTCATTAGCTTTTAGTAAGTTTTTTTTAGATTCCAACGTTTTTCATATCTATCCTTTCGTCATTTTTGCACTTCAGCTCACCTCAAAATGTAACTGCATTGTAACTTCTGGGAGCACTCTCCTAAACGTCACATTGTATTTGCATGGAGAGTGCAAAGGCTATTGAAGGTGCCCCCGGACCTGCCAAGACCGGTCGCATCCACCCATGTTCGTCTGAAGAGTTTGACACGATCAGTGAATTGGTTGACACGACTGAACCAATTCAACACCGCCTATCGCTCACGGGAAATGCTCCGAAGCCTCAGCTTTCATTGACTGCCGAGCATTATCATGACCCAAATGCCAGCGACGCATCAGGAGATCCGAATGCTGTCACAAAGGCAGAAATGATTGAAGCTGGAGGTGGTCTGGTCTACCTTGTCTTCACGCTTGTACTAAGTTGCGTCTATCTAACGCTGTTGGCTCCTGTCATGTCCAACGACCTCTGGTGGGGTGGTTTCAATGCATCGGGGGCACAATCGTTTGTGATTGATGCGTACAATGCTCAGCTCAATTTGAATGCCTCATCGCTAGATCTTACCAAGACAAATCTCTTCAAAGATTACTCTCAGTTTTACACGCCAATTTCAGTCACTCCAGTTTACCCACGAATTATCCTGGATGCATACAGCTATGATTTGCCCTCAATGATTCGTAGCCTCCAAACTGGACCTGAACAAATACCAACGCAATATTGCTGGGTAGATTTCACTCGGATTTGGGAGGTTGCCCACACAGACCAGCGTCAGAAACGGTGCAGAGCACGATATGCAGACAACGGTGCCGTTTATTGGGAATCGATTATGCGTTTGATCGATTGGAACTCTTACACGACTTTGCAATTTGGTGGCCCTTTCAACACGACAATTGGGAATGCATTGCGCAAGACGCCGGAAGGACTTCGCTGGATTGCCGCGACGCAAAACGCATTTGTCAATGTTGACTCTGAAGTAGCGTACTGGCAAAAATCTGGCATCACTCGTTACACCATGCAATTTTCAAACAGGTTTTCATGGGGCATGCGCGAAACAGTGAGCCTTCAGAATGCTTTTGGTTCGATTCAAAACATTTCACTCAAACGTTCGTCGTATATTTCACGCACGGGTCAATGGACGACAAATATGATGTACTGGGAAACTGTCAATGATTACTCAAGGGCAAATACTGAAGGATATAGCTTCATCCGAAGTGACAGCAAGCATCAACGGTTTACAGCACCTTGCAATTATTCTACTTACCTCGCAGACCCAGCTTCCTATGCTTGCGTACCTTGTGATCCCGCTTGGAACCCAAATCCATCGACTTGTAAATCTGACTTTGAAAAAATGCTTGACTTGCCCAACAACACCGGCGTGCAACTTATTCGCAGCAACATTGGGCCTCTCAACTCGATCGACATGTACTTCGTCCGGCCTCCAGCATCGTTGACCACCCTCTACTCAACTTTTAAAAGCATTCTTGATCAAGTTGTTCATTCGGACGACTCGATAGCAGCGGCTCTAAATGCGATACCGACCCTTCCTTCGGATCCAGTACCGTCGTCATGGCAAAAACCATTTTTTCAGTATTTGGGTGGCGATCCAACCTGTCTATTTCGTCGGCCTATGCCTTTTGTCCAGTCATCATTTGCGTTCGACGTGTCGTGCTCGACGCAACAACGTCACCAATTTCATATAAATCCTTTCAATTCTCTATTTGCACTTTGGGCTACATCAGCCACAACTTCCACAAATTCGTCTTCATGCTCACTGTGTCCGACACTGCAAAGCTCATGTAACGTCGTCTTTAGTGCTGCTTCGCAAGTAGCAGCAATTATTAATCGCGCAAATTCAAATTCTGCGTTGACCCAAGCTGCTTACGCTGATATCAAAGCCCTTGGTGTCAGCACTATGCAACTGGCAGTCAATACGTCCGACTCAACGACGCAATTTTTGCGACAACCTGTCCTTGGTGGTGACACGACTTGGGATACCTTTGGCTGGATGTACGTGTACGAATGGGCTCAGGCATACCGCGAAGTAGTTTCCTTTGAAGGCGACGCTGGTATTATTCCCTTGATTTCAGACAAGTATTCTCCTATGATCATCCAAGCTCAAGCGTTGGAAGTATCGAAAAACGCGTGTCAGTACCTCTGGGTCGTCTCAGTAGTTGTGAGCTACATACTTGTAGTTGTCGGTGTACTTGTCCTTGCCTATAGCTTCTACTTGCGTGCTCGCGTGGTCGGCCGAAACTTTTTTCAATTTAATCGAATTGTTGGAGCCGTCTGGCTTGGTCGAGCTCTGCTCATGGTTCGTGGTATGACTGCTTTGATTCTATTGAGTACTTCGCCAATAAACTTCCAAACGTGGTATGGCTTTGCAAACTTTGAATTTGATCCTCGCTCGTTTTTTCAATCAATGCTCCTTGCTGGGGAAGCCATGTGGATATCGTATGTCTTCCACGATTGCGTCGTCTTGTGCATCCGTCATTCTCGGCCGTACTTTGCTCCTATTAGTACTTGTCTTTCGTGGCTAATCTACGTTATTATTGACGTGGCTTCGCCCATTAACATTTCATCATCACTGAATCGACAGTGCGCTATCACAATAAATGCGATGCCGTCAATTGTGTGTACAAGTGGTCAAGTCTCTATTGGCAATTTCTCACGTGCTACTACCCTTATTGCAGTCCAAATCGTGTCCACGATCGTTTTGCTCATAGGAAATTCTCTCTGGCAATACTTCCGTCCTTCATCACACAATCGAGTGACCGGAGGCCATCTCTTGCTCTCTGGTACAGCCACAGCGTTTCTAGCTCAAGAAACCCTCTCGGATGGATCTTGGATTATCGACCGCGCTACATGTATTATGTGTGGGCTTCTTACTTACGGTGATAAGGTGTTTGATCTCAAACTATGGCTTGTTGTTGCTGGAAATGCGACTACAAATGTTCGTGGTGCGATCAAATGGAACATGAAAGTGTTTGAACCACCGAATTTAAACCTCGACATGAATGAAAACGCTTCCAGCAAGACAAACTCATCTTCTGTTAACACGAAGGCCGTCAAACCGACAAATCGCCTAGTAACCTTGGCCGGCTTTATATACATCTGTGCAACAATCTTTGGTAGCGTCACCTACGTAAACATTACAGCATCTAACATGGCCAACGACTTTTGGTGGCCAAACTACAATGCTTCGAGAGAGCATATTTGCTTGGCGAGAATATATATCGCTCAAATGTACGTTCGTCCCAAGGAAGGGGCAGTCTCTATGGATAATCCAGCCTTTATTGATACCGCCAACTTCTCAATTTCACTACCCACGCTGGTAACAGTCAACATGAAGGCTCTCTACGCTGCCAACACCGCATCTACCGATGGCGTAGATATGTCGATGGTGATTGCTGGTCTCCGCAATATGGACGCATGCATAACTCCGTGGATATCAACGATGTATTGTTGGCTTGATTTCACGAAAAAATGGGAAATGGCCAATTCAGCAGCGAGACAAGCTCGCTGTGCGAAGCTATACACAAACAACGGTGCTGTCTACTTGGAGCCAATTTTGCGCAATGTACAGTGGCCAAGACTGCGAACTTGCTGGGGAACGTCTTTAGACACTGCCATTGCTAATCCTCTGAGCCAACTACCAGGGGGTGCCGCCTGGTGGGCAGCTGTACAGGCTTCAAAAGTCT
Organism: Aphanomyces cochlioides; assembly: GCA_019828595.1. Lineage (NCBI taxonomy): Eukaryota > Oomycota > Saprolegniomycetes > Saprolegniales > Verrucalvaceae > Aphanomyces > Aphanomyces cochlioides. The sequence continues at coordinate 3,129,765 of JAHQRK010000006.1, read as the reverse complement.
CTGAGGTTGACGAGCTGCAGTACTGGCAGTCATTCGGCGTGAAAACATATGAAGCAGACTGGCAAAACTACAAATCAATTGGTATTGTTGATACTATCGATATCCAAAACGCATTTGGCATAGTTTACTCTCTTACCAACAAATACACCAACTGGACTTTCAATCTCGCTGCCCAGACGAGCATGAAAATGAATTGGCAATTCGCCAGTGACTTGTGGGCTATTTCTAGCCCAACTACTTCAATTTATGGAGCAAGTTTGATTCGCCAAGCACCGCTTTTTGCATATGCCAACCGTACAATTGAATCAATCTTAGTCGAAAATGGAACCATGCGCTCGTCTGACTTGACTACTGTTGGGGCTTACAGCGTATTTCGGCGGACTATTGGACCTTTTGGATCCGTGGATTTAAAGCACGTCCCAGTTCCACCGTCATTGACTAAGTTTACAGTTGCAGCACGTGACGCCGTTTATGCGTGGCGTGTCTTGTCTGTGGACTTTGCAAACCAATATACAGGTATTCCTGGTGTGCCCAACATTGGGTATTATCCTCCGCCGTGGCAAAATAATGGCATTAAACAAACTGTGGGTGGCAATCTTCTCTGCAATGATGTTCCCCCCGCTCCGCTCGCCAGTGGTCCTCTTCTTTTCACCAGTATTACAGCTGCATGTGGTTCAAATGTGAAGGAGACGGTGTCGCTGTCAATCATGTCGAGGCTTTATGCTGTTCTCGGAGCGAATTTAGTTCGCAACAATGTGACAGCAAACGAAACCGCAGCGATCTGTAGCACAGTGACGGGGGCCACAGCTGTCCAGTGTGCAAATTACATGATCGGTTTTCCTGTCAGGGCATTCCTCAACGATTCCATCCTTCCCGATCCTACCATGGTGCCAGCTCTACAAGCCATGGCTCGAGTTGCTCGAGACGACGTCTATAAACTTGGCGTCGAGATGGTTCAGTACGGCAAGTTTACGAATGGCAGCATGACTCTGCTTCGATACAATCTCTTTGATCCAGCATATCCACAATTCCATTACGCAGCTTGGGCATTGATGTACGACTGGGCCACAGTGTACCGCGAAGTGATTGATTTTCAAGGCGACATCGACAATGTCAAGATAATCACTGCTACATCGACAGACGTGTCGAGTTTGGTCAATCCTCTCGAAGTTCCCGTGAATGTAGCTGCCTACGTCCGATATGTTTGCGTCTATGTGACGACTGTGATCATCTGCGTGGCTCTCCTTGCAACAATTTATCTCCTCGTGAACAAGGGCTATGTCGAAGGATTGAATCTCCTAGAGCTCAATCGAGTCGCGGGTTTAGTCTGGATTGGACGAACTTTGCTGTTTGTTCGAAGTCTAGCAGCCATTTGTCTTCTCAGCACTCAGAGTTTGGTTCTCATTACAACGAACCAAGTTTGGCTCTTTGCTTCAGCTGCTGTCGCCAACGAAAGCTCCAGCGACAAGGTTGTGCGCATTTTCAAAACTTTTATTGCAGCTGGAGAGGTGTCATGGCTTGGGTTTGTTCTCAGCGACTTCCTCATGGTCTTTACTGCCCAATATACGCCTGCATATGTGTTCAAATGTAACTTTTTGATTTGGGGCCTCGCGGCGCTTCTCTCGTGGGTGTCTCCAGCGACTCATACTGCTACTATGTACCGACAATGCTCCATGCCACAAGTTGACTTTCAAGTCGTTTGTTCCAGCGGTATGACGCTTTTTATTTGGAATGACCTTGGTCATATTGTGAATAGGGACTGTGGCGATTGGAAGTTTCTCGCGATTTATGAGCCTTGTTGGCATTTGCATCGGCTCCATTGTAGTTTGTTATCTCTACGAACGTCTTCGGCATCCCAAGCTTCCCCCAACTCGGCAAAATTCATTATTCTTGTCCGCATCGGCCAAATATGTCTTTGAACCAGGTCATTGGATTGACCAAAATGTAAGTTCCTTGTCGTCCGGAAGGACTAAAAACTGCTTCCTAGTTGTACTACATTGATCCGGCTTCCGCAGCGATCAATGGTCTTCTCTCCATCCGCGTTCGCAACATCTTCTACGTCTTTGATGTAAAGATTTGGCGATTCTTTGCCATTGAAGAGCCTGAAGCGAAGCGTGATCGCCTCGAACGCGATGGCGAAGTGCATCTACTCTCTGCTATTCCACTCACACAGTGAGTCGAGTACTTTTCATTCCACTACATTCTTAAACTACATAACATTCAACATTCATCTTCAAATGACTCCACTATGAGGTTGTCCTTATCTGAGAGATCTAGCTCTAGACTCGTTCCTTGCTTCCGATGCAACAGAGGTCTTTAAACGGCAAGAGTCCCTCTCAAAGCCCATCGATGGTCCAGGCAATTCAACTCAAAGATTCTAGTTTAACCAACTGATCAGTGCTATAGACTTCCTGGACGAATGATTTCATCAAGGCCATGCAAATTCCGTCGGGTATAAGTCGCTGAGCAGAGCAGGATTCCTTCCTTGGCGATCTCACAACTAAGACATGAGCTCAATCTCTGTCGCTTTTTGTCTCGCCCGCGCGAGGGGACTCAAACTGTGAAAATCTCACAGAGGCAACCTGAGGCGACGTGGACACTCCAGTGTGCCAAATACAGTTGACGGGACTCTTCTTCACATTGCAGTGAGTGAAAATGAGTGCAATCTTGTCGTCGCAGTGCCTTGTGTTGCATCGAGAATTAGAAAAGGTACCGACTTGTAGAAGTGTACAAGCATTCCCATAAAAAGTTGCTTGAAGATGGATCGATATCTAAAAATAAAAACGTTGACGCGACACAAATTTCACTTTTGAGTTTTGATCAAATTGTTGGTCATGCCATCATCCATGGGAAGGATGGTTGGGCCACGCCAGCATCGCTCCTTGCTCAAGGCATGGACGATGCAATCCACTCGACGCTTCTCCAATACGTCGTCACATCGTTCGTTTGAATTGGCCAACGGCGTCCCGCTTCACTACACTCAATACGGCCCACAGGACACGCCGTCGTCGATCGTCTTGGTCCATGGAGCGCCTGGATCTCACAACGATTTCAAGTACTTGGCGCCGCTACTTGTCAATGAGTCGTTGAATGTGATTGCATTTGATTTACCAGGCAATGGACGCACGTCGGCTGATGCAGCAGGTGGTACGTATGGATTGACCGAACGGTCCATGGCCAATGCCGTCGTGGAAGCGCTCGACGGTCTACAAATTCAATCGTCCATCATTTTGGGCCATTCTTTTGGTGGCCATACTGCCATGCGCATTGCTTCTACTGCTCCCTCCGCTCGTGGATTAGCTTTGTTGACTTCTGTGGGTCTACGACCTCACACTGCACTGCGTCGATCTCCTTTGCAGTTCCTTGGGCAGTTCCTCCAGCAACCAAGTGCAATGCGTAGCTTCATTGTTCTACTCAACAAGTGGCTCTACTTGTACAGCTTTAAATTCCCCAAGAAGACTCCAACCGACGATTTCACGTTTGCTCTGCAGCGGATCGGCTCGACGAATTTCCAGGATATTCAGTCGGTCGTTGCGCAAGTGGCAGCGAAAAACCTGCCGACGTTTCTCGCATTGACTAAAGACGACGCCTTCATTGAGCCAGCAATTATCCATGAACTTGGCCAAGCGCTACCGCCAGGCGTTCGCATCGAATACCCCACCGGTGGACACAATATCCAAAAGACTAGAGTCAAGGAGCTCGCCCCTGCTCTCCAAGAATGGATTCAACAATTTCTTCATTAGAAAATAATCTAGATAAACATGCTTAAGCAACAACATAATAGCCGGAAGCCAGCATAATTTCGGGATACATGCGCTGCCATTCAGTCATCAATGCGTCAAAATGTTCCGGGTGCGATTGTTGTAATGCCGCAGGATCTTCAGCAAAGCAGACATAAATGGTCGCCACGGCACTGTCAATGACGCTCAAGGGCACAAGCGAAATACCAATGCCAAAGAGCAATCCGGCAAATGGTAGGATGTACTGCGAGTATTGGAATTGATTCGCCGTATCAATGTAGTTGTAGGCCAAAGCCAGCAGAGCGCACAGGCATCCAACGCCAAACGCAGCAAAGCCCAAAGCAGTGCTGACCAAGCTATCGTTGATAATTGCATCAAAGCCACGGTCGTGGAATAATTGCATGACAGCTTTGCCAGCGTCGACAAACTTGTAGCCATATATGCCGACGTAGACAAAGGCCCATCGGTTGAATGTTTCCATCAGACTCTGCAAGCAATTTAGGATGCACTCGGCAATGCAGGCAGCGCAATCGCCTTGGCGTCTCGCTTCTTCAGCTAGTTGGCGTAGCGCTTGAAGAATCGCAACAATCAAAGAGCCTAAGCAAATCGATCCCAACGAAGTAGTCGTCGCTCGCTTCAAGGATGCACCAGTTGCACCTTTCGACTCACTCGTGTACCACCAGGTGGCCACAGTACCAGCCACTGTGACGTGGATGATGTTGGTGAAGACATTAACACCCCAGAAAAATGACACCAAGAGGAAAAAGTAAGCAACGTAGGATGTCTTCTTGAGTTGGGCATAAGCATTTCGTTGTTGGCAAAATCCGTCAAGACAATAGTTGGTTGAGCAGTCGGATTGGAAACGGCAGCGTCCTCCGATCGGAGTCGTACCAGCAACTTCATTAGATGCCGAGTCTTGAGACATCCTATTTGTTACGCCAACGACGACGGCAAACCAGATGAAAACCCAAACGATTTGGACAATCAAGAAGAGAAATGCAATCAAATAGTTGGAAGGATGGCTTCGAATCGCAGAGCCAGCAACTTGCAAATTTGCAGCAGCAAATGGAATACGATCTCGCACTGCAATGGCATAGCACACGGACAACAAGCCAAGTAGCGCGGTGATGATAGCCAAGACGTATTGTTTCTTCGCTACTGCAAAGATAGCGCAGGCAAAGCACCAAAAGACACTTGCCCACAGGGCCACAAAGATCATTTGGCGCGCATATCGCACTGTAAACTGTAGTATAACAAACGACAACACGGCTGCAATCAGAGACAAGACGCCACAGACTGCCACAATAGTTTTCATATCATGGTTGGAAATCGGAAACACGTTGGATGTCGAAGTCACGTCATTGCCAGACTTGAACGGATTTGTTCCATACACGACCACGAGCACTACAATGGCGGCAATGTTCGCAAGAAAAAGTACAGCAAACGGCCAGTCTCGGAAACCTGTTGTTGGCGCAACTGAGGGTTTCAAAGGTGCAACGTTGCCAACCGAGAATTGATGCGAAACAGGAGCTGCTACCGCATAGGGAGCTCCGAACGCGTCCATGGGCACAGCGTCCTGACGGCCGGCCGGCGGCGTTTTGTTGTTGTAGAACATATCCTCTCTCTCTCTGGACTCAAGATAATTCAGAAATAAAGAGATCCATAGAAAATACAGTTTTGACTTATTTTTAGAATAGTATAGTGAAACCAAACTATGAAGAGACTGGACAATTTTGGAAATGTAAAAACCTTTTCCAATTGATATACTGCATAAAACTATAATATTGATATATAGAGTTTGGTGTGCAGGTTTAGAATTCCGACGGTCAATTTCGACACACCAAGATGAGTTTGTAGAACAGCTTGCACATGGACCCTGAAGACACTACAGGTGTTTCAGGCTTTAATACATATTGAAGAGAGCATAGCTTTGTGTGATACGGATAAATCTCTTGAATTTTATTCTGTCACGCTTCCTTGGAAGATCCTAAACTGGACAGTGTCTCACTCTCAATGCGAAATGATTCCTTGAACTACGCTCGGTGAATATCTCATCTTTGTGATGAGGAGCTCCTCGCCATCCATCGAGTCCATGCATCGAATAGCCTTTTGGGAATTTGTTTGTAGTGATAGCAGACATACACGTTGCCACATTCTCCTTGTGAATTTGCTCGAGAACAGAAGCCAAAGACGGTCATTTTGAACTCATTCCTCCTTATAATATATCCACTCTCACTTTCAATCACTAGCATTTAACATTTTGACCTCCAATAAATAATGTTTTCAGTGGGGATAGCGAAGATTCGAGAGTCCAGCCAAAATTTTTGAAATGACCAATTAATTGTCAATCTTACGATCATTCGTTCGTCCAACGAACATGCAACAGAAAGCGACATATTGGGAAACACAAAGATTCTGCTGTTCAAATAAAGAGACGCAACATGATTACAAGTGCGATTTCATGAACTCGGCCTTGGCCACCGTGCGCATGTGGACTTCATCTGGTCCATCGGCCAAGCGGAGGGTTCGCAATGCGGCATAGTAGTAAGCCAAGACGAAATCCTGGCTCACACCAGCTGCACCGTGAAGTTGAATCGCGCGGTCAGCAATCTTGAGGGCGACGTTGGGGGCAACGATCTTGATCATTGCAATAGCCTGGGCGGCTTTCTTGTTGCCCTTGGTGTCCATTTCATGGGCGGCATGGAGAGTGAGCAGGCGCGCGCTGTCCAATTCACTAGACAAGACCAAATTAAATTTCAAACGACAGTGGAGGTAGCAAATTACCAACGCGATTTGGCAATGTTAGCAGCGACCAAAGGATTTTCGCCCAACAATTGCTTGAATGCAAAGCGCGTCTTGGCACGGTGGACCATCAAATCGAGGCATCTCTCCGCGATACCGATCGTTCGCATGCAATGATGAATGCGGCCTGGCCCCAAGCGGGCTTGGGCGATTTCAAATCCACGACCATCACCAAGTAAGACAGAGTCTAATGGCACACGGACATTACGGAAAGACATTTCCAAATGGCCGTGGGGAGCATCGTCGTAACCAAAGACATGCATCGGGCGCTTCAACGTGACACCTACGGACGATAATGTTACTAGAACGAACCAGCTGATTGGTTAACCTGGTGTATTCATTGGGACCAAGATCATCGATTGTTCACGGAAAGCAGGCAGCTTGACATTCGACTTGATCTTGCCCATGACGATGATAATTTCACAGCGTGGATCACCAGCGCCAGAGATATACCACTTGTCTCCGTTGATGATGTAGCCATGTTCATCCTTTTCAATCTAAAAATCGTTTTGTCAGTTCCAAAGTCTATAGAATTGATCGGTACCTCAGTGCAAATGTTGGTTGCATCAGAAGAAGCCACGTAACGTTCTGTCATGGCAAAGCAGGAGCGGATTTTGCCTTCAAGGAGAGGCACGAGCCACTTCATCTTTTGGTCAGGAGTGCCAAAACGAGACAAGATTTCCATGTTGCCAGTGTCTGGGGCTGAGCAGTTGAAAACTTCAGGGGCAAGGGCAATGCAGCGACCCATGAGTTCACACATGAGACCATATTCGACATTGGTCAACTTGGAACCATACGTCTTGCCATTGGGCATTTTCATTTCGGAAATGAACAAATTCCACAAACCCAAGGCTTGCGCTTCTCCTTTCAGGGTTTCAATAATTTCTGGTACCCCCTTCCATTCCTTGCCGGCTTGGCGCAAAGCAGCCATTTCTTTCATCAGGATAGGTTCGGAAGGGTACACTCGAGCTTCCAAGAAATTCTTCAGCTTGGCATAGGTTTCCAAAGCGTGGGCACTCATGGGTAATCCAAGCAGCGAGGGGTTTTCACTCTTTACAACGGATTGCTCACTGCGAATGGTTTCGGCACCCATGTTAACCCAGAGCAAGTAGGCTTCCTTGGACACACCGGCATTACCAGAAGATGCATTGCCCTACAAGATTATTAGGAAAATAGAGGTGATGGATTGAACCAAAAATGTTCGAGAATACACGCCTTGGATAATCACGGACATGCGGAAAATCACCAAAGCGATGAAGAAGCGCAAATTGGTATCAGTCAATGGATAACGTTGCGTCAAGGTGCAATACCGATTGACCGTCTGCGTTTCAGTGGGGATTCCCAAACGACCAACATTGACTTTGGCCAAACCAGAGTTAATCTAATGGAACAAACTTGAGCATGGCGAACTGGAAGGGTATTTATACCGCAGCTGTCGTAGGAAGACGGTAGATTGTGCACATCAAAGCTAAATCACTGAGAGGATGGCCAATTGTACTAAGTTCCCAGTCCAAAATGGCCAAGATGCGAGGTTCGGTTGGGTGGAAGATGCAGTTGTCCAAGCGGAAATCGCCATGAACGATCGTGCTTTCGTCAGGAATCGAGTCAACATGACGATGCAACCACTCAGACAATGCAGACATTGATCCTTCCCCGCCTAAGTTGGCGTTGTGTTGCTTCAAGATAGCATCTTGAGCCTTGTATTGGCGACTCCATGTACTGAGAACACGTTGGCCATAGTTTTTCGACTTGCCGTAGTCTCCCAATCTGTCAAGAGAAGTCAGCAACTTCATTCACTGGAAGTGTACCCAAGTTCAGCAGGATTCAATGAATGCAGAGTGGCCAAGGCTTCGATCAATGCATTGTAAATCGCATAACGTTCCATGTGGGAGACATTTGGGAGCGTGGGGTCCTTAAAAATACGCCCTTGGACGTATTCCATGATGTAGAACTCAGTTCCAATCACTGAGGGGTCCGAGCAGTACAAGACCGTGCGTGGAACAGGGACAACCGTCGTTTGCAAAGCCTAGCATGACACATTCAACATGTTGGAAAGGGTCGAAGCCTGCGATTATTACCTGCATAATGCGGTATTCTCTGTCGATCGCATGGGCCGACGGAAGAATCGCCCCGGCGGGTTTCTTGCGCAAAACCATGCGCTTGAGGTTGCCAAACTCGATCAAGTACGTTGGGTTGCTCTGTCCGTGCTTGAACTGGTGGACCGCCAAGGGAAGGTTCTTTCCCGTGAGGGAAAAATGCGCTTCCAAGAACGCTCTCAACCTTGGAAGGTCGAGCGGTTGTCGCATCGGTTCCACATCCGCCATTGTCGTGAGTCTTGCAGCAAAAAATCTCCAAATGCGGATTATTTCCCTTTTGCAAATGGTCCAAAAATACAGTAGGTGTCCCGATTTTTCACTTCGACTTTGTAAACTCAAGCATAGGGCCCCTCCCTATGCTTGAGTATACAAAGTCATACCAAACCACCATCTGGTTGACGCTACTTCAACGTGACACAAGAAGTTGACGCAACTTGTAGCAAAAGGCGCACAGAAACGGAACGACACTGCGGCTTTGATGAAAGCACCACCTTGTTGAAAAGACAATACGAATTGAATTCCTAGTCAAAGCATGTCGAGAGGTTCAAACTGGTTCAGTTTATAGCACAAGATTGCTGTTACAAGTTGTTGGGCTCCTATATCCAGATATCGGTGAAGGCGGTTTGAAAATCTTGGGCACTCTTATTCATGACGGAGAAAGCTCTGAGAGCCTCAAGAAAATATCTTTCTACCTGTTTTCTTGCTAGACTTTCGGGCATGATTGTTTGATCGAGCTGACCACGTTATAAATTGATTGATCCTTCAGCCAAAGTCATGGTGGATCATGCTGATCCTGAATATCAAGATCGATTACGAAGATCGTAATCCATTAACCCACTTCGGTTCATCAGAGGAAATAAAGTCTCGGCGATTATTGATACGATCAACTTAACCAAAGACCATCGAGGGAGTATGCAAACCTTTCATTGCAAAGGCAGTCACCGAGTTTGCCTGTGTACTAAAGGTAAGCAACCATTTGTTTGCAAAAGCAGTCGCCGAGTTTGCCTCACTAGCTGGTACCAACGCGACAATTCGCAATCTAGCCGTCCTCTCGCTAAAGAAAACAGGTTACGCATAGTATGTCGGGATAAGTGGTGAGAAAACATGAAAGCAAAAGGAAACAGTTGAGTGTTATCTCCATTATGTGTTTAGGAGCATTTACAACGAGAAGTTGACGTTCATGTTGAGTGCACGGCCGGCCGACAAGCATGGAATTTGGGTGTATTCTTTATGCATGAATTCCCGCAAGGATCGGAGCAAGTCTTGGTAAGTGATGTCGAAGCCATGCTCTTTCATCGTGGCAATAAAGGCGTAGGACATGGCGCCAGTTGCGGTTCCTATTCATAAGTAAGTTTTTCGGCAGAAAGACTTTTAGCACACCGTCGATGACAGCATCAGCACTCGTTTGCGTATCCTTGCAACCGCTGAGAAGAATGACATCAGCCCGGGTTGTACGATCCTTCACACGGTCTTTCGCCACGGGTCCTTGGCCATTTTCGTCAGAGGATGACATGGCCTTCATGCCAGATTGAAAGCCTTCCTTGGCACGCTTCGAGTCGCCCTTCAGGAAGTCCAAGCCTACGGCAGCAGGGTCATTTACTTTTTTTAAATAGGCACTTATACCAGCTTTGAGGAAGTGGCGGGCCGCCAAGGCTACTCGGTTTTCTTCGTGGATGTCCAAGTTACCGTCAATCGTGTACATGAATGGCAAATCCAACGCAGAACCAGAGTGGCAGCAATCAAAAATCGCAGTCAACTTCACGCCAGCAGGCAACGACGCACACATGATGGAGTGCATTTCATCGTCGGTAATCATGCCCGCTTCGTCGTAGTCCACTGGGCAAATCGTTTCGTCTTCGCCATCAGCTTCATCGCCATCTGAATCGTGATCGTGAACCAACCATTTCCATTAGTCGAAATACCTTCGTCCTTTTGATGCGAACCATGACCACTGTAATGGAAGAAGAGAGTGTCACCTGCAAAATGATTAAGGGGCATGTCACGAGGACTCAACTAACCAGGTCGGGCGTTTTCAACCAGCCAACGCATGCCAGCCAAGATGTTAGCACGGGTGGGGCGATCACGACCTTGACGATCATCAGTAAGGCGGCGCATATTGTTAGCAGGGAAGCCACATTCCTTTTGGACAAATCGCATCAAATTTTCCACGTCCTTGATACATCCTCGTAATTCCGCTTCGGTGCCAAAGTAGTTGATCCCAATGAACAGGGCTTTCTTGGTCGAGTTGTCGTTCTGGTACTTGGAGTGCTCCTACAGCCGCCGAGATAAGTTCAATACTGGTGGCACACTCGTACCCATTGTTCCTCAGGGGTAGGCGCCGAGCGGGAGTCGTGACTTGATTTGCTTTCGTTCAAATGCGTATCGATGAGCTGGTTGCCGATGGACTCGACCTGGTTGATGAACTCGGGATTTTCCGAAGCTTCCTTGACCAAGTTGCTCAAGTTGGAGAAGAACGACATGGCGACGACACTGAAAGTACAAAACTGAGAGGCAATCTCAATCTCACCAAACACTTTCCGGTTTAACGTAAAACGTATTAAGCTAAACATTCTTATCCGCAAGACTCGACCATATCACTTTGTTGCACGACATTACTTGATCCTGAATCGCTCTGGTCTTTTACAATCTCCATAGCACAACGACGCACTGAGCCTATTCCACGCCTAAAAGTGCATGAATGTAATAAAAATGGATCTTAAATGTCTCGTTGGAGCTACAATTTCTCCGCAAGATTTAAAATTTGAAGAGGGCGACTGTCAATATTCCAACTTTGAAACCAACTCGCTCACTGGGGACTGCAAGGACGCCAAATGAGCATATCGTCAGCTTTCCTATATATGCGCGACTGTCAATATTCCAACTTTGAAACCAACTCGCTCACTGGAGACTACAAGGACGCCAAATGAGCATATCGTCAGCTTTCCTGGTTGTCTTTGTGTGCTAGTCTGGGATTGGAATAGTACCTAATAATGGCTTATAGATCATATAAACTTGATGCACGAATCTGCATGAACTTACGATGATATATTCGTCCGAGGAGAAAGTCGACCTGTTCGCATTGCTTCAGCAGGAAATGGCACTGCAATTCATATGGATGACAAATTAGGGGGCAGAGATGTGTTGCAATTGAGTTTTTTTGCTGGATTGTACTACGGGTTTATACGTTTTTTGTTATACAACACGACTGTGTCTATCTAGACTGATACAGAGCAAGGCAAGGACGATCATGACCACATGCTGAGGGGGGCAGAGGGAGCATGCAAATTTCACGAGAGCATCTACACAGGAGTAACCGGAGCAGCATTCTCTTGCACGTCGACTTCGATTTGTTGGACTGCGACGTGCAGCGGGTCGTCAGTTTTCTCAACGACACTCGATGGATTGAGTTCTCCCTTGACACGTTGGAGCCACGTTGAAGCCTTTTGATAACAAGGGTTCAGCTCAGTCGCAGCTTCAAAGCATCGTAGAGCATCGGGCAATCTATGAAAGTCATAATTGACCAACAGGCGAGTTGCTGTTCTACATACCGCCTAGTGCTGTAGAAACAAAGACCCATGTTGTGATATGTGACGTGGTGTTTTCCCAGTTCTTCAAGCGACAGGGTATAATAGTGCAATGCCTCCTCGTATTCACGCATGCCATAGTAGACACGACCAACTTCAAAAGCGATGTCCTACTCATGGCGTGAAACATCGGAGGAAACTGAGATACCTAACCTTTTCCTTGTCTAATTGATAATAATGTGACCAAACTTTCTTCAATGACGCCATAACATCCGCCTTAACTTTAGCAGGTGCGCTTGGGGACTGGTCCAGGAAGACATCACGAAATTTGTAAAATAAATCTGCGTCATAAAAGCTCAACTTTAAAAGAGCGATTGCGCCTTTTAAGCTCGGAGTTTTTGTGTCTTCCTACGTGACAACGATAGCAACAATGATCTCTAGATTGTTCTGTACCTTCATTGACTTTTGCATGACAAAGAAATCATTCGGGCCGAATGAAACAAGTGTATCGTCATAGACGTGTGCCAAATTCGGATACGCCAGGCTGCGTGAAGTAGAAAGTTGCTCGAGAGATTCTTCTGATGCTTCAGATACATGTGACGGCAATACAAAAAGTGACACCTTAAGACTAGCCTCTTCTTGAGGGTTGTGCAGAGCAAATCCTCCTCGATGGGCGACGTAAATACCAATTGCATGATAGTTGACCCTACAATTGGCTTGAGACTTGGTAATTTCGCAAATATTACATGACAGAGAAGCTGCCATGCACGGCTATGTGGGGATCTTGGAGACCACGGAAATGATCAGGATTAGTGTGTCCCTTGTCTCCAGAAATAAGTAGAAGTTGATTCTGGCTCAGCAGTTTGAGGCGCTCAATTGCATTTAATGCGCCAATGGGAACCAAGATTGTTGCTGGGTCTTGGCCATAATAATGATTGTACCACTTGAGAATCGCATTGTAGTGGTGATTCGAGTAGAAGTCGGATGAAATCGGATCATATCGAAAGAAGTTGCTCAAGCGTTTGATGATTTCAGGGTCCAATGGATCTATGAAGTTTGAGTTTATGAGAGCCTTGTCTACTGTTGAACCTTTTTCCTCGGCCCGAGTAGATCCGACACTAATAAACCCTTGTTTGAGAACGCCCTCTTCAACCTACATGCGCTGGACGTTAGAAATCTGAGAGGATTGCGGACAAGACATACACGAAATAGTTCATGATGCAAAGTGTCGAACAAGTAATTGGCAATGACGCAAATTGGATTGCGGAGGGACTGAGCCACGATAGTTTGCTTGGAATGGATCAAATACAAGGATGTGTCTTGCGTGGCGTCAAAGATGGCAAAATCAAGGCTTCCGCGTTCAACATAAGGAGCAAGTGCTGGGTGATTTTGCCAAAACTTGAGATTTGAATCGGTGAAATCTGTCATGACATAATGAATCCGTTCGATGGGAAAGGACAAGATCGGGTGCAGTTCGTAGAGCCATTGCAAGAAGTAAAAGCTGAACTTTCCACTTCCAGTGCCCAATTCGACAATATAAAGCGGTTCAGCCGGGTCAAGCTGGGCAATTGCGTCGCGCAAGTACGCTTGAAAGACTTGAGCATATCTACAAGAAAGTACATCAGTCAGTCTCCATACATATCGTTCAAGGTGTGCCCACCGCTTCGCAATAAACGTGTTGGACGTGATAAAATGCGGTACTATGCCTTGCGCCCATGAATCTACGCCTTGTCGGTCGTAGAACGAGCTCATGAGTCGCCATAAATGGCATGACGAGAAAGGCGTGAACGATTCGAGCTCAAATCTCTCCACACTGCGTGGTTCGTCCTCCTTTATCGGGGAGTTCACATCAGCCGGAACATCTTGAGTCACTTCTGTCTCTTGATTAGTGCCATTCACTATAGGGTTGGTCTCTGGGTCTTCCACAGATAGCCGCGCCATCGAGAAGAATCGAAACAGACCTTTGGCACATCGAAGATTGAGGTATGCAATTATAAAGGTTTCCTGTTAAAATGAATATCCAGAAAGGCGCGACCATTCAAGATTTCGAACAATCTCGCGCAAGTCAAGCAGTCGGACGAGAGAAACGTCGTCCACTACGCCGAGAAGGCATAGGAGGAAAATAAAACAGCAACTCGGTCGGTAAAATCGGGGAGAATGACTGTGTGAATCGGGAAGAATGATGAACCGGTGTTTGTATGAGACATAGATATGGCAACTGGGCATAAATTTACGTACAAAGAACGGAGAGACTTACCTCAACAGTTGTTGCAACTGGATTTGATTCATGTCCTTCAGACACATCTTTTTTCCATCTCAGATTTCTCGAAAGGTGCTACATTTTGCTGGCGAAAAACACGACCACTATAACGAGATGGGTTTCACCCATTCAGATATTCAGATCAGCTTTTGTCTTTTTCATCTCACGATCTTGTACTCAACTAGCGACAACAACGTAGGATGAGGTTTCAGCCGTGTCATCTTCAGAAATCCTCGATGAGAAAAGCCGAAAGAGACGACTTGCTTCGGGCACATTTATGTCGAGGAACAGCCTTAGCAATTGTCGCGTACTTTATCCGTTGTTTTGGTCCATGTATGTGCTGGCACGACGGTGTCAGCACTCGTGACAAAAGCGAAATGTCAAAGTGCGTCTCAAGTAGCTCTTGAGAGAGCCATAATTTTGATCATCGCATAAGCAAATGAAGCGCCAAAGGAGTTGGGCACTCGGAAGAACTTCAAATACGAGTATGGGATGACTTTATTTCTTCTTTTTTAATGACTTCACCGTCTTTGCATGCTTTGGTGAATTGACATGACCATTGTATTTCTTCTCGTTGTGAAATGTCATGTTGCACGGGGCGCATTTCCAGCTCTTGGTTGCAGGTTTATCCTGGATTGCATTATATACATCAAGCCAGACTTCATCGGTAAGTAGTACCTCCTTTGGTGCCTTCTGTTTACCAGGTTTAGCTTTAGCTGGTTTCGACGGCTCTACTGGTTCAACATATGCAGCATCCTTGACGAATACATGCGTCCTAGCGCCTTTAGTCGAAGGGGGCTCCCCTCGGAAGGACGCCGGGTGTGTTCGCTGTGCTTCGTAGCCTGGATACAAACTGATGTCGAATTTATCAACTCTACACAAGGATCAACAACCTCTCGATCAAGTCGTTTCATACCTCTTGAGCTTGAGTCCAGCCTTTTGAGCTTGTGCGTCGACATCCCATCGGTTGTAAAATGGCGTGTTTCTCAATGAAACATGGACTTCTCCCTTTGTGTCATCCTTGGCTGAGATTGAGACGAAATAGATTCAATTCTAGAAGTACCAAGAAAGGGCGAGTAGACTGGAAGAAGTGAAATAGCAAATCCTTGTGAGCATTAGCCATGAAGAAAAAGCATCAGTCAAAACATACCTGGTTCTTCTCGACATCTTCTTCTGTGGCACCACCCAAGTGGGGAAAATTGAACAAAACGCGGTCAAATGTCATGCCACGAATCCATTTTTCTTGCTTGAGGTTTGTTGCATCAACACCGACATGGATTTGAGCCTATGGCGTAAATTCAATCAAATCTAGAAATCCTAGAGGTCTCGTACTTGAGTGATTTTTAATCCACGGATGTTGGCCGATACGTTTGGGTACTTGGCTAACAATTCATTTTCACCATCATAAACTGTGGCAACAAGCTTTTGACCACCCTAAATGATAATCAGCTCCGACCATAAAATCGTGAGCATACCAATCGTGTAGCAAGTGAAAGTGAAAAGGAAAAATCACCGTCACCCACAACAAGCACGCGGTGTTTGTCGGACACTCCGCCAACACTTTTAGGATTTGGGTTGGTCAAGTTGGCTTGATGAAACGCTGATGTGACGCTCGCATCTACTTGCGCAGATAGGCTCAGCGAGGACGGTGCATTGTGTGCTTTAACTTTGGCATTCATTTTCTTCTTGACTGGTTTCTGTCCATCCTTTGCCTTACCGACTTTGGCTCCGCCGCTTTTTTGCTTGGCCATTGTCAAATGAATGGATTGAACTATCCGGATAAAGACATTTCACCGAATAATGAAAAGTGACATTTCATATATTGTGCTTTTTGGGGAAATTTCCCAATTAGGCGCGGTTTGTTCAATCGTTCCAAATTTGTTTTAAGCCATTTGATTGGCTAATAATCGAAAAATTTCGACTAATTTGACAAAATATGGTACTTTTTTCGAATCAGCCAATGAAATCTATGGGATCGGTTTGCGGCACCAACCCAAAATTTGTATCAAATCGATAATATGTGAAATTGTTCAAAATAGTCCGACTCAATGTACATTTCGACGGAATATTTCGCCATGGAGGTGGATCCTGTGCAATCGCCTTTCCGAATGCCGCTTGGCGCTCCGGTACTTGATAGATGGATCCTCGGGGTAAGATATTTCCTCGTCCGATTCAAGGAGGAGCTCATCATGTGACTAGGACAACATAATCTGCTCGCAGCTCAGAGTCGTGATGGCGTTCCCAATGGACAAGCGGTGGATCATGAATCGCAGTTGACCTTGATTCGAAGCCAGTCGTTGTCACATATAGAATCATTCGAATCTCTTTCACGTGCAAGCAATCTCCCCACCCAATACAGAAAATTGTTCATGAATGTAAGGATTCTCTACCCGTCCAGAATTGCATCTCACCCATCAGGTCTACAGGTCTACAGAAGATCGCGTTCACACTCACATAACCTCTTCGGAATGGCCATGGCTTACGAAAGTAGTGTACGCAAAACATGCCAGGATTTCCTTGGGGGGCAAAAACACACAATAGAAGATGGGTTGACTGCTCCTCTTACGAAGTTTGGAGAATGCTAAATTTCTGTCGGGACCTTGGCAACTGCCTTTGCCACCTCTTCCCCGAGAATATTGAACCTTAACCCATCCAGGTTGCTGCATCCAACGGAAGCTCAAGCTTGCGATTGAGAAAGTTAGATGACCCACATCGTGTCAGATTCCATTCATGGCTGCATCCTTTTGAAAATAGAAGAAGAACTTGAAGCTGACTGCCGTGACCTTTGAGAGGGAAATCCCTCGAATCTCTTCCTCTGAGTGAGTGGCTGCTTTAATCCACACAGTCATTTTGCAATAAGTTCCCGAACATCCATCGCATCAGTCGTATTCTTCCCCGAGCTTGGTTTTCGACCAACCGCCACCCGGTATTTCGCGTTGCAACCCGCGCCAATGTCGATGCCATTGCCGATTTGACGAATACCACATTGCAAAACGCCAAGCTCATGAAAGGCGCTCGTACCTCCAGCTCACAAGTGGCTAGAATGGTTGACAACCTCGACGGAGCCGTCATTGTCGCCGAAGCTAACAACCAAATTATTGGAAGCATCTTCGTTGAAAAACCCGACAAATTGTATTCGTTGACTGTGAACGAGGAATGGCAGAACCAAGACATTGGCAGCCACCTCGTTCGAACGGCAGCAGTCTACGCTAAGCATACCCTTGGCATGACAAAATTCCAAGGCCCCGTGCCAACGTCTCGCCCTGATCTGTTTGAATTTTACGCCCGTCTTGGCTCCGTCCGGACAGGAATCGTGATGGATCATCCCGAAGGCGGTGGACTCAAAGTCGAAATCGTCATGAAAGAGTTGTAACCACAAAGAAATAACAAGATGTTTGACATTTATCTCTGGATTGTCGTGGAAGCCGACGACATTTCCATCAAAAACAGATAAACTCTCTACTGTGACGTCGTATATGAAGCATCAGGCCATCTCGATCGAGCAACACGTCTGTGGAGTTGATGCTGTGCTTGATTCATCGTACACCAGCCATCAATAACTTCTTGCTTCTGCGTCTACAACCCCCTGACAGCCGAAGTCCACATTAAGTTTTATCTGCTGCACTGTACAAAGCTTGTGATGCTGGTGCTTTCGATTTCTCGTCGGGCTACTGACTGATCGCGCATCTTTCGAGATCGAGTCATACTCTCCATTGTTAAAAATGCTCCGCAGTCTCAATACTTCACCGTGCTTGGTATTCAACGAATAGCGTAACAATTCGGGTCGCCACTACCGCTGACATTGACGCCATTGTTGACTTGACCAACACCACGCAGCGGGATGCCAATGCCAAGATGTTAAAGGGCGATCGTACGTCAGCGTCTCATGTCGCCAGTCTCTTGGACAATTCGCAAGGCGGGATCATCGTGGCTGAAGTTGACAACCAAATTGTGGGCAGCATTTTCGTTGAAAAACCAGATAAAAAATGTATGCCTTGACTGAAGACTGGCGCGAGCAAGACATCGGAAGCCAACTTTTTCAACGAGCGGAAGTTTACGCGAAACAAACGCTCGGCATGTCCAAAGTGCAAGGCCCCGTGCTGACAACACGCACTGATCTGTTTGAATTTTACGAACGCCTCGGATCTGTTCGGACTGGAATCATTTTCGATCACCCTGAAGGGGGTGGTCTTCAGGCTGAAATCGTCATGAAAGTCTTGTAAACTCGACAAAGTAACGAGCTGTTTTAAATTTGAATGCCCTATCGCTTTATTCTTTCGTTGTGTGTAGATTTAGAATCGACTGCAAACCTCGTTATGGTGGCTGCAAAGAAATCCCCCGTTTTGGTGCACGTACGGGGCTTCCTCCTCCACGTCTTCCGCGTGCCGAGAATGGTTCAACCAACCTCTGTTTTGCTAAGGCGAGCGCAAACTTTTCAGGGTGGACGGTCGTCGTTCGGGTTGAAAGCTTAAAGTTCGTCTCCCAATATGAAAAACCCAGTGACCAACCTCCAAACTTCCAATAAACCTAAATAAAACCTAAAAACCTTGGACTTGCATCCTTTGCCTCCAACCACGACGATCTTTCGCTGGCGACGGTGCAGCCCGAGTGCACAATTGGCTCTCACGTTTGGGAAAGAATTTGGTCGCTCGATCGAGGCAGAGTTTGCTGAAGTTGTTGATGCTACAGCGTATTTATCGTGTCGCGTGTTATTGGACAGCAGCAGCAGCCATTTTATCCTCGACCCCCCAGCAAAATTGAACGAGAAGCAACCCAGAGAACTTCTGTATCTTACTGTCTGCTGGTGCATCTCGAGCTTTATCCTACTGCTGCCCGTCCAGGCACAGTCTTGGGTATGATCCGAGTGTCTGCCAGCATCATTTTTCAATATGCAGTCCGAGATTAATCACCAGCAAGGTACCTTTTCAACGAGTAATAGCCCAATATTTCGCATCGCAACTCGCGCTGATATCGACGCTGTCGTCGACTTGACCAACTCAACATTGCAAAGTGCCAAGCTTGTCAGGGGAAATCGCACGTCGACTTCTCACGTTGCCAATCTCATTGAAAGTCCGGAAGGAGCTATCTTCGTAGCCGAAGCCGACAACCAAATCGTGGCTAGCATCCATATTGAAAAGCCCGACAAAATGTACGCGGTGACCGTCCACAAAGATTGGCAAAACAAAGACATTGGCATTCATCTCCTTCGAACTGCTGCAGCCTACGCCAAACACACTCTTGGCATGACCAAACTGCAAGGCCCGATACTGACATCGCGCACTGATCTCTTTGAGTTCTACGAACGACTCGGCTGCGTCCGGACGGGAATTTTAGTCGATCACCCAGACGGTGGTGGGCTCAAGGGCGAAATGATCATGAGAATTTTGTAAGAACTATGGTAACATGAAATTGTGATGGTTCAGTCACAAGCTCGGTGCGGTGGTGGTCTGTCCGCTGCAATCTACACGCATCGTCAATCGAGGGATCATCAGCTACTCAATCCCACAGCGACTATACCAAGTTGCAGAGGAATGAGAGGCGAAAGACCTACATGTTGTCGATCCGACTACACATTTATTTGGGAGTGCTGGTGTCTGCCGTTGAATCTGACCAACACAAACTTTTTCAACTGTCGTGGGGTCGAAACATCACTCGTTTTGAAGTCAACATGTCTTTCGTTCTTGCTCTCTTGTGAAAAAAGTGACGACGTCACGCAACCGACAGATATCGTCGTCGTGTAATTTCCTTAAAATGTTCCTAGTCTTGGAAAGCATTCATTTCTCAACATGCAATCGAGCCTCAATAACATCAAGCATACCTTGAGTCGGGCTTGGTACTCTACTGCCAACGGCCGAACATTTCGCGTGGCCACCCACGCTGATATTAATGCTGTGATTGACAAGACTACATCGCGCAACGCCATGCTTTTGAAACGGGATTGTACCTCACCTACATTGATGGCCAAACTCGTGGAGAGCTCGCATGGAGGAGTTATCGTAGCCCAAGCAAAGAGACAAATGATTGAAAGCATCTGCGCGGAGAAACCAGACAAGTTGACTGCGTTGACTGTGCACAAGGAGTGGCGTAACCAAGACATTGGTAGCAAGCTCATTCAAAGGGGTGGAATCTACGCGAAGCAAGATCTTGTGCGAACGTCTCGCCCTGATCTCTTTGACTTTTATCTAGGCTGTGGCGTAGACTTTCTCGTGGATTCAATATGGTCATGACCGACTGGACCATTGCTTGAATAAAGACTAACATGCACCATGACTACAATTGACTTGTTGCGGGGGCGTTTACATCAGTGACTTCCTAAGCTGATGACTCAGTAGTCTTGACGTAGTGCGGCCAGGGCCCCGGTTATGTCTTGAAAGCGCTACGAATTTGCTCCATCTTTACCATCAAGGCATTTTTGGTTGTAGATACGAAGACACAGTTTTACGTCTTGTTAACTTAGTTGAGACCCGACTTGGGTTGCTTGTGTGGAATAAAGTATGGTTTCATCTCGGGTGAAAGCTTGATGGACGGCAAAGGCTTGGAACATATTTGAGCTAGAGAGTAGTGGACGGGCAGACCATGCGACTCGGAGAGCACGAGCGTAATGTCGTACATGGAGAAGCCAGAGTCCATGAACTCATCTGGTTGCTTCAGATCTTGAAGAGGCAAATAGATCTGGTCAACCGCATCGCTTGGAGCTGTGTTTGATCCATTCGCCACGTTTTCGTTGCGTTCTACGCCATGGGGGCTCCTTGTCTGAGGGGATATGCTATCTGCGTGGCTCACTCTGTCATCACTGCTCCTCTTAGGTCGACGCCCGGCGTGTTGAAGGCAAAAGCCACCTTGACGAGCATATCCCGTGCAGTCGGAGTGTTGACATGGCTTTCTCGCCCCATGGCGCACGCAAAGTCCTCGAGCGTACACTTGACTGCGGCAGTTTGCGGAACTGCAAATGCCTTTCTTCCGGTGGTAAGCACACTTGCGCGAGCCATCACGGACTTGTTCAGTGCATCCATTAAAGTGGCATACGTCGCTCATGATCGCCTTGGGGGTCGTCGCAGTCGTCCAGCGCACAAATCTACCGAAGGTGACGAACAAGTCGGACGATCGGATCGGCCTGTCGAAATGGACGCTAGTCAATGAAAGACATTTAATATTGATCTCAGTATATCATAATAAAGTTCATATAAAATTAAGTACTGTATAGGGATGTGAGAGCTGCAAGATTGCGGAAGTGAGGAAGAGCACACCACTGCGACGCCACAATGGAGGAGCATACAAAGAGACTCTTTCTACTTGAATGGTGCCGTAGTTTCCGAATTGATAGCGAAGTATAGGTCAGATCACTCCATGGCTTTGTTCTCGCAATGGCAGGTGGTTTGTGTACGCTCCTCTGTAGGTATTTCAGTGAAAACAGCGAGGATAGATGTCGCTCTCATTGCAACAGAGTCGAAGGAATTACTATCGGGCATCTCAACACTGGTAGCTGTGAGTGCAGTGATGGGTTTCTAGCTCTATATATCAATGTCTAGTCTTGAGACTGCATTGACTCTTTGATATCGAGTTTACAATCCGTGACGCCACACATCGACAAACACGGTGATCAAAGATGCTTTCTAGCCCAGTCAAGGCTGATTGAGCTATAACGCCACCTCCATATCCATCATCTCGTATCTCGCCAGCATCATGACATGCGTTGTCGGGCTACACGGCTGCGGTTCGCTCATCGATGCAATCCTAGTGACGTTGATTTCGTTGGGCTTGTACTCGAGCGACATTCACGACGAGTTCGTCTTCTTTAAACTAACAGCATTAGCAACATGAGTCGCAACGTCACTAGAATATCGCCTTTGCCAGCGTTCGCCGTGCATTGATACTTCCAGAAGGGGGGGGCCTTCCGAGCCTGGCACTATCTCTCAGAGCTTCCAGCCACACGGTCAAGCATGGCTGCGTACCCTGCGTAGTAAAATGAAGCTGAATAGAAGCGCTAATAATCATGAACTTCCTTCAGATAGGGCAAAGGTTATGACGAACGTGAGGGGGAAAGTGTATGTACCAAGTTCGACTACCACCAACATTCTTCGACGGAATGTTGGATGAAAAATAATGCGCGACAAGAGTCTTTGAAGCAACCCATACATAAACAATCACTTGATGCGCAATACATTGTGTGCAGCTGCTCTTTATCACCTTGGATGCCAGTCTTTTGACTGCGCTCCAGCAAGCGACGCCTTGTTAGTTGGTCAGGTGTCTGCAGAATGTTGGCGTATATCCACCTTCAACACAACGAGGAAATCCGTCAAATCGTTGCGAATATCAAGACAAGATACACCATGCATAAAATTCTCACGGCATTGCAAAGTCAGGCTTGTTGCGTTTTGAAAGCCATGCCTGGGGAATGTTTCTTGACGAATGTAACAAGCAGTGCTTCAGGAGCATAATTGTGTACTTCATATGGAGAAGATAAAGCTTGAATCCTCGTGCGACAGTCCCCAGTGGACAATATGCACTGGGGAGCAAGGAAAACTTCGAGCAAGGAAAACTTCGAGAGACGAGCTGCCTATAAGTGAGCAAAAGAAATACGCTAATCTTGCCGTGCCCATTTGTTAGAGGGATTAGTATGGCTCACAAGATCGCCTTGAAGAATACCACTTTAGAGAATGCCTAATTTAATGAAATCTCTCTGTTCTGTCCTTTCTCCAAAATCGAAATCGCACTCCTGAATTTGCCAAAAGATGCGCAAAAGTTCAAACTACCAGTCCGTCGCTGCGGAAAAGCGCGCAAGTACGCCAAACATCCTCGTGAGACGGCGGGACTCATCACCCGTCTCTTCTACTCGTGGGCAACCGATCTCATCTACCTTGGCAACGAAAGACAGCTTGATTCGTCCGACTTGTGGCCACTTCAACCTGAAAATACGTGCAATGTGGTGAGTCAAGCATTCGAGCCCAAGTACAACGAATCCAAGTCGATCGTCAATGCAACGCTTTCTGTGTTTGGTTTTCGTGTGATCTACATTGGAATCCTTCGGCTTGCCGCCATGCTTGAGTGTTTGTACGGCCCTGTTGTGCTGCAACAAGTTGTTTCGTCCATTGAGTCCAAGACAGCAGAGTTTCAAACGCTCTTGACTCCAATTTTGCTGCTTGTTGTGGTGAAAGTTGCGCAAGCAATTTTGCAGACTCAATCAGACCTCGAGAACCAAATCATGTATGTTCAAGTTACATCGGCGCTTCAAAATTTACTTTATAAGAAGATATAAGTCCTCAATGCCAAGTCCCGAAAAATCAAGAGCACTGGAGAAATATCCAACTTGTTTACTTCAGACATGGCTCAAGTGTTAGGTGTGTCGTTCACGTCTAATGACACTTGGATCACGCCGCTGCAAATCATTATCCTTCTTTCAATGCTCTGGCAAATCCTTGGCTGGAGGATGCTCATTGGATTTGGCGTAATATGTATCGCCTTCATTGTAAACCGCTCTCTTGCGCTGGCGATGAGATCAACGTGGAAAACTCTCATGGAGAAAAAAGACGTCCGCATGAAAGTTGTCAACGAAGTATTTGGATCTATCGAAGTTATCAAATTCAACACGTGGGAAGAAAGATATTACGCCAAAATCCAAGCACTTCGTGATGACGAGCTCAAAAGCGTCTGGAAAGCCGCAATCATCCAAGCATTGATGACAGTGATGAACTACACAACTCCTGTAGCCTTGACCACTGTGTCCTTTGCTTCATACGTCCTCATCTTAGGACAAAGTTTGACTGCTGCCAAAGTTTTCACAGCTCTGTCACTATTCCGTATGATTAAATCTCCCATGATGCGTTTACCACAAATAATTGCAGCCTGGATGCAAGCTTTGGTATCATACAAACGCTTTACTGAATTTCTTGCTCTTGAAGAAAGAGACCTAAACGCTGTCACGTCGGTCGTGTCCTCCAACGACATTTGACGTGGAAATTACAATTATTTCGTCGCCATATGTGGACAGAGTTATCGAAGTGAAGAACGGTAAACCGGTCGAGACGGCTCGCGAGTCCAAGAAAGATGAGTGTCCTGTAATGATTTCTCCATTGAAAGCCCGTCAAATGTACTTTGAAGAGAGTGAACTGGATGCAGATACCAAACCAAGTCTTATGCCTTATGAGAGTTTTCTCTCATCGCCATCGCTCAAGTCTCCATTTGGAAATGCAGAGGGATACTTATTCACGCCTGTGGACGAGTTCGAAGATGAAATATTCAGAGAAGGCGACGCGAGTGGCAAACTCGTTGTTGCGTTAGAACGCGAAGCAGGTCGCGTGTCAAATGAAGTGTTCTTGGCCTACTTTAACGCTTTTGGAGGTTGGCCCATGGTTATTGTTGTACTAGTATTTTGTGCATTGAGCATATGGCAAAGCCTCCAGATCGCCAGTGACTTATGGCTCAGTGCGTGGACGAGTACATCCTCAATGGTCAGTGCAAAAGAATTTCATTCTACTGCAGCATGGTATATTTTGGTTTATGCTATTTTGGCTATTGGATCATCAACCATCGTCTCTGTTCGAAGTTTGACAATTTCTTGGGCTGGCCTACGTGCATCGAAACAGCATTTTGATGGCATGAGCAAAGCATTGCTTGGAGCACCTATGCGCTTCTTCGATGCCAATCCCTTGGGTCGCATTTTGAATCGTTCCAGTGGCGACATAAATCAAATTGATGGGCGAATTCCCGGATCCTCAGCATACTTTCTTGCGGCTTCTTTCATCACACTCTTCACTTTGGGAACAACTATTTGCATTATTGGTTGGATGGGATTTGTTATTATACCATTGATGTGGATCTATTACAAAGTGGGCTTTCTGTATGTCCAACCTGGAAGAGAGTTGGAGCGCTTAGGAAAGACTTCGGCTTCGCCATTGATTACACATACATCTGAGACAGTTGTAAGGGCATTTGGACATAATCAAGTCAGAAGATTCGAGCGTATCCACCAAGAAAAACTTGATCGTAAAAACGAGACCGATTTTTGCGACGACTTGGCACGCCAGTGGTTTAGCTTTCGCGTGGAGATGATTAGTGCCGGCATGGTTTTGACAACAACTGTGTCATTAGATTACATGCATGAGTACCTTACTGCTGGTCTGATTGGACTTGTATTCAACTACGCACTCCAATTTACGAGCGAACTCGGAGACTTGATATGGGTATGGTCTGGCTTGGAGACAGAAATGGTGGCAGCCGAACGTGTAGCTGAATACACGAATGTTGAACAAGAGGCCACTCGCATCATTCCTGGTAGTGTATCCAGCTCTTGGCCCCAAGATGGATCAATTCAATTTCACAACGTGAGCTTCAGATACAAACCCACTGACCCGCTCGTACTCAAGAATATCACCTTTCAAGTACGATCTGGAGAAAAAGTTGGCATCGTTGGTCGCACTGGCGCTGGCAAGTCCAGTCTCACCATGGCGCTCTTTCGCATCAACGAAATCGTATCTGGTACAATGAAAATCAGCGGCACCAATATCTCCAACATTGGCATCAAGACACTTCGAGAGAGTATGGCGATCATACCTCAAAATCCCATCCTGTTCAAAGGCACCCTACGACATTACTTGGATCCGTTTGATCAGTACACGGACGCTGAGCTATGGGATGTTCGGAATAAAGTTGTCGTACTGTCATCATGGACGAAGCCACTGCTGCCATCGACCACGAGACGGATCAAAACCTGCAGCGAGTGATCCGTGAAGCGTTTGCATCTTCGACTGTGTTGACGATTGCTCATCGTCTTGACACTGTGCTGGACAACGATCGGATTTTGGTATTTGACCAGGGGAAGATTGTTCAAAATGATTCGCCTGCCAACTTAATCCAAGCCGGCAGCGGAATATTCTACGACCTCTGTGAAGAAGGCGGATACATAAACAAGCTGGTCATTGAGTAAGTAGAGCTGTTTTGAACAAGAGTTTTCTTTGTGATCAAAATCGAGAAGGTCATTCAGTATTCGAACGTCAGACATCCTCTGGATTCAAGTTGACATCCTTTTGACTCACTTGCGTGCTAGTTTCATTAGCATTTTGTGGCGTTATTCTTAAGCCCTCCAAAAGTCGATTCCATTCAATTCTATCGAGGATTACCTTTGTCCTGACTGAATTACCAACTATTCAATCCAGCGCCAAAATGCAACACCAGTCAAGGAAGGTCGTCGAACATAGGCCAATATCCACCCACTGTCCACCTTGGACCATGTTCTGCGAATCATCCTCTGGAAATTATCCGTTTGATGACAAAAATGTTGATCTCTGTGGGTTTTTCAAGGGAACCATCTTTTTCGATAGGACTTGTAGCCCGAACTACTATCAAGACTTCCCGAAAACATGGACTCAATTTCGAGAGATGCGACGTGTCTGGCTGAAACCACATCGGGATCTTGTTTTCTCTCAAGTCTTCATGGCTTTGTTTGTTTCCAACTTTGAGGAATGTTGGTCTCCAGATGTAATTTTTCACCGCGAAACATTCACTGGATTGGTCATTTTCGAATTTGCCAAGCCATGCTCAAGAGCAAGTATCAAGCGATTGCCGTCGAAAAAGCGCGCAAATACGCCAAACATCCTCTGGACACGGCTGGACTCTACTCCAGACTCTTCTTCACGTGGGCGACCGATCTTATGGCACTTGGTAACGAACGTCAACTCGACTCGTCCGACTTGTGGCCACTTCAAGCGGAAATGTCGAGTGACGCTGTGACTCGCGAATTTGAGCCCAAATACAAGGAATTGAAATCAATCATCAAGACCGCTCTCTCTATCTTCAAATATCGAGTGTTGTTTATTGGAGCCCTCCGATTTGGCGCTATGCTTGCCTCTTTGTATGGTCCGATTGTGCTGCATCAAGTAGTCTCATCCGTCGAATCCAATACAGCTGATTTCCAAACGCTATCGATATCATCTTTGATACTTTTTGTGGTGAACGTTGGGCAAGCGGTCGTTCAGACACAATCGGACCTTCACACCGAAATCATGTATCTCAAATTCAAGTCAGCGCTTCAAAACTTGTTGTACAAAAAGATGTTGGTTCTCAATGCCAAGTCCCGTAAAGTCAAGAGTACTGGTGAAGTGACCAACTTGTTTACATCGGATGTATCCCAACTGTTGAGTGTCTCGTACGTGGCGAATGAAATCTGGATTGTCCCTGTGAAAATCATTGCTCTCTTGTACATGCTTTGGCAAATTCTTGGCTGGGCTATGCTCACTGGCTTTGGAGTTATTTTTGTTGTCGTTCTTCTTAATCGCTTCCTGGCGTCTGCGATGAAGGCAATTTGGAAGGAGCTGATGGAGAAGAAAGATGTACGCATGAAGGTTGTCAATGAAGTCTTTGGATCAATTCAAATTATCAAATTCAACACATGGGAAGAAAGATACTATGACCACATTAGCACGCTACGCGACAACGAGCTCAAGAGTCTATGGATGAGAGCTCTTATCCAAGCTTCAACGACTTCGATGAACTACATCGCGCCAGTTGCTTTGACCACCGTGTCATTTGCTTCGTATGTTCTATTGTTTGGTCAAACGTTGACCGCAACGAAACTCTTTACTGCGCTATCAATTTTTGGTTTGATCAAACAACCAATGACAAAGTTGCCACAAGTGATTACAACTTGGATGCAGGCTTTGGTTTCCTACAAACGTTTTACTGAATTTCTTGCTCTTGAAGAAAGAGACCCAAACGCTGTCACGTCGGTCGTGTCCTCCAACGACATTGACGTGGAAATTACCAACGGCTCCTTTGGTTGGGATGTCCAAAACCCTTTCTTCCAAAACTTGATTCTCTCCATCAAACGTGGCGAATTTGTTGTACTCCATGGCAGAGTTGGTGAAGGCAAGTCCTCTCTTTGTAATGTTATCTTGGGTGAACTTGAAAAATATGAAGGCTCCGTTGGAGTCAATGGTCGCATTGCGTACTTTTCCCAACAACCTTGGATCCAAAACATGACTATTCGGGAAAACATTCTCTTTGGTCTTCCATACGACCGAGTCAAGTACAACAAAGTCATCGAAGCCTGTTCTCTTGAAAAAGATTTGACCCTCTTTGCTGCTGGCGATCGAACAGAGATTGGAACGAAAGGTGTGAATGTATCAGGTGGACAGAAGGCTCGTTTTAGCTTGGCTCGTGCATGCTACAGTGACGCAGATATCTACATATTGGACTCACCTTTGTCTGCCGTTGATGCGATTGTACAAAATGAGATCTTCACGAAGTGTTTGTTGGGCTTGTTACGCAATAAGACGATTCTACTGGTGACCCACAACCCCGACATTATCTCTTCGCCTTATGTGGACAAAGTGATCGAAGTGAAGAATGGTAAACTGGTCGAGACGGCTCGTGAGTCAAAGAAATATGAGTGTCCTGTATTGATTTCTCCATTGAAAGCCCGTCAAATGTACATTGATGAAAGTGAACTGGACAGTAACGCTCAACCAAATGCTGTGGACAATCGCCTCGTATCTCCCTATCTGAAGTCTCCATTTATTGATATGGGAGAATTCATGTTTACACCCATGGACGAATCAGAGGAGAAAACGTTCAGTGAAGTCGACACGAGTGGCAAACTCGTTGTTGCGGAAGAACGCAAAGAAGGGCGCGTGTCCCGTGAAGTGTTCTTCGTCTATTTCAATGCCATGGGGGGATGGCATGTTGTGGTTGCGTTACTATGCAGCCAATGCATTTTCCAAAGCCTTCAAATCTTTAGCGACTTGTGGCTAAGTGCTTGGACCAGCTCGAGTTCTTTAGTGACCCCTGAAGAATTTCACTCAAGAGCTCAGTACAATATCTTGGTGTACGCATCCCTAGCATTAGGCTCATCTATTATGGTTGCTTTTCGAAGTGTAACTGTTTCATGGGCTGGCCTTCGTGCATCCAAGCAGCTCTTTGACAACTTGTGTAAGGCATTACTTGGTGCTCCCATGCGATTCTTTGATACTAATCCATTGGGCCGAATTTTGAATCGCTTCAGTGGCGATATCAACAAAGTGGATACAAGTATTCCTGGATGCGTAAACTCCTGTCTTGCCTCGATATTCTTCTTGCTATTCACCTGGGGAACGACGATTATCGTCGTACGATGGATGGGCCCTGTTTTGTTACCATTGATGTGGATATATTTCAAAGTTGGGACCTTCTTTGTTCAGCCAGCACGTGAATTGGAGCGCCTCACCAGAACTACAAGGTCGCCCATGGTCATGCATATTTCCGAGAGTATCGATGGAGCTGTCGTTGTTCGCGCGTTTGGTCCCAAGCAGATTCGACGATTTGAGAGAATCCACCATTCAAACGTTGACCTCGACAACGAAACAAATTTTTCTTGGGACTTGAGTGAACATTGGTTCAGAGTTCGCATTGGTATGATCAGTGCCGGTCTAATTTTGGTGACGTCTTTTTCACTTATTACAATGCGCCAATACCTTACTGCCGGTCTCATTGGACTTGTATTCAGCTATTCACTCCAATTTACCAGCACACTTGAAGGTTTGGTATGGGCCTGGTCGATGTTTGAGACGGCGATGATTGCTCCTGAGCGAGTTGCCGAATACACGAATGTTGAACAAGAGGCCACTCGCATCATTCCTGGTAGTGTATCCAGCTCTTGGCCCCAAGATGGATCAATTCAATTTCACAACGTGAGCTTCAGATACAAACCCACTGACCCGCTCGTACTCAAGAATATCACCTTTCAAGTACGATCTGGAGAAAAAGTTGGCATCGTTGGTCGCACTGGCGCTGGCAAGTCCAGTCTCACCATGGCGCTCTTTCGCATCAACGAAATCGTATCTGGTACAATGAAAATCAGCGGCACCAATATCTCCAACATTGGCATCAAGACACTTCGAGAGAGTATGGCGATCATACCTCAAAATCCCATTCTGTTCAAAGGCACCCTACGACATTACTTGGATCCGTTTGATCAGTACACGGACGCTGAGCTATGGGATGTTCGGAATAAAGTTCGTCTCACGACTCGTATTTCGAGTGAACCCGACAAGCTGTTGAGTATCGTCGAAGAAAATGGAGACAATTACAGTGTGGGTGAACGTCAGATGCTTTGCATGGCGAGAGCGCTCCTTCGTCAATGTCGTATTGTCATCATGGACGAAGCCACTGCTGCCATCGACCACGAGACGGATCAAAACCTGCAGCGAGTGATCCGTGAAGCGTTTGCATCTTCGACTGTGTTGACGATTGCTCATCGTCTTGACACTGTGCTGGACAACGATCGGATTTTGGTATTTGACCAGGGGACGATTATTCAAAACGACTCACCTGCGAATTTGATCCAAGCTGGCAGTGGAATTTTCTACAACTTGTGTCAAGAAGGCGGGTATTTAAAAAATATAGTGAACTGATAGGAGGTCACGTGTGATAAATTCATGTTTTACAGTCTGTTGTTGGTTTGCATTGTCTTTTGGGGCACCAAGCCATCCTGATGTGTCTTGTTTATCTCTCATGGTTCTTCTTCCTATGCGATTTGCTCATTGACTCAGCATTGTAGTCGTGATGAAGCAGTTCAAAAGCACAAATAGCAGGCTTCAAATGTGTTCTGTCCAATGCGTGCTTATCTTGTTGTACTCCAATACAAGAAATGCAGGAGTCATTCGTTTGCGCATCCAAATCATCTTCCTGCTCAGTCATTATTTTGAAATCCAACGATTTGGCTGATATCAAAGCCAGAATTTCCCCGGAACTCCTTTTGCATAGACAGTTCAGAAATGTTTAGACGCATCTCAGCACAATTCCTTGGGTGTAATGCAATCTATAATTCTCCCATCGTCGTACATCTGTCACACTCGCAGAGATATTTCAGCTTGAAAAAGATATAAATCAATAAAGATTGCATTCTGAACGGAACTTCTAGCATGTCTTTCGCATTCCCGACTCCTGCCTGACCGCAAAACTATCATAATCAAATTGATTTTTTGTCACCTGAACGAATTTCGACATGTTTTCATCGTGGAACCGGAACCATCACCAGCTCGTGCACATCCTACCCATTTGAGAATGTGAGCCTCCGATACAGACCGAATGATCCACTCGTGCTCAAGAATTTGAACGTCCAAGTTCGTTCTGGAGGAAAAGTTGGTGTCGTAGGTCGCACTAGCGTAGTCAAGTCGAGTCTCATCATGGCACTCTTTCGCATCAATGAACTTGCATCCGGCACGATCACAATCAGCGGTGTCAACACTGCCACCATTGGTATCAAAACACTTCGAGAGAGTATGGTCATCATTCCACAAAACCCCATCCTATTCAAAGGGACTCTCCGCAGTTTCTTGGATCCGTTTGAGCAATGCACGGATGCCCAGCTATGGGACGCTCTAAGCAAAGTTCGCCTGACATCACGCATTTCGAGTTAGTCGGACAAGTTATTGAGCGTTGTCGAAGAAAATGGAGACAACTATAGTGTCGGTGAGCGTCAGATGCTTTGCATGGCGAGAGCGCTCCTTCGTCAATATCGTATAGCCATCCTGGACAAAGCCACTGCTGCCATTGACCACGAGTTAGACCAATACTTGCAACGTGTGATTCGCGAAGAATTTGCATCATCGACTGTATTGACGATTGCTCATCGTCTCGACACTGTTTTGGACAACGATCGAATCTTCGTATTCGACCAAGGCGTGATTGTTCAATGTGATACGCCATCCGAGTTGATCCAAGCAGGCTCTGGTGTTCTCTTTGATCTATGTCACGAAAGTGGACAAATTGATTAATAGTAGGTAGTTAGTCTCCTACCAAGCTTATTGTTCATAATCTCCGAGTCGACCGGCCGCGAATCCACCGGCTCGATTCTGAGCATTTTCAAGCACACCTGACGTACTGGCCTCCTTCTCAGGGGCCTCCTCTTCCTCTCGAAGCCATACTTGCGTCGTGTGATAGATCGAAAGCTGACTTTTCCCCATCAAAGGCACTTTATCCACGGCGTCAAAGAAGGCAATTTTGCCTGAACGGAGGTACATGACATGCGTCACCCATTCCTCCATGCCATCAAACACATGCGATGCCATGACTACCTGAGGCCCAGAGTGAGACTTACCATCAAAATTCATCTCACCGTCGATCGGTGGGGACCTTCGCTTTCACGGCGTAAAAACTCCAGGAGATTGACGCGAGAGATGATGTCAAGGCAGCCGAGGACTTCGTCCAAAACGATCAACTGGGAAGGACGCAATAGAGCCAAGAAGAGCTGAACGCGGCATCGTTGGCCAGTGGAGAGCTTCATGGAATATTGTGGCGAATGCATATCTTTCTCGTGATTGTACCTTGTGCATGCGCCACGCGGGATCAATGCGAAGGCAGCGAAGCAGCTCTTGACGCCGTTCAGGGAACGATTCTTGGAGCTTGACCATCAGTTCGTCGACAGCGATATCGGCCGCATACGCAGCCGAGTGGGAAGCAAACGCCATTGATCGATTTCCCCATTCAGAGCTCGCCATCGTCCGTTTTAGATTGAGCGTCGTGTCACGAAAGCTGTCGCGTTTTCCGAGCTGCCAGCAATGACCTTCCAATCACTTCAGCCTCATGAAGGAATTTCGACGCACATACCGTTTGTCGGCAAGTGTTTGCCTCCAATCATCTTGAGCAATGTGCTTTTGCCCGCGCCGTTGCCGCCAACCAGGAGAATCCGCTGACCAAAGTGCATTTGGCAATGAATGTCCCGAAGGACTGGGCCGCCGGAAATGTCCATGCCTGCAAACTGCTCGACATACTTGAACTCCAAATGATCAAACTACGCTCGTCCAAGCTTAGGTCTTCAAACATGCATGGCATTGCTTACCTCCACAGATACGGTGCTTGTCATGCTGTGTCCGTTTTGACAGGCGAACTGACCGACTGGAATTAGTGTCAGACGTGTTGAAACCATCAGCCAAGTCGATGACGTGGCGGCTTGAAAAGAGAGTTCGCGCCGAGAAAAAACGCTTGAATTGCATGAAGCTTTGTTAACAAGAGAGTTCAAATCGACAAGAATGCTAAAGTTCCGAAGGAGAAATTCCAAATCCTCCCACATGGGCACGAGTGCAAATTGTCCAGGCAACAGCAGCACATGGACTCGGAAATTTTGCCCACCTGGCTTCAGACACATTGGATTCTCTCTAGAGTATATTAGCCATGGGCAAAGTCAATAGCGTGCCTACAGGTGGCATTCCAATTCATACGGCGAGAAGGCGATGAAGGTCGCATATCTCGTGAACGCCTCAACGATGCGACATGGTTGTTCCAATATTGTGTCGCTTTGACGACCGTTGGTATTTAGAATCTCCATCGTTTCGACTTGGCTTTGTCATTTTGGATTTCACCGCGATGAAGCAAGCTCTACTTTTCCTCCTCGTTGCTTTCATTGCGCAAGTAAATGGCGATTGTGTTGCCGATTGCAAATGGACTCCTCACGACGAGAGGATCTGTGGCTCGGACGGCGCCACTCATGTGAACCAATGCAGTTTTGAATGCTACCAAGCCAAGGACAAATTCCTCCGAGTTCTCGCTTATGCAGATTGTCCTCGTTCAAAACCATCCTGCTCCATCCGAACATGCAACAACGACTGGACTCGAGTGTGTGGTTCCGATGGACAAACTTATACCAACAATTGCTCGCTTGCCAATGCTGCGTGCATGTATCCGACCGCCAATTTGGAATATGCCAGTGATGGAGCCTGCCCTGCCGTGACTTCTCCAAGCACATGCGTCTCGAAATGCAATTTTCATCCGACTGACTTGATGATCTGCGGCACGGATGGCGTTACGTATGCCAACGAGTGCAGTTTCAAGTGTTACCAGGCGAATGACAAGTACCTCCAGCTTCTCTCGCTTGGTTCATGTCACGCAAAACCCGACGACTGCTCCATTCAAACATGCAATGATGACTGGACTCAAGTCTGTGGCTCGGATGGTAAAACGTACTCCAACAATTGTTCTTTGGCCAATGCTGCTTGCTTCCACAAGACAAAGTCTCTCACGTACGTCAAAGACGGCGACTGTGACGTCGTAGAGCCCCTCAAGGTTTGTATCGACAAGTGCGACTTCAAAGCTGAGGAAGACGCAACACTTTGCGGCTCAGACGGGGTTACTTACGCCAACGCGTGCAGCTTCAATTGTTATCGCGCCGCTGACAAGTACCTCCATGTTCGTGCTCTTGGCTCGTGCCCTAAAAAAACCACCTCCTGCTCGATCCTTCAGTGCAACAATGATTGGACTCGAGTCTGTGGCTCTGACGGTCAGACTTATACCAACAAGTGTTCGCTTGCAAACGTCGCCTGCATGAACCCGAGCAAGAAACTCAAGTACATTGCCGATGGCGACTGCCCCGATCCGTGCGTATTTCATTGCTCGTCGCAAGCATCTGACTTTTCGATTTGTGCCAGCAACAACGTCACGTATACCAGTCGTTGCTACTTCGATCAAGCTCGATGCCGAGACCCAACGCTTGAGTTTGTCAATACAGGATCATGCAAGGCTCCATGTGACACCATCACGATATGCCCAAGGGATTACAACCCTGTCTGTGGCTCCAATGGCATCACATTTGCAAACAGATGCATCTTTGAAAAAGAGGCGTGTGGGGATCGTACGCTCTATATTCGTCACACAGGCATTTGTAAGACTAAACCATAAGACATTTTTATCGTCGGACGTCGACAATAACCACTGTCACGTTGTCTGTACTTCCCATTTCGACGGCCAAGTGAACTAGCTTGGATGCTACATCGTGGAGACTCATGCTACCTGTGTTTGCTCTAGACTCGGATGGTCAATTTCAGTTTGACGAGGCTCAATTGTACCTCAGAAATGACCCGACAGCCTCATTTGTCAAAACATCCCACAGGCCATCAGTGGCCATCACGATGAGCTGATCACTCTCCTCGAGCTCGTACGTCGTGACGTCGGGCTCAGCCACAATATACCTACGCTCGTGCTAAACTTCATGACTGGTGTTTTGTCTTACCGTTTAAGGGGCAAATCACCAAACGCCCTTGCAACTGCGAGCATTCCATTTACACGAGGAATGCCACGAATATTGAGGACTATACCACCTGCAGCTTCGATTCTGGCTTTTTCCTCTGCGCAGTTGGGTTTCTGGTCCTTCGACAGTGCTGTCGCTCTCCAACTTGAAGAAAAGAGAACAGCACGACAGTCGCCAATATTAGCAACAGTCACCACTCGGTTCCGAACAACTACTGTGATGGCAGTGCAACCATCACGGAGGCCTCTAGCAGCTGCTACGTCAAGGAAAAGCTTGTCCATGAGGAGACATGCTGATCGGAGTGTGGCATCAATATCACTTGTAAAAGCGTCTGCGGCCGCCACACACATAGGCAGAACCTGTGCAACTAAAGTTGAGCATCGGGCACCGGCATGGCCATCATAAACGCCATAAAACTGTGACCAAGTGTTCGATAAAGAGGTAGACGAGGTGTCGCCGCTTTGAGGGATAATCCATTCCGCAAGTTGTTTGGCTCGATCATCTTCAGGGTCGCGAGTGGATGAAGTTATAAATCGGTCCACGAGATTGAGCATCGTCGGGCTTGCTTCACTTGATGCCGCAGCTTGCAGCATTTTCGATGCATAAGTTTCAACATTTGTTATCGCACGGAAAGAGTCTTCATTGTGGGAACGAATCCCAGATATGGAAGCGGCACCAAACAGCGAGTTCTCTCCATCATGGAATGTCAAAGCAGGGTCTACGAATGTCTGGTTGGGAGGAGAGGCATTTGAGCACGGTGCTTCTTGCAGGACTGGTGGTCGACTGGCGACTGGAGTTGTTACGGTAGACGATGAAGGTTGAGTTTGGTTACGTTTTCCTGATGAAAAGCAATTCAAGAAGAGCGAGCTAATCGAAATCTTGGAGTGGACGACAGGAATTTCGCTGTCAATAATTGTCGATTCTGCACGCCGACGAGACCGCATGGACACTAATGGAGGAGGCGCCGCAGTCGTCCTCGTGCCAGGCATGCCGTCCTTTGGCGCGATGTATTTTTGGTCCGCGTCGGTTTCACGTTTATAGCATTTCCCAGCATGTTTCGTCACATGACGTCCAGTCCACAGCTTGCACAGAAATAATCAAGAAAGTTTGTTGATAGAGTTCGAGTATATTCGCTCTAACACATCAAGCCCATGCAGAATCTCCTGTACTTCATTGCCGTCTGCATCGAGTCTTCGAACACTTGAATAAATATTGGAGATCCGCCAAATTATACTTGCTTACCGATGGCGTAGAGCATCTACTGTTGAAGAATGGAGTAATATATCTTCAGCAAGCGCATTTTTGTTCACGTCGACTGACTGTTCCAACATGAGCTTAACAAAGCCTCTAAAGTAGTTGCACCTCATGATTACCAAGATCTGCCGTAGTCCTGGGGCTTCTGAGGCTATCTGCGATTGTGATATTGTGGACAGATGTGAGCTGAGAATCTTCACGAGGCGTGGATGCTTCTGCTAACGAGGTATAATTGTATGACCAAACAGACATGCGCTGGGCCCTAGGTAAGCTTGAGTATGGTCAATTCTGTGAAAACCTGACTTGGTTGCAAAGTTTAGAGTATTGTGGGTCTCTGGTATGTTGTATATTGAAGGTGATATTGTACACAATAGAGACAACGAGGCATGGGGACCGAGGGTTGGCTGGAGGAGTCGTGTGAGGTTAGAGTCACCGTAGGGAATCCTCAGCGCGGCCGTTTTGCTTTGAGATGATCGGCTCATTTTCCATACAATATGCCCAAATGCTAGAAGACTTTGGTCAATTATATCCTAGGCAACTCGATATTCAGAACGGCAAAACATGCGAGGCACTCTACCGCAGTTTCTTGGGCAGATTCCGATCGTGCCAAATCCACAACATGCATGATGACTTCCAGAGATGGTGACTGCAAACGATTCTCCACAGTCTATCTACACTTGAGGACACGCA
The DNA here is from genome assembly GCA_019828595.1 of Aphanomyces cochlioides. Classification (NCBI taxonomy): domain Eukaryota; phylum Oomycota; class Saprolegniomycetes; order Saprolegniales; family Verrucalvaceae; genus Aphanomyces; species Aphanomyces cochlioides. Next base: position 3,092,407 of record JAHQRK010000006.1, on the reverse strand, counting down.
GAAGTTGTATATTACCACACGTAAAACTGTATGCGCACAGTGTCTTGGCTTCCTTTTCATTCCTGCTTCGATGAGTGCAATGGCGTTTTCCAGTGTCGACACCGATTGATTGATGTGACCGTGCAAATTGTACTCATCACCCACTAGCATGTCGTAACTCATTCGAAATAATGGGGTGCTTTGATCTACCCAAGTCAATTGAAATCGAGGTCTCCCGCAATGGGCTGAGGAGGTCATGAATGACTTCGTTGCAAATTTCTAGAAGTGCGACCTGGGTACGAATAAGACATCCAAGCTATGAAACTTCACAAACTCGAACTTTGAACGCTGATGATGAATAGCTTTTCTGTATCTCGACGAAAATATCGCGAAACATCATCGCTGCGATACCATTCTGACCCCACAGCGTGTAAGACTTGCCAGAATTTGATTCACCGTAAGCAGCCACTAGTCCGTTTACTCGATGGTGTAGTAAGTCAGAAACAATATCCTGAGAATACGTCATTTCATGAGGCCGGAAAGTACATACATACCTTCACCACGTCATCATAGACTACTTGAACCGGTACGTCGGGTGGAAAGATATTGTCAAGCGCGTATGATGTTGGTAGTGCCTTCTTTCGACGCTGATTATCTTCAAGTGAGCTCAATCTCGGAGCTGGAAATATCTGTTGCGTGATGGAACCATGTTGCCTAAACAAAATCTCATAATGCACAACGTTCGTGATTCACCCACCACGTCCATGCGTATTTTGGGTTTGGATGCTCAGAATCTCCAAGTTCAAGCGATCGAATACGCACTCCAACCTTTGCGCGCTGAGGTCCTGTCGCCGCCACTCTTCCATCCATCGCTACCTTCCCGTGTCGTTCTTCGCGCTCTTTTGCCTGGCATCAAATTCAAGAATGATCCAATCAAACAATAGGAAACAAGCCTTTCTAAACGCATACAATATTACACAGGTATTGTCCTATTTGCCATATACCAGTGTGAGAGTTCCTGGTTTTAGTGACATTAGAGCATCTCCACCAGCACGTCTATTTTAAACAGGTGATATCCGCATAAAAACGTCACTTCTATTTTTATGATCCCAGTTTGTGGTTGTTCTCCACCAACACAGCCAAATGCAAAGCCCAGTCGTTGTCAGCTTGAAGTCGCGTTCGGAAGTAGATCTCGTGGCCGAACTCATTGACGAACATGAGGAGGAGGAAATGCTCGCTGAGCTATTGCAAGCCAGACCACGTTGGATGTTGCATGAATCAGCCAAGCCAGGTGGATCTCGACCAGGCCGTTCATCCAACAAGCAACGTAACTACCACGCTCGTCATTTGCGGTTGATGGAGCAATACTTTGTACTCAATCCAGTCTACAACAGTCTAGACTTTCGGCGTCGCTTTCGTGTGAGTCGACGCCTCTTTGACAAATTGATGAATGGTGTCCCCGCCGTCGACAATTATTTCGAGCAGAAGGCTAACGCTGCTCGTTGTGTTGGCATATCGACACACCTCAAAATAACTGCAGCTCTAAGAGTCCTGGCCTACGCAACATCGTTCGACTCTATTGATGAAAATCTCGAGATGGCCGAATCAACTATAGACCTCTGCTTGAAACGTTTTTGTTTGGCTGTGCTCAAGGCATTTGAACCCGAGTATCTTCGACCCCCAACACCAGAAGAGGTGAAAAAGCTACTTGTCGAGAATGCAAGCAGGGTTTTTATAGGTATGATTGGATCAATTGACTGCATGCACTGGCAGTGGAAGAACTGTCCAATGTATGCGGCTGGAATGCATAAAGGAAAAGCTGCCAAGCCCACAAAGGTTCTTGAGGCTGTTCCTGACTACAGCTTGCGGGTGTGGCATTGTAACTTTGGCTCTCCAGGCTCACTCAACGACATCAATATTCTTGACCAATCACCACTATTCCACAACCTCCTGCGTGGTGAATCTGCGCAAGTGCACTTTAAAATCAATGGTACGACAACAAAATGATGTATTTAAATATTCCAATGCAGGACATAGCTACGACACACCCTATTTTCTCGCAGACGGAATCTACTCTAATTGGCCTGTGTTTGTCAAATCTATTGAGCACCCCCACGGCACAAAGCGGCAGCACTTTTCTCAGTGCCAAGAATAATGCCGCAAAGACGTGGAACGTTGCTTTGGCGTACTGAAAGCACGATGGCACAGAAGGCGCTGAACAATTTACTGTTGCAAGGCCACCGGCTTTTCAGGACACCTTGGGTATAGGCGGATTAATTTTGAGAACAGCAAAGCTTCACGACAAGAACAAGCACTTTCAACTTCAAACAGATTTGGTAGAACATCTTTGGAGTCTTCACGGCGATCAATAGGATACACTGTAGAAGTAAACTCAAAGATAATGTAAACTAGTATTCATTAAAGTTTATACAACGTGATCTTCAAGACGTTCATTGACGATTTCGCTGTTTGAAGCCACTTGTGTTGTGATGGTAGTGATGAAGGCGACTCACGTGGCTCTTCCATTTGACGAGAAGAAGCTGCCTCAGCACGAAGACGGTTTAGCACTGCCTGGCGTTTAAGTTGAAGAAACTCGCTCATCTCACTGTCGGCTGGGTTAGCTTGGAGTGTAAACAAGTTGATTTCCATTTGTTCTTGGGCAATGCGCATGCGCATGTCAGAGTTCGTTACCGCACGTTCAGCAGCTTTCACCTGTCGAGCATACAGAGCCAGATTATTGCGTTCCAGTTTAGCCTTGCTGACACCTTTTTCGTCATTTTTGTCGACGTGTGAAATCGATTGTGAGGTTTTCGCTCGTGAAGTTGCTGTTTGATCATGAGTGAAGTCCTCGGACATTGTCTCGAGTGGCCTCTTTGAGGATCCTTTTCGCTTTTGATTTGCATCGCGCCGAGCTCCCCACTTTGCCGAGTCTTTTAGCAAGCTCCAACATTGTGCAAACTTGAACACTCCGTTAGATTTTTCGATTCGTAGAGTGCAATGGCATCACTTTGGACATCAGTAGGACTCCGCCCACTGCCAAGAGTTCCAACAACATGCTCGTAACAACCGACAAACTTTGACACAGCACGAAATATGGTCTGGAACCTTTGGGCAAGGGATTCAGGCGTTCATTCCGCAACAAACTTGTGGTCTGCCCGAAGGATTTCTTCGAACTTGGCCTTCACCTTGATATAGAACTCATCACTGGATTGATAGATCCCTTGGATAGGATCACAGCTGACAAACAACCACGCGCTGCAAACAGCCACGTCTTCATGCGACCGGTAGTTGACCCCTCGCACTTTCGACGGCTCCTCCATCTCAACCGTTTTCGAAATTGTCACCTGCTATTCCCAAAGCTAAATTTATCAGGCTGTTTGACATGAAATGACCCTTTTCTAAATTTAAAGGCAAGTTGAAAGGACTGGTGGCTCGATAATATCAAATTCGCGGTTAGATATTTGTGATACAACTTGAATAGACGCATCGGTGGAGATGCTCTTAGAGTTCATGATTGCACAGAAATAGCTAGTAGATATTGTACCTGTATTCACAGTGGGTCCTGACCTGGGTCCTATACAAAAAACTTATATTTTGAGACCCAGGGAGGAATATTCATTTATACCATTTGAAATGATTTGATTGGTTGTATTGTGCTTTTGATACAAAATTGTGAGGAACGGTTTGAATCGACCGAGGTTTGGAATCGATTCCGAATCGAACGGGCTTCTCTGATTGGCTAGAATTAAAAATTAAAATTAGTCAGCCAATCAGAATCGATCAGCCACCTGACTCACGCAAAACACACACCACTTCAGTATTATGAAATCGATTTGAAAATGAATTCGCATTTTGGTCAAAACCACAAATTTGGTTGAAAATGACAATACAAAGAATATAATTATTGGTTAGAAAATATGAAATTGGAGAAATTTCATTGGTTAGAGCGCGTTCGGTGGCCACGAAATATCATAATATTTTTGTGATATCATGAAAAAATCCATTTTCATGAAATTGTCTGTCTTTGTGGTGTTCGGTTGTCAACAAAATAGTATGATATTTCTTCAAAATATCACAAAAATATCATGATAAAAATATATCGGTCTGACCTTGTATATTTCTCTGGCTGGTCTCGAGTGTGTGGATGGTGCAGCGACGCTCCCTTCTGCTAGTGATTGCGAATTGGTACGCGGTTACTTATCTTTGCTCCGAGCCTTCTCGAACTTCCATACTATCTGGAGCAGCTTACGTCAGCGAGATATTGGACGCCACAGTGAACAAGTATCGAGCCCATGAGTTGTTACGCATGGACACTGTCGTATTTCACTCGCTCCTAATTATCCTTGAACGTCGAGGTTGATTGCAATCGACCAAACATATTTGCAGCCGTGAGAAGCTGATGATCTTTCTCTATATTGTCGGGTAAGCATCCTTCTCAGCGTCCCATTTCGCACGCGGACACCCAACCTTCGATATTGCATGAGAAACACTGGTGGTGATCACGAGTCATTTCAGCTCCGATGTCCGGAAAGCGATATATTTATTCGGATTATTGATTGACCATATTGCAGTCAGATGAGCAACCGAACGCATACAAAATATCATGATATGTCCGATATCACGCTTTTCTCTATGTTTCCCCAAATCAATTTCATGATATTTCAGTGGCCACCGAACGCGCTCTTATATTTTCCATTTCAAGAGGAATGACAACATGAACCAAGCATCCATACACAGCGAAAAAAGAATAAAACCAGAATACATGTTCATTTTTCAATACTATTATAGTATGGCATATGGAGGCTAATTTCCGCTGTCGATGGACTTTGGTCTTGCCCTTGCTGCGAGAACAAAAGCCACACTGTCTAGGTTGCGTGCATATGTATGCTCTATTGCGTTGTTAGGTTATAGATTTGAGCTGTATTCCTACGATTTTGCTCGTTTTAATTCCATTTGCAGCTCTAGTGTAGCTTATTGCTTGATTGTTCATGAATTCTATTGTCATGAAGTGTACTTTTATCTTGATATGCCTCCAGTGGATGGAAATGTAAGTTATATTTTAGCCTATCAGTGGTGTGGGACCTAAAGGAGCAATACCCAAGATATTTTCACTCTGGACTTAAAATAACTTGGGTTTCATCCGGATAAGTCTCGGACCTGACGACACCTCTGGGGTCCCACAGCTCCGATACCTTAAATTATCTGACATTTGTCACTGAAGCGAGGTGACATTTCGAAGGTGATAGATTTGATCAAAGACCACAGCAACAGCGGTGATGTTGTCAGTGCTGCGAGGGTGTAGCTTGGCAAGCGACACAACACTTGCGCTCACGATATTTGCTCGCTCTTGAAGAGAGCATCGGGTCTCGAGCTGCTTACTTACACATCGCCAAACTGCGTGAGTAGACTCGACACCCCAGACACCATCGGACGCGATGATAAGACCACTGCTTGCTGATGTGTCTTGTTGGCATTTGGCTTGGGATGTCAGGACATACTCGACGCATTCAGCATCGCAAATGACAACCCCTGCTTGCTTGCAATCCAAGTCTCCGATTGATCGGGTCACTGCAAGTCCACCAGGATAAACCCGAAGGGGGCGATGCTTGACCCGTTTGTTCCATCCATCAACAATCTACAAGAGCTAAATTGCGTTGCAAACCATAGATCGTACATGGCGTAGGCATCGAAGAGGGCGAACAAGAGCTGTTGGTGGGGGTCGATACCGGTTGGTGAAAGAGACGAATCCACCACTATCATAAACGCGATGGGCTTCGTCAGATCGAGCTGCATTCTGATCTCTTGTGATTTCTCTTGTGTGATGTGGCGAAATAAAGATTGCTCGCGAGTCGCCGACGTTGGCTGCCGTCAGTTTTCTTTCATTCGGTGTGTCTTCTATCACAATAGCGACAAGAGTTGTGCCATCAGTGAGCCAGTGCTGTTTCCGAGCTAGCTCCAGGAATCGTTTGTCGAGTGTTTGGACACATCCTTCTAGAGCTTTGGCTGTGTTGACGCCGTAGTGCTCGCTGCTGATGAATTCAGTCTCAAAGAATTGACGAACAAACGATGCTGCGCGGATGCCGCCATGACCGTCTAATACCACGACCGCAGATCGTCTCTTTGCGAAATCCGTTTGCGACATTGGCAAATCTGGCAAAACGACATACAAGTCCTCGTTGTTGGCGCGGCAGTTGCCCACATCAGTGGTTGCAGTGAATGCGATCATCCAGACTGATCCTAACTTCGATGTAACGACAACAATCACATTTGGCAACACCATATCTCTCCATATATTCTACGCATGGTATACAGTGACATCTCTTCGCGACGTCTTTAAATCAAGGGAGTTCTCGAGCTGAAACCGCCATCAAAACTCCACTTCAGTTGCAACAAGGTCTCGAGATGGCACACGAGACGTCTCGACACTTGTGGCACTTCGTTTGAGGCTCGGTTGGCTTTTATTCACACGTCGACTTGAGTTTGAACGCTGGACGACGACCTTGGATGGATCGACTTTGTAGTATTCTTTCTCTGTGCTGGCAAAGTGCACAGTGTCCGTCGACTGGGACGATCCGCTTGATGACTTGGACCACAAGCGCTGCTTGACGTTTTGATATGTCGACGAAGTCTGGACTTGCTTTAGTCGGTTCTCAAGTGTGGATCGTCCGGCTGACGCGGCCACGGCAGCATGGGCATACGCTTTGAGACCCTTTTCCTTGCCAACACTCGCAGCACGAGTTGCTTTTTCTTTGCCCACTGCGGCAACAAGCGTCATGGTTTGGCCAGCTTGGTTTGCGAGCGATCGAATGCTGTCGAGGTGGCTCATTGCGGGCAAGAGAAAGAGTAAGAATGGCGATACTGATCTCCTTGACGGCACGATTCTACATCGTCCATGTGCAACGCCGGTATGTCCATACAAAAGTTAGTATATTACGTGGAAAAAATAGTTTCAAATGTTTTTCTCTGTAAAAACAACCTTGTAATGCAACTTGTGAAAAAGAATGACGTCAAAGCTCGCCTCTTATTTCTTTTACTCCTGTGTCGTTGGTCGATAGCAAGCCTAGTGAATTGCTGTATATCTCGTGGAATACATTGGGATTTCAAGCAACGTGGACGAAAGAGATGGCACATTTGTCCCTTCATGCATCAGTTCATTCGATGCAAATTGATAATCAAGTGCGCACAACGCGATACCCTGTGCTACTTAATTTCACCGAGTCTCCTGCTTTGCAAGCAACAGTAGTGCGCGAAACGACATACTCAAGTATTGAATTCCTTCAAGAGAACAAAAAAGAATATTTAAGGCACACCCAATGTTTCTTTTAATGATTTTAAAAAGAATCGACATGTTTTAAGAGCTTTCTGCACCATGTTTGTTTCAATTTTCATATCATTTTGAGGATTTATTTTCATTTTGTAATTTGGCGCGCAAGTCAAAGAATCATCGCTCCGTCTGTCGCCGCCTCCGGAGCTTCTTCTGACGTTGCTTCTTTAACTACTACCTCGGCTACGATTGCGCTGGTGTCTACCGTTGCTGCTACATCCCCAGGAGCTTCGGTTGTTTCAGTTGACACTTCCATGGTAGGAATGTCTGCTTCGAGTGACAAGTCTGCAGCTTCGGGTGGTGGGCTTCCTTCCGGCACATCGCCATCATCGTCTTGCTCTTGGGCTGTTGATTCCAATAGATTGGTAAACCATGACGTGCGTTGAGCTGGTGTTTCGATGATGCGCGGCGGTAGCAGCGGACTTGCATCATCCGACGATTCATCCGAGATTTCCACAATTTCAATCACACGTGACTTGCGAGACGTGTGACGTACGACTGATTTGGTTTTCTTGCGCGTCGGCATTGAATGATCCTGTGCGTAGTCCGACATGTTGTCGCTCGAAGACGATGACGTCGATGAAAACGCACGGCTTCGTCGAAGTGGTGTCTTTTTTCGCTTCATTCGAGCTCTGGCTTGCAATGCACGGGTATGAACTGCCACGTCTTTATCCCTCGGTGGCGTTGGCCGCAAAAACGATGTGGTGGGCTCATTGGGATTGTTGTTTGCTCGTTTTTCTGCTGCAGCCAGTGCTGCAAGACGTTGCTCCACCTTGAGTCGCTCAGCGTTTAATTTTACACGCTCGAGCTCAAGAAGTGCGCGTTCTTTGGCCACTTGTGCTGGATCCACGAAGCCTTCAGGAATTCCGTTTCTTCCAAGTGGAGTGTCTGTCGGCTGTGTATGTTTGATGTGTGATGGTCCTTTGTCGACTTCAGTCTGGTCGCATTGGTCATTCTCCAAGGTTGTCTCGGGATCAATGGTTTCTCCGTCAACTTGCATGTTTTGATCTTGATGAGGAGCATTGCTTTCGATTTGAACTGGTGGAAGTTCGACATGATTTGCTACTGCCAAGGCTGCTTCCTGCCTTGATCGATTATATGCCTCAACAAGTGGAGCGAACTTGGCCTCATTCGCATCAAGAATTGAGCGCAAATTGACTCGCGTGGCATCTCCTCGAGTTGCGCGTCGCATCATGGCTTGTGTGTGCACTTGCCAATCGACTTGCGTTGTTGAATGAGTTGTTTGAAGACCGAGAGTCATCCACATTGGCAATGAGACTCCACGCAGCTGTCGACGTCGCCGTCGTCTCACGGGCAATGGTGACGGTGTCGACGACGTTGGTGTCGCAGTTTTCTTTTTGGCCTGGACAGGCTTTGCCTTGGGTCTTTGTATCTTTTGATGGCTGCTTCCTTGTTTTTGGCTTGTTGGCTTTCTCGTAGTCGCCACTGGAGTTTTTTTCTTGCGGACTGCTGGACGCGATGGAGGCTTAGCTTGCTTCTTATTGTTGGCTTCGTCATTGTTGTCATTTTCGTCGTCACTGCTACTGCTGCTGCTGCTACTACTACTGCTGGATGTGCCCTTTTCTTTTTGGATTGTCACAACGGAACGTCGTACGTCCATGGGTGGTTCTTCCTGCGTCGCTGCAACGGAGATAGATGGCTCCACCAGTGGCTCTATTGATCCTTCGACAGCTGGAAGCGGTGGCTCTTTGTTTGGAGACGACGAGTTTTCGGTCGTTTCTTTTTCCTTGGCTTGACGATGAAGCTCCAGCTGGTCCTTCTTTCGTCTGGCGAGAGCAGCTTGTTTCAATTCTTCTGCTCGACGCGCGGCTTGGGCAGCTTCTTCAGCTCGTTGAGCGGCAAGAGCTGCGACTTGCTCGTCGATGACTTTTCGCATCGTTTCAAGACGCGCCCGTTCTGCCGCGAGCTTGGCATGTTTTTCAAATGCAAGACGTGCTTTGCCTTCTTCGATCATGGCTCGTTCACGCTCGATTCGTGCCCGCTCAATCTCAAACAACCGAGCTTCTTCGGCTTCTCGGCGTGCCTGTTCTTCTGCATGAGCTTGTTCTGCACGCGCACGTACGGCACTAATTCGACTCTCTGCTTCCACTTGGGCTCGCTTGACGCTGGCGCGAGCTTTAAGCTTGGCTTGACGCTCTTGATGACGTGCTTCTTGATCTTTATCTAACTCTGGCTCACTCGAAGATGAAGACGATGATGCGACTCGTGATTGTCCGGCTTCAAATTCTCGAAGAGCGGCCATCCAGATATCTTCACGAGATGACGAAGCTGAAATCGTGGGTGGTTTACGAGGACTTTCATCTGACTCGGAGCCTGATGCCTCTATCAAAATTGGCGCTTGGGTTGGAAACAGGGCCGGCAGCCCCAAACTCGCACGTTTCTCGTCAGCACGGGCACGCAATGCCATCTGCTTGTCGCGATGTCGTTCATGTGGATTAGATGGAACGGCCTTTGTCTCTTTGTTTTGTTGCTTTTTCTTCTTTTTTTTGGACGAACTTGTCGAGGTTGAGGAAGGTTGTAAGCGTGTTGGTGAGGCAGGCAACACTTGAGGAGCAACTTCAACTGGTTCCGGTCGGGCACGGAGGAATTCAGGCGGCAGATGCGCAAGATTCGGTTTAAACCGGTTGAAATCTGGTGGATACGGGCTACTGCTCGGATTCGACACAGCCGCGCGCGGCGGTGCGCTAGTCGTCAAACTCAACACCTCGTCAACTGGTTTGGGAGCTCGAGAGGCAATGTCTAGATCGAGCTGACAGACACGGCGCGCGTTCTTTTGCTGCTTGACACTGTTGTACGACGCCGATAGCTTTGCTTTGATCGTCCCCAAGTCGGGTTTCTCCTTGGCTTTGAGGATCTGGCGGAGGTCCATGCGCCATCAAGTGACTTTGAAGATCTGACCAAAAGGACCTTGCAAATATGTCACTAAAATGCACCAATCACATACCAAAGTGTACTTTCTACAAGGCTATTTGTATCAAAATATACAGAAAATATTGAGAAAAGTATCATTTCACTCACGTATTCATGTCAATTATTATTGATTTGATACAAATTTTGGGTGGGTGCTTAATCGAATCACAAATCGATCCACCTATCACGCCGATTGGCTGAAATTTTCAGAAATGATTTTGATTGGCTGTTCAATTGGGAATATAGTTCTTGCCATAAACGATTGCCAACTGTCGACGCTTAATTCCGAGGAAGAAGTAACCGAACAAACAGTGCATGGCGGTGTTCGTGCTGGCGTGATGCGATATGGCTGACTCGATGGCGCTCATGTTTCGACAACTCGAAATCAAATGAAGAAATATCATCAATTGATTGGACAATTTTACCCATTAAAAAAGAATGCACAAATAGCCAATAGGATCGGTTTTGGATCGATTGTGCTATGCAGAATATACTAAATATTTTTTACAAATTTCAAGTCAAAAATTTTATATCAAAAATGGTAATCTAGGCAAACTGATATTTTATACATTCGACCTCAGAGAGTCATACAACACTGTAGCCACTGCTCTAGATTTATTATTCTCACATAAGAGCCCCTCAAATCTTTCCCAGTGATCCAGAATACATTCACGCTCCTGAAAGAGCGAGTAAAAGGTATGGAACGTGAGTACAGTACGAAGAAAAAGGTAAAAATGAAATATCACTTTTGATATTGTCCTTTTCAGTGAAATGTGGACTTGGCAGGTCATTGGCCAAATCGCATAGCAATCTACTATGCTAAATTTAATATGAAATATTGTATAGTATACAAAGTTAAGTACAATTTCTTCCTAGCAATGGTACCTGCATCCCAGAATACCGTCATGCATGATTTCTACGCCCAATACAACCTCGCTATGAACCATCAAGACGCCGCGCGTATCTTCCGCGAGTCAGCGTCCATCATGGCCTTTCCCCACGGCCTTTCCCAAGTCATATAATTAAGGTGATTTGATTGGTCAAAATATTGGAAATACTGATATATGATTGGCTAGTCGATTCTGGCAAGTCGATTCGATTCGACAGCCCAGTCCAATTTGGAATCGAATGCATAATAGTAATATGAACTTTAACCTCGCTTTAATAACATATATATGTCACTATTCTTCATGTGTGTATTTTAGTGAATTTTAATTTGATATTTAAATTAGTGTTAAATGTATTGTTGATTTGATACGAATTTCCAGACCCCGTTCAATCGAATCACGCCGGCGGATCGATTCACCAATCGACGCCATTGGCTAATAAATATTTTGGGCGATTTTGATTGGCTGAATAAAATTTTAAAGAAAGTACAGTTCCCTTGAGAAAGTACTGTTCTAATTTTCATTCATCCAATGTATTAGCGCGATTGGAGATTGATACAAAAACGAATCCAAATTGGGAAATTTCTAGCGAATCCACAATACTGAGCTCAAATTGTCATTAAAACGAGGTTTTAATGTTTGGACCTTCGAGAATGCTTCCCTGAGGAAGTCCATAAAATGACCTCGGTTTAATGACTTTACTGTACAGATTTTCAAAGTATATCTTGGTTTTTTTATGGACAAAGAAAACAATGTCACTAAAGCGAAGCTACGCGATGTCTGCGGCCAATGTATCTTGAATGTTGAAGTCGTGTCCATAATCGTCCGAGGATGGCAGGAGAAGGGCATCCACTGCAACATCAATGCGGGGTTTGGTCACACACAGCTCAAAGTACGTCTCCACGATCTGCTTGATGAATAACTGCTCGACAAAGCTCGGGACGAAGAATAGCGCGAACTTTTGGTGGACACGCTCGACAACATTTGCACGCAACGCCTTCAAGTACAAATGATTCCGAGATCTGTTGCCAAGACTTACCGCTTGGAATGCTTCCGTGGTTGCAATATCGTAAGATGGTGCTGGACCAAAGCATTGCGCTAGTGAATCGTCGACAGCGTCGTTCAAAATTGATACCAAGACGCCTAAACCCTTCCGAATTCCCCATTTGAGCCATCGGTCCGGGACTGGAAACGGCAAATTCACCATGTCGGCTACATCTTGAGGCAACTTATCCACTTTGTCAATTCCCATGGCCTCCCTACATGATCGTCAATCAAAGCCATCACGAAAGAATGAGCGTACTGAATAAAGATTCGAACTAGTGAGATGGATGTGTCCTGCCGCGTCAAGATATCATCGAGCTTGGTATCTCCCATGGCGTCAGCTACAATCGCCACTGTTGCTCGAACAATTAAGTCTTGATCTCGCGCAGTCAAGTATGGGAAGTGAAGCGTCTTTTGGCAATGATCAACGAGTCGATCACGCAGTAATTGTCTGGAAGCTTCTGGTACTGTCTTGGTGGTCATAATCCCTACAAGACATGGATTAGACTGACACGACTGAAGAGACTGTACGATTCCAGTACGACTGCGGTAAGAACGTTTCCATCTCTGAAATGATGCGCTCGACGGTATTTTCAACAATTTCGTGAGCTTCGTCTGTATCCATATCTGGGATATCCACGGCTGCATTGATCAGCGTGGCAAGTTCTACAATCTTTACGGACTTGAGACCGATCAATGTGCATGAAAACTACGTACACTTTGCTTGGGCAAGGGACTTCGCTTGAATCCACGTCGTTGAGGAACTGCATCGTCACATCGACTTGGTTTTGCACCATTCCAGATGCAGCTTCTCAACGCCAAAGCTGTGCCAGCCAGCCCCAAGCCTCGGAGTAAGCGTCCTTGGCTGCTCGTCTCTTGGCCATGCAAGCAAGCGCGAAGACGACAGAGCATCCCAGCCATCTCTTCTTTTTGGGACTGACAGCCCCCCCAACGGCACAATGTCATAGGAGGAAAATCCTTTTTGCGAAAAACGAGCCAACTGACAGTGACAACAACAATGACGACGAAATTCCTACCGCTCTAGCGCCAAAAGACTTTGGAATATCCCTCAAGGACTCTTGGTGCCAGGGAAAGATGCCATTGCTCGGAGAAATGATGTCATCAATAAATCTGGTTGTGCGGGCTCAAACATTGAATCAATCCAAAGCCAAAGTCGCTGAAATTTGCCATGGAAATCCCTCGAAATCCTGTAACCTCCATCTGTGGCCGCTTGAGCGACTTCTACCTTCAACGATCTCAGGAAAGGCACTTCCTTGTCCAAAATAAACCCACATGGAGAGTTTTGCTTGCGTGGCTATTGCTGATATCATCATATTTACAACTGCCTCGATACATCATCGCAATCTTTGGCGAACACGATGCGGAGATGCTGAACACGGACAAGATGCAATCGAAAAAAAATACCGATGTTTCTTTTCACCAGTAGGGGAAAGGTTACGCTTGCTTCATGCATTTCATCTTGTCCATGAGCTGGCTGACAAGTGCTTGATGTTGCTTTTGAAGGCGTATCGATTCCACGTGCGACGAGCGAACCGTTTGCAACGTTGCAAAGACTTGGGCGAGCAAGACGACCAAGACGCAGAGGCAAACAATGTTGGCTTTGCGAAGGAAGAGCAAGCTTGTATCTGGCGTCGTCGCCGTAACTTCCACAGGCGGAGCTACTGGTTGGACGGGGACAACTGGCATCTCTCCGCGTGATTTCTTGTACGCTTCCACTGCTTGCTTGACCCATTTGAGCATCACAGACGTGGATTCAGACTTGCCAAAGCTTTCAATCTACGTCCAAGTCAACATGGCAAAGCTGTACTCTATCCTACTTGGCCTTTGAGGATCGTTGACTTGACCCACTTGAGCCGCATGCCACTGATAAGTTTGCAGCTCGAGTCGCTTTCATAGTTGAAGACCCAGCGACTCTCTGCTCGAAAATAATCGCTGAATGGCGCATCATGCACGCTTGACGTGACGCTCACGACTAATCGTTGCCCTGGAACGTAATTGTAGCTACCAAGCAGTCAATCAAGCTTCTGAAGACGGCAGCTCATACCGATTGATTTGAATGGTCGGGATGGAGCTAGGACCGATGAAATTCTTCTTGTTGTGCGTGAACGACACAGTTCGGGACGATTCGAACGTTTCCGCGCGGTCAAATGCTGCATATGTCACTGGTTGATCAGTCCACTTGGTGACAGCAATATTCGTTTCACCCACGCGCGTCAAGCCGTCGATTGTGAATTGATCTTCTCGCCAGAGCGTCGTAAATACAAAGTCAAGCCTGTGAACAGCCAAGTGAGGTCAAATGTCGTCAATTTTAGTCGGAAATACCCCATGGGGAGTGTTTCATTGATCACAATGTCGTATTCATCTTCAATCGGATCTTTCGGCAAAGGTATGGCCACAGGGGGCGTCTCTGGAGTACTGGACGCACGTATTTTATCGTGGGAAGTCCCATCCAACGATGCAGTCCGCGACACCGGTGGTGATTCTTGGTTTGATTCAGAGGTCGTTGTTGAGCTTTCAGGCGTAACAAGGGCTGGAGACGATGGTCGAATCTCCTCTTTCAAAGGATCCTCCTTGTCGCTGTGCTTTGGAGAAAGCAACGGCGTGGTGGTCGTCGACATGGACAAAGAATGCAATGAGCAAAGTGTCGTTTCACACCACGATGCTTCTCATAATGGCACCTGCCAACGGATCTGAAACCGCCCAGGGCATCTCATGTCATTGCTTGATTGATTGCACCTTGTCAGACAGAGATCACGTCAAGGCTTCTTCTTGTTGTTACTACCAAGAACGTTAAAGCAGACGAAAAACCACCACGACAGTAGCTGGGTGTCTGCTGCGATAACCATCCCATGGAGAAAAAAACACGAGTATCGAGATGCATCGAAACGGCTTGATAATTCCAACACAAGGCGATCTCAATGGATTTCCATCCTTTTATGCTATTTCCCATCGTAAATCATTTGCGATCACGCAGCGAACTTTGGCATTGCTCGATATCCAAGTTGCAATTTATGATGAGGCTACATAGTCATTCTGAAGAGTCCCTGCCCATAGAGACCTCAGAATGGATTATGGCGCAATGAAAGTCAAACAAGTCACAAGGTTTTGCAACTGAAAGAAATAAGAAGTTACCAATGCAAAATGTACATTTTGGTTGACCCGACAAGCATCAGCGCTGGAATGCTCTTTACCATGAACTCGTCGAAGTCCTCCATCGTCGCTTAGACAACGACATAATAGCCAGATGCAACCATGACTTCAGGGTACTTGCGATGCCATTCCGTCATCAATTCCGTGAAATGTTCAGGGTGCGAGTGTTGGAGCGCGGCAGGGTCTTCCGCAAAGCAAACGTAGATAGTGGCAACAGCACTGTCCACGACACTCAGAGGAACGAGCGAAATGCCAAGTCCAAAGAGCAGCCCAATGAATGGCAAGATGTACTGGGAGTATTGGAATTGGTTGGCAGTGTCCAAGTGGTGGTATGCGAGCCCAAGGAGAGCGCACAAACAACCGACACCAAAGGCAGCAAAGCCCAATGCCGTGCTGATCAAATCGTCATTGATGATTGCATCAAAGCCACGGTCGTGGAACAATTGCATGACAGCCTTGCCAGCGTCAATAAACTTGAAGCCGTAAATACCCACATAAATAAACGCCCAGCGGTTGAACGTCTCCATCAAACTTTGCAAGCAATTCAGTAGGCATTCGGCAATGCAAGCCGCGCTATCTCCTTGTTGCTTGGCTTCCTCAGCGAGTTGACGCAAAGCTTGAAGAACAGCAACGATCAATGAGCCCAAACAGATTGAGCCCAATGACGTAGTAGTCGCACGCTTCAAGGAAGCCCCCGTGGCCCCCTTTGATTCACTTGAGAACCACCAAGTCGCCACAGTGCCAGCCACAGTCGCGTGGATAATATTGGTGAAGACATTCATGCCCCAAAAAAACGAAACCAAGAGGAAAAAGTACGCCACATACGACGTGCCCTTGAGTTGAGTGAAGACGGTTGGTTCACGGCAAACACGGCTGACACAGTAGTTAGAAGCGCAGTCGGATTGGTATTGACAACGTCCGCCAATCGGGATCCCACCAGGAGCCACGGTAATTGTTTGAGCTGGGGTCTGGTCAGTCAGCTTGTTGGTAATACCCACGACGGCGAAGCACCAGGCAAACACCCACGCGATTTGCACAATCAAGAAGAGAAAGGCCACCAAGTACGTTGAAGGATGCTTTCGGATTGCAGCACCAGCGGCATTCAGGTTGGCAACGGCAAATGGAATACGATCTTGGACGGCGAATGCATAGCATACAGACAGCAAGCCAATGATGCCAACAATACCAGCCAGGACGTATTGCTTCGTCGCAGCAGCAAAGCCTGCACAGGCAAAGCACCAAAAGACACTCGCCCACAATGAGATCTGAATCATCAATCGAGCGTATCGAACTGTAATGCTGAGCATAACGAATGACAAAAGTGCAGCAATGACCGACAGAGCGCCACAAACCGTCAAGATAGCCTTCATATTCTTGTCTGAAATCACGTTGTTAAATGTGTTCGTGACCGTCGATCCGTCCGCCTTTTTCAACAGAGTTGTGCCGTACAATCCAACCAAGACACCAATCGCAGCAACGTTCACGAGGAACAAAAGAGCGAAGGGCCAGTCCCGGAATCCAGTTGGGGATTCCGTGGATGGCTTGATTGGTGCGACGACGCCGATATTCGCCTTGTCGAGAGGAATCGCTGTCGGTGCTGGCGTTGGTTTCGTTGGCGCGGTCATTTCCACCATCGAGACCTGAAATTCGAAAATGAGGACAACTTGAAGCAAAATAATACCAAATGAACACACTGTATACAAATTTCAATATAAAAGTCTTCTCTAAATCCTCAAAATTCTCGTCGTGGGCATTATTTTGTTTTAAAGTATATGCTTACATCCTCAAGATACTAGTCGTAACTTGACAGACAGAAAAGTATACAAACTTGCATACTAAATAACGACATTTTTACGATACTACTTGTCGTCGTGGTATATTTTAACCCGACTATATATGCAAATATCCTTCTAAGCTTCGTCGTGGAGAGAACTATGTCGGGCGGTTGTGGATGTTGTCCATGCAACTGACTGTCCAGCGATCCTCCTCTGTGCCCGATTCCGTTGTATCTCTTCCATCGGTAACATCGACAGTGTTTGATCAAAGCCAGGCGAAGAAAGTCTTGATAGTTCAATCGAATTAGCGGGAAATTGGAGCAAAACTAAACCCTTACGCTTTGTAGAGTCGACCAAGTGAAATTCATGGATGTCGCACATTTGAGACTCCCTCAAACGAAATCGGATTACTCAACCATGTCCCACGTTTCGAGTTAGAACTACAGTTGTGCTCGACTTTTTGCACTACTCACTGTTCATAATTTATATAAGGTTATAAAGTTTAAAAGTATTTATAAAGTTTTCAAGTCATTTGCTTAAATTCACTACACATCCTCCGATGGACATTCATGCTCGAAGCCAAGCGACTGGAGGTGATCCATGAGCGACACTTCAGGTACTATACGGGTGTGATTCCAACAATTGCTGATTGTAGTTGCAGAAACTTCAGACCATGCGTCAGTGGCCCATATTTCATAGCTGTGAGGACATCAACTGCAAACAGCTTTTGGGATTGAAAATCTTGGCGCTCAGGTTCGCTGTCGATTATTTGGATCGCATGATCAATTTGACGTTTTTTGTAGAGCCTCTTGAAAGAAGCAATGATCCCTGCATCAAGAGGTTGTAAGCAACACGTTGTGTTGGGCGGGAGCAAAAGAACTCGAACATTGGTAAGATCGATGTCAACAGTTTTGTGGGATGATGCGTTGTCAATGAGTAGAAGAATTTTTCGATCTGCCGCCTTCATTTTGTCGTTCAAGTTTGTCATCCATTCGCAAAAGGTCGATATCGTCATCCAAGCTTTGCGGTTGCTGGTGTAGAGTAAACCCAAATCTTCTGCTGACATCCCACCAAGGCATCGAGGC
Source organism: Aphanomyces cochlioides (assembly GCA_019828595.1). Taxonomy (NCBI): domain Eukaryota; phylum Oomycota; class Saprolegniomycetes; order Saprolegniales; family Verrucalvaceae; genus Aphanomyces; species Aphanomyces cochlioides. The sequence continues at coordinate 3,074,211 of JAHQRK010000006.1, read as the reverse complement.
TTCGCAGATCTCCCAATGAACGATAGAGGTAATTTGTCGGATCCATCTGAATTCACGGCAAGGACGATAGAAATGCGCCGTTTGTCCTTTTTTTATCCTTGCCGAGGTCTATTGGAGATCGTCGTCGAAGGTTGGAAATTAAAAAAAAGACCAGTCTCATCCATGTTGTAGATGTCGGATTTGGGGTACATTTGGGTTTCCATTTGCAGCATTTCACATCCTTTTTCAATGACGTCTGGTGGGACCGAAGCGGATTCACCGTGAAGCCGATACATTTTGAGATTGTGTCATCTTTGGAAGCCATAAAGCCAGCATCTTGACACATTGCCGATACTGGTAAGATTCTTTTTTTTTTGCAAGTTTTTAGCCTTTTCCATGATGACAGCTCCTGTTATACAGGCTTGCCTTTCATTTGCAGCGACAACCCATTCAGCTAGTTTTCGGTCGAGCTCGGGATGTCGTGGCTTGTACAAGTTGCATCTTTTGTTTGTGGCATCAGCGTCTATGTTGGCAGCCATGCATGGTCGCGTCTCTTGAACAATTCGTCGGATTGTTGTGATATTGAGCTCCATCCCAAAGGTTTTCGTGACCCACTTGCGAATATCAGTCATGATAGGTCGCTCCACATCTTTGTAATGCTCTCTAATTTGATGTTTTTCCGATAAGGTCAGTCTCTCTTTGCTTCCTGGCATTGGGAATTCTCGAGGTTTGCGTTGAAAACAAAATTGCACACGCATTTGAATTTTCAAATCATAGCCAACTCACGAAGTGTCGGCATTGGCTGAATATGGCTGTGGATGGAGCACTGAGTGGACGTGCAGGAAACGCTCCATGTGGCTTGTTCCTGAGCGTGATCTTCGTGTGGTTCGCTTCCGTACGATTCGAGAGTGAAGAATCCTGTTGATTACACGACGAGGTAAATTGCTGAGTGACATAGAAACATCCAAAAACCTCTAGAACTTGTATTATAAATTTATGGAGGTATTTAGATTGAGTAGAGTGCAAAAAGTCGAGCACAACTGTACTACGATGTTATATGTGACTGAGGCATGTTTTAAGCTATTCTGCAGCCAAGAACGCGCAAATTTGACTGAGATATGGTGCTTCGAAGTTAAGGCACATCCAATTTTAGCTCCATTTTCAGTTTTGAGAAAATTATATATTCAGATTCAGCTTTTTGTGCTAAATCGAATGATACACCTTTAATTGATTGAATCAAGCCGCAACATACAAAAAATGAAATAAAACTTATGATGCGACACTGTTTAATACAAAATTAAACATATCCGGTTACTAATCCGGATATCGTTATTGACAAGTCCGATTTCGTTTGAGGGGAGTTTACTTGCTCGTTTGACATTTGAATGATAGAGTCGACAAGATTGATGAACATTTCCTTCTTCTTGGCGAAGCATGTGTGCTTGCTTGCACAAGCAAGCACAGTTCGCTGCAAGTGCTGCACGAGCAGTGGTCACATAGGTCGTATAAAAACATGCAACACGTTGCTGCGGAAACGGGAAAGACTACGGACTCAGCTGAAGCTCCATCGCTCACGCAGGCATATCTGATGAATGTGCATTTGTTTATTGTTCGGTATTTTCACATGAAAGCTCGTGAAGAAAGGATCTTCCACAACGAGGAAGTGAACCATGACAGGATCCGCGTTGCCGACAGAATTCTCCTGGTAATACTTCGAAGTACAGAGGGCTGGTAAATATACACGTACAGTGGTACATGCAGTTTTGGCCTCACTCCTTTGCACTGTATAAAATAATGCCATAAAATTCAAAAGGTATAATATTTATTCGACTTCGATCATAGTGCAAAATTTAAGCCAAGCCAATCAAAACTTAGTATCACTATATGTGTATATTTACCAGCCCTCTGTAGTTGGAACTATTGTCTTTCGTATGGCATCTGAATGCGACACTTTAGTCATCACGCATTGATTTTCAAACTCCATTTGAATTTGAATTAGAGCTTGACTCAGCAGCCATAGGTTCCAACTTATAACTTCTCAACCATTGAGGAGTCGAGTCAACGCAAAGTGGCACACTGTACGTGCAGGTGTAGCGTACACATCAGGCATTCTCTCATGGGAGGATCGCATGGACAAATGTCTTTGTCTTTGCAGCAAGCGCAGAACTGATATTAGCTGCTTGTCGTCTTCATGTCTTCAGTTCGAGGATTGCAGTTCTTCGGCTGGTATGCAAATTAGCAATGAAGGGCTCCAAGAGTGAGGTGTGAGCGCCTCTTGACTCGAAGCCAACTGAAACTCCAAGAATGTAACAACATGTTGAAGCACTAAAGCATGAGCCTCGATGGGGTATGAAGTATGGTTGTTATCAGCCGGCGAGCAGGCCCCCTAGAGAAGGGAATGTCATACCTACATCAGACGATTAGTTGTTTGCATTCATACGCTAGCCCCACTCGGCAATCCGAGCTGGAGCTGCAGGTAGGATCTGTTTGTATATCCCCGACCGTCGATCAAACGAAAACAATGAGACTGCATTGCAAAAACTCATCGCTGGACTCGTCGATAGAATAGAGGACAACACAATGGGCGAATCGAACACGAGCTTGTCCAGTTTGTTGGTAGCGTACATTGCCCTCCCTATTTTCGCTGCAGAATGTCTCATCACAGTTCATCTTCTATCAGTAAACATCGATAGGATAGCAGGAGAGCCTCTAGTTGATGATCTCCACGGCAATATTTGGGGCCTTCGTCAGCATGAAAAATGTGGTGTCAATCCCAGAAATTCTATGCAAAAGTTGACGGCTGCTACAAGGTGAACAATCAAATGGACATCCAATTGTATTGGCTTGTGAAATGGGTAAATCTCACGATCGTGCCACTTGGCTCGCAATTTCTCAAAATCGTGCCAATTTTTGCTCAATTTGTGCTCAAATCGTGCCACTGCACATAATAAGCCGAAACACTGATCGAGGGGTAAATAATATTTACCCTTCCTGCTGAAGTCATTTTATGACTTCAGCCAACGTCGGTAACTATTTTTGTTAAAAATTGGCACGATTTTGAGAAATTGCGAGCCAAGTGGCACGATCGTGAGATTTACCCTTGTGAAATGGTACTCCTTCCCGAAGTAACACGATGTGTCGCGCCACGTTCAGTTGCGACGTTTGTAGGTGCAGCACGCTGTTCATGTTTACGGTGAACGACACAGGTGTATTAAAAACTGTCACAGTCGCTGTATGTCATCGAATACCTCATTATAGTCATCAGTGTCGTTTGAGTCTTGGCACTTCATGCGTCTCGACGAGAGCAAAGTCGCAATAGGATCCCCGGTATGCTTCAGCATGTGCCCAGACTTCGAATTTGATGGGCAACGTGTCGGATTTGCTTTCAATTTATATATTCTATTTTGACCAATCCAATGTCAGACAATTCACAAACATACACGAAGCAACGTGCGGTTCAGCTCAGACGTAATCAAGCTCTGTCGAGGGAGACCTTCTGTGTTACTCTCAGGACAATCGGAGGTAAGAACAGAAAGGATTTTATCGACGTCAGCCTATTTCCAGCACTACAACGTAAGGAGGGCACTGCGTTTCGGTCGCATTAGCTCCCACTGGGAAGACTACTCGCTTCGAAGTAGTCTTTGAGGCACCAATGTGCAGTGTTTGAGCGCCTGTTGCTTAGAAGAGAAGTGTTTTCATGGTAACGTAAACGTCGATTTTACCAATGGTGGTCGATTTTATATTCAAGTTTGATTGGGTAATTCTTGGACTGATAAAACTGACAGCAACTCATAACCTTTGATAATTTATACAAAGCTTGTCACCATACTGCAGTGAGACGCATCGTTCTGTAAATGACATATACCTCTCAAAAATGATATCCTTTCATCATGTTTATTTGGTCTGGACCTAACCCTACAAGAATGATGGTAAAACACTGTCACATCAAATATACAAATTCCAAGTCATAAAATCGGCCACCATTGGTTGTTGTTGAATTAACCTATGCGTCAACTTTGACTTCACTCTATCTAAACACTCTTCGATTTCAATACCTCTCATGTATGAGACTAGTTTCTCCTGCATCTCCTCTTTCACGAGGTACCTCCAGATTTTCGATATTCGTTATGGAAGGTGAGGAATTTTGGACACTATGAAAAAATCGGCCATTATTGGTCTTTTACGTTATGGTAGTTTGATTGTTCATCTATGTTGGATTGATACACGCTCTTAGATAGCCAAGAATCGTCGGAATCATTTCATCCTTGATTCAGCGTGCTCAAAACACGATCGTGATGCTACGAGTGAGAAAATTGTCGCCAAAAGAGTGCTGATTGATGACGACTGTCCAACATTGCGATGAAGAGTGCTGTACACCACGTGGTGCACCTATCACACAAACACAGTGGATTACTGTCTACGGCCCCCAAAGGCACCGGAAACAACATATGTACCTGCCCGTCCAGCTCGATCATCTCGCAGTTCGATCATTTTTCCATTCGATTAACAACAACAACATGCCTGCCTTAAAGTCAGCCGACAGCTTTTTGGCTGACGGTTCGGACAAGTTCCATGAGATGCTGGCCAACAACCTCGAGGCTGCATCCCGTAAAGCGATGCCCCAAGTAGAAATCCGATTCAAAGATCTTGCGATTGCAGCAGACGTCGTCGTCGCCACCAAAGACGGCGCCAATGAACTCCCCACGCTGGTCAACACCGTGACGAAAGCAGTCATGGGAATGGCCAAGACCAAACGTGTATACCACAAAGATATTCTCCACCCTGTCAGCGGTGTCTTCAAACCAGCGACCATGACCTTGCTCTTGGGCCAGCCTGGCTCGGGCAAATCTTCCTTGATGAAGATGCTCGCCGGTCGCTTCCACGAAGAGAAGAACATCACGGTCGGAGGAAGCGTTACGTACAACGGCACGAAGAGGGAGGAAGTGAAGAAGCAGATCCCGCAATTCGTCTCGTATGTCAACCAACGCGACTACCATTTCCCCCAGATGACCGTACAAGAAACGATGGAGTTTGCGCATCAAGCTTGCGGTGGAAAAGTTCCCCAACGCGTCTTGGACTCACTAAATTCTGGCACACCGGAAGAAATCGCTCAAGCGAAAGAGATCATTGAAGCCTTGTACCAAGTCTACCCCGACGTGATCGTCCGTCAAATGGGTTTGGCCAACTGCAAGGACACGATTGTCGGTAATGCCATGGAGCGTGGTGTGTCTGGCGGAGAACGCAAGCGTGTCACGATCGGTGAGATGGAGTTTGGCATGAAGCAAGTGTCTCTTCTGGATGAAATCTCGACGGGTTTGGACTCGGCCGCCACGTTTGACATCGTCAAGTCGCAACGCAGCATGGCCAAGTCGTTGAAGAAGACCATTGTGATTGCATTGTTACAACCTTCGCCCGAAGTGTTTGATCTCTTTGACGACGTCATGATCATGAACGAAGGCTATGTGATGTACCATGGTCCTCGAGCTGAAGCTTTGAGCTATTTCGAGTCGTTTGGATTCAAATGCCCTGTCGGTCGCGATGTTGCTGACTTTTTGTTGGACTTGGGTACGCCCCAGCAACACCAATATGCTGTCCCTGGCATGAATAACCAACCTCGATACCCTGCAGACTATGCTGCTTTGTTCCAAGAATCAACAATCTACCGCTACATGATCGAACACGTTCAAGGACCCGTGCATCCTCTGTTGCTGCATGATGGAGCGCATCATGTCCAGAATGCACCACAATTCCAACTTGACTTCAAGACGAGCACGCTCAACTTGGTGCGTCGCCAAACTCAAGTCTTGTACCGCAACAAGGTGTTCATCCAGTCTCGCGTCGTGATGATCCTGTTGATGGGATTTCTGTACTCGACGACGTTCTACCAAGTAAATCCCAATTTGGCTCAAGTCGTGTATGGTGTGATCTTCCAAGCCATCTTGTTCTTGGGTCTTGGTCAAATTGCCTTGCTGCCGTCGTACTTTGATTCACGTGCGATCTACTACAAGCAACGCAGCGCCAATTTCTACCGCACGTCGTCGTTCGTCATCTCCCAAACGATCACTCAACTCCCCATGAGTATTTGTGAAGCCATCGTCTTTGGTTCAATCATCTACTGGGTGTCAGGTCTCGTATCAGACGTTGGAGCCTTCTTGATCTTCGAGTTGGTCCTACTCATTACGAACGTGCTATTCGCCACGTGGTTTTTCTTTATTGCAGTTGTCTCGCCCAACCTGGACGTCGCCAACCCGCTATCCATGGTGTGCGTGCTCTTCTTCATCATCTTTGCGGGTTTCATCGTCCAGTCTGGCGACATTCCCGACTACTTCATTTGGCTTTACTGGATTGACCCGATCATGTGGGCGATGCGAGCTTTGGCGACGAACCAGTATAGCAATTCGGAATTCCAAGTGTGCAACTACAGAGGCGTCGAATACTGCGCGACGAACGGTGGCAAGAAGATGGGAACGATCCAGCTCGAACAATTCGGCATGCCGACTGGCCGTGAATGGATCTGGTATGGTGTCATCTACATGGTGGCCTTGTACTTCCTGTTTGTCGGACTGTCCATCATTGGGTTGGAGCGCATTCGATATGACAATGTGCATGGCGCGCTGTCCGAAGAACAGCTCATGGACGAAGAGGAGGAAAAGGAAGCTTACAAGAAAATGCCAGCCACTCCTGTTGGTTCTCAAGCATCCGATGCTGTGATTGTTCCCGTCCAAGAATTTGTTCCTGTCACGTTGGCCTTCAAGGACTTGCACTACTTTGTCCCCAACCCAACCAAAGGAGAACCAGAATTGGAATTGCTCAAGGGTGTCAGTGGCTATGCTTTGCCTGGTACCGTCACTGCTTTGATGGGTTCCTCTGGCGCTGGTAAGACGACTTTGATGGATGTGATTGCCGGCCGTAAGACTGGCGGCAAGATCGTGGGTGATATTTTGCTCAATGGCTACAAGGCAACTGATTTGGCTATCCGTCGATGCACTGGTTACTGTGAGCAAATGGATATTCACTGCGAAAGCGCAACCTTTCGTGAAGCGTTGATCTTCAGTTCAATGCTACGTCAATCGAGTGATATTCCCACTGCGACCAAGTTGGCTCATGCTGAAGAATGTCTTCGTCTGTTGGAAATGCACACGATCGCTGACTCGATCATCCGCGGCAGTTCGGTGGAACAAATGAAGCGTTTGACGATTGGTGTCGAGTTGGCTGCTGCTCCAAGTGTGTTGTTCTTGGATGAACCCACTTCTGGTTTGGATGCTCGCTCGGCCAAGATCATCATGACTGGTATTCGCAACATTGCTTCGACGGGTCGTACTGTGGTTTGCACGATCCATCAGCCATCGAAGGAAGTGTTTGAGATGTTTGACAATCTGTTGTTGCTCAAGCGCGGTGGCTACACCGTATTCTTTGGTGAATTGGGCCACAAGTCTGCCAATTTGATGGAATATTTCATGCGCATTCCAGGCACGCCTTCCATGGCCCCTGGCTACAACCCTGCTACGTGGATGTTGGAAGTCATTGGTGCTGGTGTTGAAACCAAGGTCACCAACACGACCGACTATGTCGAAGTGTTCCAACACAGTGAAGAGTACAAGCAACTCCAGGCAGGTTTGGCGATCCACACATTGCCTCGTGCCGACGTGCCTGAGATGAACTTTTCTTCCAAGCGCGCTGCTTCCAATACCGTGCAATTCCAGTACGTCCTTTTGCGCTACATTCGCATGTATTGGCGCACTCCCACGTACAATTTGACCCGTGTCATGTTGTCCATCTTTTTGGCTGTCCTCTTTGGTTTGATTTTTCTCTCGGTGGACTACACGACGTACTCTGGTGTCGTGGGTGGTTCTGGTATGGTGTTCATGACGACGTTGTTTGTCGGTATCATTGCCTTCAACAGTATTGTTCCCATCACTATCGATGAGCGAGCATCGTACTATCGTGAACGTGCCTCCCAGACGTACAATGCGTTGTGGTACTTCCTTGCTGGCACGATCGTTGAAATCCCGTACGTTTTGGTCACGACTTTGATCTTTACTGTCATCTACTACCCATTTGTTGGCTTTACGGGAAGCGTTGGCGATGTCATCATCTACTGGTTGCTGTTGAGCTTGTACTCCCTCTTTAACGTTTATATGGGTCAACTTTTTGCATTTGCACTACCAACGATGGATGTTGCAATGTCTGTCGGCGCACTCTTCAATTCCATCTTCATCTTGTTCATGGGCTTCAATCCCCCCACGTCTGCCATCCCCAAGGCCTACAAATGGCTCGCAACGATCACCCCACCAAAGTACAGTTTGTCCGTCTTGGTGGCTGAAGTCTTTGCCAAGTGTGAAAATGGCCATGGCATGGGTTGTGCAACCATGTCTGGTGTGCCTCCAGCTACCCTTGCCCAAATGAACAAGACGAGCGTCACGGTCAAGGAATTCACCGAGTTCTTCTTCGAGATGAAGTACGACAACGGAACCAAGTACACTTGGATCGTCTTTGCGGTCATTATCCTCTTCCGCGTCTGGACTTTGCTCGCCTTGCGCTACATCAACCACCAAAAGAGATAAACAACACTTACTAGATAATACATATTCATGACTCTCTCTTCAACACTCACGAAATAGCACTCCTTCATCGTCTTAAGACATAGCACTCCTTCATCGTCTTAACTTTAGATGGCATTCGTTAGATAAAGTGTGTCCAATCGTTCTCGCATGTACTGGTTTAATTCTTTAGTCCTCGTTGCTGTCTTAAAGACAAGCGTACTGATGTGACTCAGATTGAAAGATGGAATACATTGTACCTGTGTCAATGATGTCAACATGAGCAAGATTGGCCAAACTTGAGATGCATGAGACACCAGCCTATGGGGTGTTTGATTGTGAGACTTAAAACGTCATTCTTCCCGGGCTCGCATTGCAATTTCCCGATCAAATTATGTTGTATTGATGGCACGGAGATGAATCGAGGCCAAGGAGCTCCCCGTCATTTTAACCAGTTCTCAAGTCCTAACACATTGACTGACGCTGTGATTCTCTCCGTGCTTGATGGAATGGGCCGATTCAAAATCACTAGGCGCTTCCATCACGGGTGTAGAACGCTTCGCGCATGTTTGTACCAAAATGATATCAACCATCTACACGTGATGACGTATCATTGTTGAGCATCAACATGGTCCACCGGTTACTCCCATACTCCATCGAGATCTCTATTATCCCCCTGGAATTGACGTTGGGTACATGGCACAAAGTCACAGCAGCCCGATGGTTCCAACTCAAGATAAAGATTAGCATGACAGTCAAATACGTAGTTATAGATTTATTCGTTCTTGAGGACGATGCGGAAGCGAGTTGTGGACACGGTTCAAAGCTTCAGCAGCTTTGGCCATTGGCATCACTTCCACAATCGAGTTGACGTTCTTCTCGACAGCAAACGCCAACATTTCTTCCAATTGAGCAGGTGAACCGGTCACAGAACCCACGAAAGCAATTTGTCGGGGAACAACCGAGAAGGCTGCGAACGAGATCTGCTTCTCGGGCAATCCCACCAACACAAACTTGCCTTCCGTCGCCACCATGCTGAAGAGCAAGTTCCAGTCCGTGCTGTCGCTGTACGACGTGCACAAAATAATGTTGAATGATCCCTTGGCAGCTTCAACGGCAGCTGGGTCGCTGTAGTTGACGTAGTGGTGAGCGCCTAAGAGTTTCTTGCTGTCCTTTTCCTTGCGGTTGGACGACGATAAGGCCGTGACTTCAGCACCGAGAGCCACTGCCCATTGAATGCCAAGATGGCCAAGACCACCTTCTTACCTGGCCCAGCTCCATGTTCCTTCAGAGGAGCGTACGTCGTGACACGCTTTCAGAAGTCAAACCTTCAGGGACAGACCTGGGAAAAAATAACTAGAAATAAATTATTTCACTATTTTTGCTAAAAATAGTTTATTTTATAGTTTTCCTAAAACAAATTATTTATTCAATATTTCAGAATAGCGCATTTGTATTAGTATACATTTTTTCATATAAATTGTATGTGGGCAAAACCATTCAAAATCAATTGAATGGACACGTTTCAAGGCTCTTTGGAGGTCAAAGTGTATCAGCGACTCATGGCCATTGATCTTTGCCTGCCATTTGAGTGAGTGGTTGATGTTCAAAGGACTGTAGGAATGGCTGTGATTCGTCCTCATAAACCACAAGTTTAATCTTTGCATTTCAACTTTTGCTATGAACACAATCTTTGGAATGAAGCCTGGAAAGGCAATTGCTTTGTTATACTTTACGAAGAAAGTCCCAAAGAGTGACACTTATGTCTGCGTCTGTGGCTAGGCATCCCCACGGCTCGGCTCGGCTCGAAGCCGATTTCCAAAATGCGGTACCAAGCCGACCGGTTTTTGAGCCTGGTCAAGCAGAACCGAGCCGACTCGAGCCGCGGCTAGCCGATGGACCATGATGATAGTTAACTTCAAGTGCATTTCCTCGAGTGCCAAAGAAACTAACACTGAATTTTCAACTGAATTAAGACCTGCCATTCTTAACAAGTAGTGATGGCGATACTTTAGAGTATTTGTCAATTTACCGTCGTGGGATTGTGATGTGTGCCAACCAAGACTCTCTTGCAATGTTATACCTCTAACAATTAATATTATAAGTTATACAAGTACTGTGTGATTCTCGCGCCACTTTCAGAAATGGCGGCAAGCCAAGGAAGACAGAAGCCTCCGCCAGGAAGACCACCAGTCAAGCATTACAAGGGTGAAAAGAACAAATACAAGAATATAGCGCGAACTTACGAGCACAAGCTACAAATATTAAAAACGTTCAATGAAAGTGGTTTGGAGCAAGCTCTGGCACAGACCCACCGTATCGTCGAATTCTCGGCTAGTCGTTCATGGCGCAAATCGTTTAAAAAACGCCACGACTTAGCCACCCGCAGAAAAACACGCTCTGGTCAAGCGAACCAAGAAGAAGGCGAGGAAGTCAGAGCAGCCTTCGGTGCAAAGATCCGCAACTTGATTGCCACGCACAAATTTTCCAATGTCTACAATGCTGATCAGACAGCGATCAACTTTGAGTACTTGCCAAAGACGACAATTGACGCCAAAGGAGCCAAAACAGTGTGGTTGAAGTCTTCTGGAAGTGAGAAGAACAGGCTCTCGGCAATTGTCATGGCTGACTGGACTGGCCAGAAGTGCCCACTTTTCTTGGTCTTCAAATCGACTATGTCCACGGTTAAGGAGACTGTCCAAGCAAATCTTACCCAGCGACGCGGCTTTGGCGTTCGTGTGTGGAAAGAGATCGATGCGATCTCGTCGACAACGAATTCTCAAATCTTTGGAAATCCTAAGGGATGGTGGAATTCTCACCTGTCACTGGAGTTTTTACGTTACCATTTTGGACATCGCGAGGGCAGCGGGATCGATGAGGTGCTTCTCATTTGGGACAGCCTCAGCGCTCACTTTACTGTTGATGTTCTTGCCTATGCCAAGAGGGTTAGAGTTCGTCTTGAGCGTGTGCCAGCCGGGTTCACCTGGATCTGTCAGCCAGCAGACGTGAGCTGGATTAAGCCCTTGAAGCGTGGAATGAGGTCTATTTGGGTTAGACACCTCTTGAAAGCACTTGCTCACCATGAAGGCGGGTCGTTCAAACTCGTTGCGCCGAGCCACAAGTCGATGGTCGACTGGGCAAACGAGTCCTGGGACTCCTTAACAGCCGAGACGATCGTGAAGGGCTTCAGGAAGTGTGATTTCATTCTAGAGGAGTGCAGCTGTGATGACTCTGATGAGGATTTACCTGTTGAGAGGCTTCAGAAGTTATTGATTCCATCATGCAGTCGAACGAAGACTCCCTCCAATGTTCCGAAGATGTTTTTGGCGATATTATCGCCGAAGTTCTGGTATGAAGGATAATGTATGATATCATGATTAGTCTTGTCGTGCATAATTTCCTTATAATTAGGACGAATATTCCTTAGTCTAGGCTCGAATTGTCCTAAATGGATTCTATATTTTGGTCAAGATAGGATTGATCGGGTTAAAACAGGATATTCCTCCTTCACACCCAAATTTGCATTTTCCTTCAACTAATGTGTAATGGGTTCATCCTGTCACGACGGAATATCTTCGTCTGATAAGGACACTTTTGCCGTATTCACAATCTAAATAGGATTTTTGGCCCTAGAACTGCTCTTAAATAGCCTCATTGGTCGCGTCCTTTGTGCATTTGGATGCATCCTATGGACTGTCTCTGGATATTATATACTGCAATATCCAATATATAAAATGTGAACATCTGAAGTAAACATACATATAATATTCCTTAATAACACATAACCTTTATTAATAAATACTTTTTGGCAAAATAAAACCTTGAATTTAAAGAGGTCTCACAATTCCACCACGGTAAATTGACAAATACTCTAAAGTACTTGAGATGATCGCATCACATGCACTAAACTTTATGGGACAATAAATCAAATTGGCAGATCCGGGTTATTTATCGGCTCATCGGCTTGTCTCGGTTCGACTCGGCTCGGCTTTGGAGCCGAGCCGTGGGGATTCCTATCTGTGGCGTTGAACGTGTTCAACGCGGTAGTGGCTACTCAAATCTTGTCCAACATATTACGACCCAACATCCCGAATATCAATCGCTTAGCGATGACCAAGCCAAAAACAAGACAACAATTTTTGATGCGTTTCTACCACGTAAAGTGCGCGACATTCATGGTTGGTTGAGATGGACGGTGATGTCCATGCTGCCTTTCAGCTTCTGTGAAAACGAGACTACTGCACTGTACTAGTACTCAAAACTGACTCCGATATCGCGCAAGACTTTGGTCACTTACATGCAACGTGTGACTCAACATGTCGAAAAAAGGTTATCCGGATTCTTCCAGATAATTTTGCTATCATATTTGACGGGTGGACGATGGGTCAAACCCATTACTTGGCTGTTTTTGCTTCTTTTGCTGACAATTCTGCTTTGGGCTACCGACTTGTACTTCTTGGTTTATCGCCGTTGGAAAATGAAGATTCCATGACTGCACAGGAGCACATTGATTATTTCTCTTATGTCCTTACTCTGTTTGGAAAGTCTTGGTCGAACGTATCAGCTCTGATTGGCGATAATTGTTCGACCAATCGCTCGATTGCACAAAACGCGAACACGATTTATTGGCTGCGCCAGTCATCGCTTCAACTTGGCCGTCAATGACATCCTCCATGACTTCGAACCACTCCTGGTTCGTGTCAACAACCTTCAGTGTAAACTGAAAAACCTTATACCTGCGGCTAAATTGAGAAAATTGACCCAACTAAAACCAAGAACACGCAATAAAACGCGCTGGAGCTCTGCTTTTGCCATGATTGAAAGATACCTGGAAGTCAAAGAGTTTATCCATCAAATCGACCATGAAGATGTTATGACATCGTTACTGCATCCTGCCGAAGATCGTGAGCTCTCAAAACTGCATGAAAAGTTGAAGGATTTGAACGAAGTCACGAAAAAACTTCAAGATGAAGCTTTAAACCTGTTTGACGTATGTTGTCTTTTTGATTAAGTCATGGAGGATTATCCGGATACGGATAAGAGGCTTGCCGCTGATGCGCCGATTGTGAGTTCGAGTCAGGCATCGTGAAGATTCTGGGTCGAAGGACCCAAGACATGAGCGGCGTTGAGCGCGATGCCATGAGCCCCTTTGTCGTGCTCATTGATTCTGAAGGCTCTTCACTCGGAAAACGTTTGTCCATCGTCGAGCGCGCAACCAAGCGACAAAAGATGCAAATGGTGTACAAGGATTTGCGCTACATGCTACCGACCTCCAACGCATGCGAACGCCTTTTCTCAATGTGTAAGTATGCATTCAATGACCGCAGGATGGCAACTCTACCCATGAACGTCGAAGCTCAAATGTTCTTGCTTGCAAACGCCGATTTCTAGACAGTCAACGACGTTAAGGAAGTAGTCATGAAAGATAGCGATGAATAAATGCATAATACTTGATGGGAATTATTCGAATAACTAATTCTCGACGGCGCAGATCAGCGATAGGTTATTCTCTTGCGGCACCGAAAGGAATGAATAAGAAATGATATTTTCCCATCCCTGATAATTTATCAGGGATGGGAACGGCAAACTTGTAGTTGCAGCGGTAGTAACAAATATAACAATCACACACACGCAGAAAGCAAGCAATAGAGAGGGGATACACAATACGTAGAGCTAGAAGGAGCTCAGTTCCGAGGAAGCAAATTGAGTAGTGAGCATTCCTCTTCACATCATAGCTGATGCACGCCGTGAAGCATAACCAACCATCAACATATGATAATGTAACAAATGTTACATTAAGTATGATTGGTTGATGACCTTGTTACTATTGTTACTTTGAAGGAGTCGGACTCCTCTTCATAAAATACACTTTAAATTATAACTTGAATACATTATTTGTTCGTTGCCGAAACCATGTAATAAAATAAGAATGAATCTCCACTATCCGTACAGAGTCCGGATATACTATCATTTCTGACACTCCCACTTGAAGAGTGAGGAGACTCCATTACCTAACCCCAATTCTGCTGTTAATTGTGCTGTTTATCGTTACGAAGGGGACAGATCTCGCACACCCATCGCATGACGCAGGAATTGGAATTGCTTCACCGGCATTGCCTTAGTTAGGATATCTGCAAGCATTTCCTCTGTCTTGCAGTATTTTACTTTGATTCTATCCTTTTCAACTAAGTCTATTGCAAATAAATATCTATGTTTGCTGGCTTTGTGATTTCCAGGATTGTGGACTATGTATATCGCTGCAGTGTTGTCGCACCAGACAACAACTGGTCCAGATGGTTTGAATCCCATCTCACTGAGTAGGTGACAGACCCATTCGCTTTCCTTAATGCCCTCGCTTTGAGCGACCAATTCCGACTCAGTCGTCGAGACTGACACACATGCTTGCTTAGAGCTGCACCAAGAAATACAGACACCGGCTATTATATTTAAATATCCTGTTACTGACTTACGCTCTTTATGTTGAGTCGCGAAACTCGCATCCGTATAGACTTCTAACGAAACTCCGGCTTGGTTTCCATCTATAAGAAGTCCATATGTGGACGTCCCTTTCAAGTATCTTAGTATTCTCAGGGCTGCTTCCCAATGTAGTTTATTATAACATGATAAGAACTTACTAAGAGATCGCACAGCGTTTGCAATGTCTGGCCGTGTGCCTCTAACTAAATATTGTAGTGAACCAACTAACCCTCTATAGTCATATGGTTGTTTGGCGATCTCAGCAGGAGAGAGAGAGGTTTCAGGATACAGTTCTACTCCCACTAGCTGTGGTGTTTGAGCTGGTTTGCAGTTAACCATGTTATACTTCTCGAGCAAGTCGAAGATGTATTTCTCCTGGGATAGTGTCATGATTTTTAACGATCTATTTCTCTCAACTCTTATTTTAAGTATGTAAAGTCTCCAAGGTCTTTCATTTTGAATCGACTACTCAATTGAGACTGAAGATTGACTACCAACTCATTGTTCCTCGATATAATTGTTAGATCGTCAACATATACCACAACAACAATCCATTCGTCTTTGTGTTCTCCCACTTTTTGAACATAGATGCAATATTCATTGCTGCATCGTTCAAAACCAACTGATGTTAGAAACTCATGTAGGAGTTGATACCAAATTCTAGGAGCCTGCTTAAGTCCATATATGCTTTTAACAAGCTCATAGACTAGATGTTTAGAACGACTCTGCACAAAGCCTGGAGCCTGACGCATGTACAGTTTGGTACCATTCGGAATGGGCCCATTTAGAAAGGCTGTGTGCACATCCATTTGCTTAATAATACAATCATGAATAACACCTAGTGCTAGAACCAGTCGAAGTGATTCAAATCGAGCAACAGGTGCATAGATTTCATCACAGTCTACACCATACTCTTGATGGCATCCCTGTGCTACTAGACGAGCCTTGAAGCGCTCGATGGACCCATTAGAGTGGTACTTTACAGTAAATACCCAGTGGCACGGAATGGCTAGTCTACGAGGAGGTAGCTCAGTCAACTTCCACGTTTTATTATCGATTAACGACTGATATTCCTCATCAATGGCTTGACGCCACTGTGCACTGTTTGGACCAGTAAGCGCCTCTTTTAGAGATCGAGGTATTACCACTTTTGGATTTGGCTGAGTTGTTGTTGACATATCACCAACATTTACAGAATACTCTGCCAGTTGATCAATAGATCGAAGTCCAGAATGCAATAAGTTTAGTAATTCATTCAATTTAAGAGACTCAGTTCTTGGATGACCTGATCGAATGATCGCATTATTTCAGACGTAGTCGTCGAAACGACGAGGGAGACGACGATTTTGTCGAAGCGATCTCGTGTAAGATTTAAGGGTTTGGGGTGGAGAGTCAAGGGTTGAGGTTGGAGAGTCATTTTGACTCACCCTCATTGAAGTGCTCCCACTAACTCTAGTAACTCGTGTTTTCTTTAACTGCATGTTATGAATGTCACCATTGTTTGTCCTTTTACGATTAGATCTGGAAGGTGAAGTAGGATCATCCACGTCTGAATGATTCTCGTCCTGTACGTCTACAGAAGTACTTCTTGAGGTGTGTGAGATGTCATTATCATTGTCGTGAGTGCTCTCACAACGAGCAGCGTTTCTCTCACGACGAGCAGCGTTGCTCTCACAATCACCAGCATGCGAACCCATGGCTCCTGCACTGGGCAGTGAGTCAATTGCTTGGGTTTCACTGAGCGTTAGGCGAGGTTCCTGGTGGTGGAAAACTTTGCTTACAGCATCTCCAAGGAACCCGCCATCAAAAGTAACATCACGTGCGATTAGAAACTTGTTACTATGAATATCTAATAGACGATATCCTTTCTAGTCTTCTGCTATTCCTAGGAATCGACACTTCATAGACCTAGATGAGAGCTTCTTGTCTGATCGAAGCTCTTGCGGTATGTGTGCGTAACACACACATCCCCACATATGAATGCGACTTAAATCAGGAAGGACACCATGAACACATTCATACGGTGTCTTCAGACGCTTGGAAGGTGTGAGATTTTGGATATACGTAGCATACATCAATGCTTCGGGCCACCACTTTGCATTCATATTAGCATCTAAAAGCATGCATCTAACTTTAGCAAACTTTGACTGGTGGTCTCTCTCAGCAGACCCATTCTCCTCGGGTGAATATCGATTAGACCTTTCATATTTAATACCCAGTTCATTGTAGAATTTAAGAAGCGACCTGTTGTTGAACTCAGTGCCTCCATCAGTTCGCACTCGGCGAATGACCTTGTCTGTTTGTCTTTGAACCATATTCACAAAGTCTTCAATAGTATTAGGAATTGTGTCCTTAGTCTTGTGCAAGGATGCCCATCGGTAAGACGACGTATCGTCTACGACGGAGCAGTAGTAGCGAATGTCGCTGGTTGTTCCGTACAATTCTGTTTGCTTAAGTGACCCACATGTGTCCATGTGTAGAGATCCCAAAGGATCAGGATGTCTAGATCCAACACGCCGCTTATAGGACATGCGTTTGTGCTTAGCTATAACACAAGTCTTACAAAACACCTTTATATCATTTAGACTATCGACATGCACATGAGGAAGACCTTTTATCTTTCCAGACGTCAACATACGAGTTAGAGTTTCTCTGTTCACGTGGCCTGGTCTCACATGCCACTCACGAAAGAGCTCTTTTGCTCGATTCACGTTTGTTATTACAGTCTGGCGAGTTGGTGCATGTTTAATTGTATGAAAAATAATCTGACGCTCATTAATCGAATGACTTCTAACGTAATAGACACCGTTGATACAGCTAGCGATGAACTGTAGTGAACTATCCTTAAATACATACTTGTACGTCTCGCAGGCGCTGTCAACGATGAAATATCCACACTGTTTTAATCGACTTTCACTTAGTATATTAGCTTTAGCACCGGGCACATAGGCTACATTGAGGAATGTGAATGCTCGTAGTCCTTGAGGAGACTGAAACCAGAGCTTTGCTACACCTATGTGTGTGCTGTGCAGATCTTTCCCGTCGCCAAACTTAAACACAAAACCAGAGTGTTTATTAGACTTAACAAGGTAGTCTGCATCACCTGTCATGTGATAACCACATCCTCCGTCCAGAGCCCATTCTCTTCTGCTCATAGAACGTAATGTTAATAGATGTGATAGGTGTGTCGAAATTACCTGATCGAGCTCCACAGACAGAGTCTTCATGGAGGCTGCAACGGTTTCCATGCGTGGAGTGGCAGTCGTATCGGCAACGAGACCTGGAGAATATTGCATGATATCATCTCCGATCTCGTCGTCGTCGCCAAAAAGTACACCTTTTTACCTTCAAGTTCAGGGGATCGGAAGTTCAAGTATGAAATTTTATAAAGATGACAGATAAGTGATGAGAGGCAACGATTTCTTCCTGCCATACTACGCAGGTCAGTTTGTGATATTCGACGTCCATGAAGACATCTCATGAACTGCGCCAATTCCAGAAGAAAGGCGTTCTTGCAGCGGCAAGAGAACATAAAGATTGGAAGCTTGTAGCAACAACTCTTGGTGTCAAGGAAAGAACTGCGGAGCATTGGGTCTATAAAGCAAGGAAGACAAGCGACTGGAGCTCACAAAAGGAACCTTGGGGTGGCTCTAGGTATAACAAGATAACAGAAGAACATGTTGAACATCTCGAAGCACTCTCTGTTACACCCGATCTTACGTTGGAAGGAATGGCGTCAATCATTGCGACCCAGTACGGCGTCGTCGTCACTGCAAAGACAATAAGCCACCACCTCGATGGAAGAATGTTTACCCTCAAGAAGCTCCATTATGAGCCAGAGAAAATGAATTTGCTGGAGAAAAAGATTGCTCGCCGCGACTTTTTGCGCCAACTTTGGCAATTGCAAGGCGATGGCAAGCATGTTTTTATCTAGACGAAACAAATTACAATACATGGTGCTCGCGTGAATTCGGATAGAGTGAAAAGGGCAAGCGTGCAGTGACGAAGAAAACCTCATCAAAGGGTGAAAATATGCATGTCATAGCATGCATTGGCGAGGACGGTCTTGTCTTTTTCAAGTACAAGTTTGGGTCGAACAAAGCGACGGACATGTATGAATGTCTTGTCGAATTGCTTGGCAGCCTTTCAAGATCCTACTCACTTGATGACATTGTGATTGTTATGGATAATGCTCCATGCCATTCAAGAATTGAAGAAGCATTTCTTCCGACCAACTGTGGAAACCCAACTCTATTGCGTTTGAGGCCATACAGCCCCATGCTCAATCCAATTGAGAACGTCTTCTCGACATTCAAAGCCGATGTGAAAAGGATTCTTCGTGAAAGACGACGTGATCTGCTGACCATCCCACCGAATACGACAATCAAAGCGCATAGAGCGCGCATCCTCGAACTTGCGTCACAGCAAGCGATTGAGGTCATCACACCTGGTCTCTGCCGAAGCTGTTATCGACACACTCAAAAGTTCTTTGAGTCAGTGATGAATTTGGAGGGTGTCCAAGTAGGAGGATAATATTCTTTAATACAGGTGATTAGTCTTTGTAGTTATCGAATTTGAGAGTACACTGCACTTGAACTTCCGATCCCCTGAACTTGAAGGTAAAAAGGTGTAGATATCTTCATACGACTTGGTCGAGTCGATGTCGGGAATCTCGACTTCAATTCTTGAGTTGGCCGTAGAGGGTTCCTCGCGCGTGGTGATGGCACCACAGGGCATCTCTTCGCGAGTCGCATCGCGACCTCTGGGTGTCGAATCTTGGATCTTTCTTGGGACTTCATAGATGTTCGAACGGACCCATCCCCGGCTGAAGTTGTCTTGACGCTTCGGGCACTTCCACTTGGGATGGTCTTGGCCAGCGACATTGTACTTCCCATCGCAGTAGAATCATTTCATTCCTTGAGGCGTCGGACGCGCGTTGGCTTTGCCTTGACCGTCATCGTGTCGCTTGTTTTGATTGGCCGAAATATTGCCATTTTTTCGCTTTCCTGGCCCCTGACTGGACAATTTTGCAACATTGTTCACAGGCACTTCTTGCTTGGAATTTTGACCTCCCATGGTCAAAATAGCCGATTTTCTTTTTTGACCGAAAACACCCACCAATTTTGTCTCAACATCAGACAAGGTGAAGGAAGAGTCATATTTAATCTGTGCACCATAAAATTGAGAAGGTAATTCATTCAATGCCAAATAAATAAGCATATCATCAGTTACACTATCTCGTCCCAAGTGCTGTTGGGACTGTGAATTGATCAAATTCTTTAGGGACCTAATCTCACCAAACCATGACTGAATATTGTCAAATGGTTTTTGAGCTATTTTGACTAATTGTCCCATGTAATTAGTAACAACAGATACGTTAGAAATCCCGTATCGCCGATTCACCTCAGCCCACACCTCATGCACAGGAGTCTTTGAGTCAGTCGTATCTCGTAATTGTTGAACGAAAGACTTAGGAAGAAGAGCTAAGAGATAAAATCGAACCTTTTGCTCGGTTCTCTTTCTATTGTATGCATGCCACTGATCATGAACCTCATTACCAGTAGATTCTACAGGAGGCACACATGTCAACCAGTCCTCGTATTTGATACGTGGTTCTGGTAACTTTTTAGGTTTCCTAAGATAGTTTCCTGTCATCTCTAGAGTAAGTCCCTCTAGATAACTAATGAAACCTTGGAACCAAACACGAAACGAGGCCTTCTTTCCGTCAAATGCCAGAAGAGCCAAGTCCGCAGGAAGAGATTGTTTCACAGAAGAAGCAGCAGGAATAGTCATACTTGAAATAACAAATATAAAAATCACACACACGCAGAAAGCAAGCAATAGAGAAGGGTATACACAATACGTAGAGCTAGAAGGAGCTCAGTTCCGAGGAAGCAAATTGAGTAGTGAGCATTCCTCTTCACATCATAGCTGATGCACGCCGTGAAGCATAACCAACCATCAACATATGATAATGTAACAAATGTTACATTAAGTAGATTGGTTGATGACCTTGTTACTATTGTTACTTTGAAGGAGTCGGACTCCTCTTCATAAAATACACTTTAAATTATAACTTGAATACATTATTTGTTCGTTGCCGAAACCATGTAATAAAATAAGAACGAATCTCCACTATCCGTACAGAGTCCGGATATACTATCATTTCTGACAGGTAGTAGTCGGCATAACTCGTGTATCCTTCGGGTGTTTTGCTATTGTATGTCCAGATCATTTCGCTGTAAAGTTGTTCGCAGTCACGGTTGCATTGCTTGCAGTCGAGGCAGCTTTCGCATTGGGCGCCAACACCGACACGGGAACGACGGAATTATGGCACTGGTACTTCGATTGTTTGAACTAAAATGACAACTAAAATTATCCAATGAGAATTAAATAAGTATATTTGTTGCAAATGATTGGATAAAAATAAAAATTCTTTACCCACTAATTTCTAAGGCTGTTAATATGAAATTGTCAGTACATACAAGCAGCTCAAACAAGTTTAAGTAAGCATTTGCTTTACACAGTATGAATGATTAAGAGTATATCCTGCTACGACATTGGAAATGAATTGAACCTCGATACAAGCACTGTGGGATTCGACTAATACTGCTAGTGATTGGGTGAATATATTTACGAACTTCGAACCTAAATTGTTACATATGATTGGACAAAAGCCTTAATAATCGAAGTACCACTAGTGCCATAATTCCGTCGTTCCCTGTACCGATGACATACTTGGCAGTGACGACTTTGGAGCCGACACGGACGACATGGCCGATGATTTCATGTCCGACAACCATGGTGTATTCAATCGCACCCCATCCGCCTGAGATAGTGTGTAGATCGGAGCCGCAGATACCGCAGTGAGTGACCTTGATTTCAACGTCGTATTCTTCGTCAAAGGGCTTGGCAGGGTACGAGTGCGGCTTGACATCGAAACCAGGTTCAAAGGCAGCTTGTCCAGTGTAAGTGTTGTTGGAGGCCATGATGATGATGTTGATGTTCGCAGTCTCATGACTGCGTCAGGGTGAAGATTTGGGTGGTGCTTGTCGGGAAGTTGTCCTGTTGTCATCTTGTCTGTCCCCCTCGCTTAATTAAATTCAAAATTTACTTTATCAAGTGCTGTCAAGATTAAAAAGTCAACTTAATCGAAATAAGTTTACTATTCTATTTAATTTACTTTATCGAATTAATAGTCGGACTAAATAACTATTGAACTAATTTTTAAAATAGCTATGTTTTTTAGCTGGAGTCAGCACAGCCATCTGATCTCTTTTGGTTTTTGGTGCACCCGCAAGCTGCTGGTGCGTCTGGCCGGGGGAAACTCGTGATTTTCCACACGCGACTAGTAGACTATTACAATGTAGAGCTGTTCTCGTTAAATTCACTGTTTGTGATTGCACTGGAGGTTGTGATACAGTGTGTCCGGAGATTATAGACGCAGCCATATATCTTGCACCCTGATAGCTTTGGCTTTGAATTACATGGTGCTAGTTGGACTCATGGCAACAGAACTAAGTGTATAAACTGTATGCTTTAGCGATTTGCGAAAGGTAAGCGTGGTTCCTAGATAAGGACAAAAAACGAAAACAAGTAAGTCCAGAAACAATAGACGCATTCATGTTTTTCGAATTATCTGTCGATTGCAGAGCCTGCTCGAATGACTACTTCCGCCATTCGAGTTGGCATGTCATCAACCAATGCCTCCAAGTAAGACAATCTTATTTGATCCCATGATTTGAGGATTTGGGATTCCAATTGCTCTTTGGTTGCAAACTGTCGACCATTTTTGTAGACATCCCGGGCTAAAACGCCCCACACATTTTCAATCACGTTCAAATCCGGGCTTTTGGAGAGCCAAATCAAGGGCAAACAATTGGCGTTGGACAAGAACTCAGCGGTTGCTGTTATCATGTTGAAAAACAGGCTCATTTATGCCATGTTTTTCTTCGAGCTCCCGCAAAAAGGAAGCAGATAATTCGATAGCGTCTCGCAGTACTTCGAGCAATCTTGTTTTCCTTGCAGAATTGCCAGCTTGGACTTGCCTTGGCTGCAGATTGCAGCCCACACCATGACGGAACCACCACCGACAACTCGCATGGAGTAGGTTTCAGGCTCCCGACGGAGGTCATGCCAGTAATATTGGCAACCGTCGGGGCCATCCAAATTGAATTTTTTTCGTCTGAAATGACGACACGGTGCCAGAAGTTGGGCTTGTTGATATACTACTTTGCAAAGCGCAAGCGGGCGATTTTGTGTCGCTTCTTCAAATACGGCGAAGGCTTTCGCTTTATGCACTTAGCAAACTTTGACGCACGCAGTACACTATGAATACAGGACTTACGAACAATAAAGCCAAGTGACTTCTCAATCTCTCGGCATGATTGTTGCTTAATACATGCCAATCGAAAGATTCGTCTCAAGTGACATTTCTTTAGAATTACCTTTCTACCAACCTTCTTTCGAGCCTTTGGGTGCTTGGCATTGAGTAGAACTGTTCACACAGCTTTTCGCTCCGTCCAATGATCTTCGCAATGTTTCGATTGCTTCTCCCGGCTTCATGTAAGCCAAGAACTTTGCCGACCTCAAGGTCGGTCAGTTTTTTCCCTTTTGGCATTGAGCCGATTCGAAAATGACTGGTGTGAGTGTGTCTCTGCTTAGTGCTTGAAATACACATTTCGTTGGTCAATTGTATTATAGTAATTCTGTATTTTGACCTATCAATGCATAGTATATTTGTTATGAGTCTATAGTTTCTGGGAACCTCTATTCTTCCAATGACTTTTGCATTCATCTTGACTTCTGCATTCATCTGTGATTGCAATGGCTAATCAACTCGGAGGACTACTCTTGGCTTGACATTTCTAGCACTGTGACTAAAGTTTAGGTGTTCCATCGAGCTTAGACTCCTCATACAGTCCAAATCATGCTTGCGTCTATAATCTCCGGACACACTGTAGGTTGCTAAAAGCAATAATCTAACACCAGAGTCTTTACATTCCTTGAAGGGTGATAATCGAGCTTACAGAGCTGTCGTACAGAAGTCGAGTTTGTGAGGTTTATTCTACTCTACACTGTGCTGCTTTGCCACTTGTGCCCTTTGGTTTTTTGTGTGCCTGCGCCTGTGGATCTCTTTTGTGTCGATTCTACCAGCGACAGTGATCTCTGTCGTTGAAAATATTAATTTTAACAGTTCAATTGTGGAAACAAAATACTCCTGGAGTATAGTTTATCATGGGTAAGAACAGATATACATTTTAGCAGGATATAAATATCTACTTTTAGACCCCTATTCAGAAAAAGACATGGAGCCAATCAAACAATCCAATAAAACAAAAAATGGCTTGAAGCCAATCAAAGAGTTTAATGAAAATTAAAAGGACATAGAGCCAATCAAAGGAAAGCGGGCTTTGAATGTGACTTGCATTCAACTTCATGTTTACAGGTTATATATCATAGTACATACAAAATCGCTCTGTATTTGTTTCAGGAGACTGCGCCAAAGCGTAAGCGGTCTTCAATAAATTGGAAAATGAAATGCGACGGCCGATTCGATTGCAGGCGAAGATCATTCCATGGACGATCTCATGTTTACATGCAGACTAAACTTATTACTTCCCCATGGAAATAAATCGTTGTGTCATCTGGAAACTGTCAAATTATTTTTTCGGATAATTTTCTTGAAACCGTTTATCTTGATTAAAGTATGATGAGGTTGAAGTGTATTCTCTACATGGTATATTTTGACTGAACTTGGATGAGAATTGAAGCAGGTCGACTTCCTCTGATTTCACTTCTTGTTGCTTGAAATGTATGGCCAGGGCGAATCCCTGACAGCTTGGACCCTCGTCAACGTTCGTTGTTGTCATTGTTTTGATCAAGTTTCCATGGAAAGATGTACTGGATTGGCCTCCTGTAGTGAAATATATACGCTTGAGATGGTCATTTTCTAAGGACTACGTGGAATCAAGTACTCGGAGTACAAGCTTGCTATGACAAGCCTTGGGGAAGATGGATGGCGTTTCAAGTTCTCTCTCCCGGCATATATATATATTAAATATATATATGCCGGGAGAGAGAACTTGATGGCTAAATTTTAGCCATCTACGTTGGGATTTCGCATACTGGTGCGTGGTATTGTGTTCAATCATTTTTTCATGACATAGGAGCCCAAGCGTATAGGAGGACAGGGAATAGCTGGTGGGACCCCAGAAGTGTACTGCATTCTCGAAAGTGTTTAAGAAGTTGTCCGATGCTGTCCGAAGACCTCGTGCAAATGTTGACACGTAGACTAAACACACTACATACTGTATAAGGTTGACGACTCATCGTTGCGGACAGCTCTACTTTACGTACACAGCAAGCACTGTCAGGTGTGAGAATTCATCCGACCTGACTGCCTTTCATCGTTGTGACACTGGACGACCGAACCCAGCAGTACAATATCAACGCGGTTAGTCGTGCTCTAAATAACAGCCATGGAATGAGCCCCTCAATCTCTCAGATGGTTTAAGGTATCAGCCTCTTATTAAAGTCGCAAATGTACCCTTGGTCGGTTCGAGCTCAGTTGAGTCTTGTCGAACAAATTTCACCTCTTCGTTGGTCAGACGACTTGAAACAACTCGTGAAAGAGATGGAGTTCATCGAAAGTCGCAACGACCAACTCAACTAAGTCGCATTGGCAAACAGTCTGCAAAGCTTGGTATGTTGGAAAGTTTGACTTCGTCACCATGATGAACCCACATCCGAAATTCTTCATGTCATTGCAGACACAGCCTCTAAAGACAAAGCTATGGATTGAAAATGTATTATCGATTTGATACAAATTTTGGGTTGGTGCCGCAAACCGATCCCATAGATTTCATTGGCTGATTCGAAAAAAAGTACCATATTTTGTCAAATTAGTCGATTATTAGCCAATCAAATGGCTTAAAACAAATTTGGAACGATTGAACAAACCGCGCCTAATTGGGAAATTTCCCCAAAAAGCACAATAGTTGCAATTCAAAAAATTTACAGTATTAACATTGGCACATTTATAAGAATATTTCATACCCTATTCATTCTTGAGCACAATGCGGAATCGAGCTTGGCCATTGTGGACGCGGTTCATCGCTTCAGCAGCTTTCGACATTGGCATCACTTCCACAATCGAGTTGACGTTCTTCTCGACTGCGAAAGCCAACATTTCTTCAATTTGAGCTGGCGATCCGATCGACGAACCCACGAACGACACTTGGCGAGGCACAACCGAAAAAGCTGCAAACGAGACCGGCTTCTCGGGCAATCCCACCAACACAAACTTGCCTTCCGTCACCACCATGCTAAGAAGCATGTTCCAGTTCGTGCTGTCGCTGTACGACGTGCACAAAATGATATCGAACGCTCCCTTGGCAGCTTGAACGGCAGCTGGGTCGCTGTAATTGATGTAATGGTGAGCTCCCAAGACTTGCTTGGTTTCAGCTTCCTTCTTGCTCGACGAAGATAGAGCCGTGACTTCAGCACCAAGAGCCACGGCCCATTGAATGCCAAGATGACCGAGACCACCGATACCCAAGACAGCCACCTTCTTGCCAGGACCAGCACCGTGTTCCTTGAGAGGAGCGTACGTCGTCACACCAGCACACATCATGGGAGCCGCACTTTCAGACGACAAGCCTTCTGGAATTGGCACGACAAATTTGTAATTGCAGCGGTAGTAGTCGGCATATCCACCTTGGGTCGTGTATCCTTCGGGGGTCGTGCCATTGTACGTCCACAACGTCTTACTGCAGAGTTGTTCGCGGTCACGGTTGCATTGCTTGCAGTCGAGGCAGCTTCCGCATTGAGCGCCGACACCGACACGGGTACCGATGGCATACTTGGCAGGGTCGACCTTGGATCCCACACGGACGACATGGCCGATGATTTCATGTCCGACGACGAGTGGGAACTTGATCGGTCCCCATCCACCGGTGACAGTGTGAAGATCGGAGCCGCAGATGCCGCAGTGGGTGACCTTGACTTCGATGTCGTATTCTTCATCGAAGGGCTTGGCAGGGAACGAGTGCGGCTTGACGTCAAAGCCAGGTTCGAAAGCAGCTTGTCCAGTGTAAGTGTTGTTGGAGGCCATGATGTTGAACTTGATGGAAATTGGAAAATGAGCCAAAAGTTTGTAAAAATTCCGACACACAATTGATTGTAAAAAGGAAATATAACCAGAGTGTTTACGTTTTGTAGTTTTGTCGTAAACAACAACGAATGATTTGATTTTATTATATTGTGGTTTTAATAAAAAACTGGAGTCGTGCGGAATAAATTTTGACGGAAGCAAATTGACGCAAGCAAATTGACGCAAGCAAATTGACGCAACAATTGACGCATACAAATTTCAAGTGAAAAGAAATTAAATGTTTCGAACATGTTTTCAAACATTTAAAACGTTTGAAATTACATTATTTAATGGTCACGATCGAGGGCAATATAAGAAAAGGTTCGGGTAAACTTTAAATAGTGTATGCGTCAATTAATTGAAACATTTTCAAAACATGTCAAATTTCCAGTTTTGGACCCAAACGACAATACTAGTCTGGATTTTAATATAAGGACGTTTGTCGTCAGATCGTGGTGGAAAATATAAGAACGTTTTTACTTTGAACTTCAAATGCAGCAGCGGTCGCCGTTAATGCGCCATGGGGAAGTTTGCCGTTGATGCTGATAGACAGGAGATGCATCATGACTGCTCGCCGCTCAGTATTCGGTAGATTCTTGCGTTTCTTCGGTTCCAGAGGAGCTAGAATGTGCTGCAGGTCCATATTGCAAGGTATGCTTCGATTGCCTTGTGGAAAGCAAAAATGACTTGAATTCAGTATCGATCATGTTAATGGCTCTCAACTTACGATCAACTCGTCATATCAAAGTGTTATTGTCTTTTTCGTCCAAATTTACAGTTTTGATCAAAATCGACGAAATTTGTGTGATCATTCAAGTATAATCGGAAGGTACATGAATTAATGTGTGTGTGTTTAAACAAACTCTGGATGCTGATTGGCTGGTTCGATTTGGTGATTGATTCAAAGTTTGATCGATTTCAGTCAAGTTCGGAAATTTTGAGTCCATCAGACAATGTCTACAAAATCACACCAGGGTTGTATTTTCGAAATCGCGACCAATGGGTGCGTTTAGATTTTCTTTTGCTTTATTTCTGTTGGCTATAATTTGTTGGACACAGTGTAGAACACAGTATATTCAGTGTGCTAATATCACCCGAAGTGTGCGCCAGAGTGTGGCTTTCTCGGCCAATCACGTTCGAAATCACACCCAAAATCACACTGACGACATGATTTCATTTTTCATTTGGAACGGTTGCCGATGAACGCCCCGAAGTCATACGTCGCAGAGCTGAAGCGCTTCGTGACGTTTTTGGGTAAAGGCGACAACATCGAAAGAATCATCATTCTCGAGCAGCAGCCTCGTCAACGTCATGCCGGAGGACATATGCAGATACTTTAACTTTAAGGCATATGGCGACGAATTTCCGAATGACGATAGACTTCCCGACCTAGCTCGATCAAATACCGTATAGTTTATATCGTTCATGACATGTAATGCATTTTTGCATCTTACATCACATTTCCTTCCGGACATACAAATATGTAGTATAAACTCAGTTACCCACGACACAGAAAAATATTATATTCCAAAAGTTATCAATACACGAAATTATTCAAAGCAGTATTTCTTGACTCAACTCGAGAATTCGTGCCAACAAAAGTGGCACACTCCTTAATACTTCTCAATTGGACAAATATTCTTTACTACTACCAATGAAATGTTCTCATGTCCTTGTCTTAAGTTCATGCATTTTCATATAGAGATGATGAACACTGACGTCGCGTGATTACGGCTGCCAAATCTATTCAATGCACCTCGAGGCCATTCGTAATGGCGCGAAACACAAGAGATGAGGATATTAGGTCTTTTCAATAATACCTAACGTTATGATGCATTTGATGACAGTGGTGTCAGGCAGAATCACGAGTTCAACGTAGTTTCGTTTCGCCCCCTACATAAAATCACAGTGTGCATATTTTACTGAATATCGCCAAGCAAACGACACTAGTGTGATTCACACAAGTACCATTTGCTTGGCGATGCTTAGCTAAATATGCTGGTATGTTTCAATGGAGGAAACACATTCATCGAAGTCGATGTCCACAGGGACAAAGGTATCCCCTTCCGAGTAAAGTCTAAGAACAACTGTGCAAGGCTTTGTAGTGATGTCATTAGTCCGAGCATGCATTTAAATCCAAGGCAGATTACGCAGATAAATATATTAATAAGTGAAACCAGTGTTAATAAAATCACGCTGTGTATGACACAAATAATACATTCGATTTATTCTATGCACGATGCTATATCTTAGGTGCTTTCCAATGCGATTGCTGCTTAGAATCCGTCAGCTTGCTGAATGGGGCGTTGGCGCTCAAGCGAGAAATCGCTTTGGGATGAGTTTTGGCAAATCAGCGGTCGTGCCAAAATATGTGGCACGATTTTTGTTTCTCGCACTGGAAATATATTACATACATTTTTCAAGTATAAAATAATGAATTTCCTGTCAGGAAATGTGAAAAAGTGAACAAAATGTTGGCACGATTCCCTATAGTGACTCATATATTATAGTTGGCACGATTTCCAGAGTCTGAATGTCCTCATTCACAACTTCATCGACATCGTTCTCAGGATCAATCATCTCATCAATGGATGATGAATTCATTAGCTCTGAGAGAAGATCATCTTCAATTGCACAAGGAATGTCGTTGGAAGGATGCTCGATGGCCTCAACAAGTTTGCATTTGGCAAAACCATTCAAGATAGTTCGAGATGGCAGCATGCTCCAGCAATTTGTGATCCACCGGACAATCGTAGAGCGGTTTGGAGGCTCTAACTTGAATGGAACTTGTCTTGCTTTACTTACCTGTATCTGGTGTCGTATCATATCGATCCAAGCTTGCCGCAAGCGAGCTTTCAACGGCCGAATCCAAGCCACGTCGGCTGGCTGGCAAATCCAGGTATATCCGGCTGGAATCTTCAGCAGTCTCTGGATTTCGTAATGCTGGTGAAATCACCTTTTTGGCACCACGTGATTGGTTGAAAGCTAGCGAATAGTATGGTTTCTGCATTTGCATTCGGAAGAGTGACGGCAAGAGGGAAGCAAGCCGAGCCATAACCTCGGTGAGAAGACAATATGCGTTGCAAGCCGTCAACCATTCAATGTGAATCAACACAATGTATATCTATTGCATTATTTGATTACGTAACATCTCTTTCTCATGTAGAAGCCGACAAATTGTTGTGATCTTCATTTGCTCGAGTCTCCGTGGCTTGTATTTCCTGGTCGTTTTGATTTCAAGTTGGATGGCCTTGATGGCCTGGTCAAACGCTGTCTGGACAACTTCATTGCTCGAACCAGCCCGTGGAACACAGAGGGACTTCTCCTGTAGATAGCTTACCATTTTGTTTATCACATACTTCCATTGATAGAAAGTATTTCTCGCAATACGATTAGAAAAGTCATGAAATGATGCTTGACAAAGGGGAGACCAGCGTTGTGACGCATTACCACACCACCAAAGATGCCAAGCAGCACAAACACCAACACTAGGAAAGACAAATGATTCGGGGAGATGATGAAAACGACCTTGCCAGTTGAATTCATCAAAAGTCGAACCACCAGAGTTATTTTGGGACAATGATTCCATGCTAGATGTAGATCGTTGTAAGGAGCTTAAAACACGTGACAAGGTTGATTCCAACACTTCCTTCGTAATATTTCCAGCCATGATTCCTTTCTCTTCCAGTAGCTTTGAAATACCATCAAGTACAATTTGTGGCAGGGCTTCAATTGAGGAGTAATTTCGTTGAATGCCACCATATATGTGATCATGGGGTGGTATACCAGAAGGCTTCATAGGAGACTTATTCATATCGACAAGAAGAGCAGATTCAAGCTGACCAAGCAAATTTGGATCTCGGAACAATGGTGTAGATAACAAAGCATGTGTAGAGGGCAAGTGGGACGATAAAAACGAGCATGGTGTACAAGCGAAGCAAGGGCAATTTCAAGAACGGGAACAAATGATGCGTCTTGACTCAACGATGGGAACATCAATAGAAGGGCTTTGTCGAGGGGGATAGATGGGGTAAACTGGGGTGGTAAAGCAGCAAATGTAGATGAATCCAATGGACGGCCAGCCACTACTCGTCCACAAAATTGATCTCCAGCACTCTCATAACGAAAATATCGTTCCAGAACATTTCCTAAGGCCCACCCACAACGCAAACATACACTTACTATAGTTGGACCGGCCGTCGAGCCAGAGCATGCAAAGGTGGCAACACCTTTTCGAATAGAGTGGGTGCCGATATCTTTTCTTGTACGCTCAATATGTGATGAATGTTGACGAGCAGCGAGCAACTTATGAAGTGACTTTGCAAATCGTTCTCGTTGGTTTGAACCAGGAAACAACCAACCAACACCAAGCTGTGGTTGACAAGCCAAGTAGATGCCAAGGGCAAGGAACAGGCATGTATGAGGGCTCATAGGATTTGCATAACAATGACGAGGATCTTTTAAATTCGAGTCTATAGGATATAGTAATAGTTGTCGACATGTTGCACTTTCTACCCTCTTGCTGTGTCTTTGTCTTATAAAAGCATACACCTATCGAGTCATTCTCCAGCAGAATATGATGCAGTTGAATTGTTTCCGTAGACTTGGAACGACACATGAGATTCCAAGTTAGGATCAGGAAAAGATGAGTGAATCCACCGTCCTTTAGCGACAACGACCTCTCGCATAAAATTGAATACATAGCATAGTGAAGAGGCTTCTTCCTCGACCCAACTTTTTCTCCACTTTGCAGCTTTTCAGCATGCATTTTCCTGATGCCTACTTACTATAAGAATATACTACTTATGGAAGGATTGTACCTGACAAAATCTCTTTCAGATCTTCGCCATATTCGTCTGGAATTGGCATTTGTAGGTCTTTGTACAGCGATTTGATTGAACTTCTATACTTCGATAGTGTATTGGGCTCTATATCCTTAGAACGCATTGTATGTGTTATAAATTCTTTGAAATGGTTGTATTTGAATACGTTGAGGTCAATGATCTGCTCACCACTGTCGCTTTCTCTTAGCAAGTACAACTGATCTGTCTCCTATTCACAATCAATGACTACCGTTATATTTCATGTCAGACCTGTATCCATGCCCTTATTTGACGTAGACCTGACGCATATCCTTTTCGTGTGCTATCCGAAATTCGCTTCGTCCGCGCACGTTGAATCGTGAAGTCTTCGACCGGCATTGCAAATTTGGAAATAAGCAGCGTGTCTTGTGCACCAAATTTTTGGCCAATGAAATTAGAGAAAATTTGAGTGGTGCAGAGAATATCACGATTTCCATTTCCCGCAGGATACTTCTTGACTGTGAATACAACTATCAAAGAAATAGATAAAGGAAACTCCCGAGAAATGGAAATTGTGATGACGCCAGCAATACGACTCTCACAACTAATAGCTGTGAGCATTACCTTTTACGGTTTATCATCAAGATGACGTTGATCTCACGAGCATAGGACAAGACATCTTGGCTGAAATGTCCAGAAAAGTGGTCAAGCAGCAGAAGGACTTTCTTGTCCATTTCCTGACGTTCACCGAAGTGGAAGCGAAGAAAGTCAATTGTAAGTCTTGCGTTCCACCAGCCCTTTGGATTTCCATGAATCTTGCAACGAAATTGATCTTCGAGTAGGCGCATCGTCCGCCATATGCGGATGCCAAATCCGTTCCGTAGTTCGATGTTCTCTTGAACAACACGATCTATCTTGGATGCAGCCGTCTTGAAAACAAGAAAGAGCGGATACTTTCGCCCCTCCAAGTCGCCAAGAATCATGGCTGTGGCGCGATCCTTGTTCTTCCCAGTGCAACGAACCCAGAAGGTCTTGCTTGACTTGGGATTGATCGTCTTCGTTAGCAAGTACTCATTGTTTACTGCCGTTTGATCGGCATTGTAGACCAGTTGGATGTTATTGTCCAGCATGCAAGCCTTCACTTGCTTGGCAAAATCGTCCAAGACGGCCTCTCCATCACTTTGGCGTTCTTGCCCGACACGAGTTCTTGCGCGTAGAGACATCCTGAAGCGTTTCATAAACCCCTGCTTCCAGTGCCAACTTGCCAAGAACTCCTTTTCTTGAAGTCCCACATCGATAGCTGTCTCCAAAGCCATCAGGTGCAGCATTTGACCAGTGACGGGCACCCCATCGACGCGCAAGGAGTTGACCCACCGAGCAAGTTGTACCTCAGCCCAATACGGCAGGGTCGTCCCCATACCACTTTGCCGAGCGCACTTATGGTTTGCTGTTGCTGGGGTCGTAGCTTTCGTTTGACTGAAGTCTTTCTGTTTGAGCCATGCATATATCTTCTTGCGTGCACTTGATCGACTTGTTCCTTGAAGGTGATTGAAATGTTGGTTCAACGTGGATGTCATTCCATGTTCCGCATAGTATTGAATGATCTCGTACTTCTTTCGATAAGTCATGTGTACATTTTTGAACTTCTTGGCCATCTTCTTAGGACCGTACTTTGAGATTGGTCTGCCTTGACGCATTGAAGCAAGCTGCAATCGAAATTTGGTGTGCCATGGTGGCCATCAATAGTTCAAACACATTGGCGCCAAAAAACTCTGAAAATTACCTCTATAATTTGATATTTTATCCATTTATAGAGTAATATGCATTGTGAGAGGTCAAATGTGCGGGAAAGGAAACCTTTGATAATGTATCGTGTGCTTTGAGCAAAAATTATTCATTTTTAGAGGATTCCGGAACGATATGTGTGTCATGAAGGATATAAACTTAACGGTATTGTGCTTTGCAAAGATTTTGGCTAATCGTCGCTTAAAAGGTCGTAGTTGATGGTCTGTAACGATTGATTTACAAGGGTATCCCCTTGAATTACCAGTCCTCTAAATCAAAACCATGACTTTATGGGCTGTTCTATCAGTTCGTATTATTCACACATCTTGAATTACAAGAATAAAGTCGTTTTTGCATGAATAAACAAGCAAATCGATGGAGTTTCGTCTATTTATATGCCTCGACGATGAGTTCTCAATGGCACTTTCGATCGATTTGTCTTGACATGACGCACAGTGTCGACATGCGATGGCGTTCAATTGTACTGAGATATGTGTATGGCTTATCGGTAGCTGACATTCATATCTTGCTTGGAATGTCCCAACGATCAATACTACGATGGAACCTTCAGTTCAAGCGGGTTGGTCACGTTGGTATCAAAGAGCCAACACGCCGTGGATCCAACTGGGACGCCGATGTACTGGCATTTGTCAATGAATACTCTGTTGATCACCCTTGCTTTTACATCGAGGAACTCCAAGCAGAGCTTGAGATTAGATTCCCAACTCTGAAGAATATCAGCACGTCGACAATATGCCGGGCGTTAAAGTTTGATCTCAACCTCAGTAGAAAGGTGCTCGAAAAGCGCGCTCGAGAAAGTAGCGACCGCGAAATACGAATGTACCACCATCGATTGCAACCATTTTACAGCCATCCCACTCAATTGGTGTTTGTAGACGAGACTTCGAAAGATGGTCGTGACGCTCTCAGAAAGTATGCTTGGTCAAGGCGAAATACACCTGCAATTGTATCACTACCATTCAATAGGGGCGAGAGAGTATCAGTGCTCGCTGCGTTTGATTGTACAGGTTTTTTTGGATGGGATTGCACGGAAGGTACATTTGATCGAGCAAAGTTTCATGAAGTCATGTGTGAAAGAATAATCCCATACCTCAACCCCTGGCCTTTGCCAAGATCCATACTGATTCTGGATAACGCAAAGATCCATATGTATCGTGAATTGGAAATCGCTGTACACTCAAGAGGTGCTCTTTTGTTCTTCCTTCCACCCTACTCCCCCCAATTAAACCCGATTGAAGTTGCGTTTTCACAATTGAAAAAATGGATTCTGAACTATCCCTTGACTTTCCGCATTGACGTCAAGCGGACTTTGGAAGTTGCCTTGAAACGATGTACAGAGTCAATAGGTCCAAGCGATATGGGTATCAATCTCTACCGGCATTGTGGATACGAATCTGATGGTTTAGACCCAACAAAATTTGCGATGGACACGGGTTCAGTCTAGACTTATCTAGAAATAAATTTCAATTATCGAATGCTTCATTATAATTTCTAATGCTTCTTACGTCTCGTTTGATTCATCTGCATGATCTTCATCTTGCATATTAACGGGATCTTGGAAGGGCACAGGAGCTCTGAAGGGTGCATACAAATCGAACTGAGGTAACCCCAATGCAGATCTCAAGTCAGCAATATTCACAACCATTTTCACAGAATCGCCGTTGATCATGAAGCGAATTTCACGGTACAATTGCTCGGACTCACGAGCTCTAGACTCACGTTCTTGCTCATTAGTTTCCATTTCGTTGTCAATGTGATTGAATTGTCGAATAGAAGCATTGTTCGGCAGATTTACAAAATCAGGTGTAGCGATTTGCCGTGCATAGCTTGTACTGATGTATGTAAGAGCAGACGGCCCTGGTTGTCTCTCGCGGTCCACTGCTAGAATTTGACGTGCCATTTCTGCGCGTCGATCAGGTGTTGCTCGTCGAATTTGCTTGGCGTTACGATCAACTTTATCGACATAGACAAATACATCCAGGACAAAATTGCCTCCTTGGCTTTGTTTCATGTGGTGGTTTGCCCATGCAACAGCAACTGTGGACATAAAGTTAGACTCGTCGATTACTACAAAGTTCGCCTGCTTTGTGCTGACCGCGGGTTTTACCAGTATCAAGAATGATTCGTCGTATTGCAGAACAGATTTGTCTTTCGTTGTTGCATGACTTTCGTTGTATCGAGCAGTGACTTGTGCCAGTCGCTCTGTTACTTTGAATCGCAGTCCGCCAAATGAGTCTTCCGTCGTGTCGAATGTAAACGTAGTAGCTGGCTCGGCGTATGTTCTGCTGTTTCCCTGAGGTTTGCCAATTTTCACGTTGAAAGAAACAGTAATGTAGCGCTGCATTGGTACGGACATGATTCGTGCTGCAATGGTGAAATCACGAACAGTCACCCCACTGTGTGCTATGTTCCATTCATTCCGGCCTCGTGTAACGTTCAAACCGCCATTGAATTGCGTAACCAAGGCCCATTATTATTCTATCTGTAACATTGATTTACAGTGCTAATTCGAGTGACAAAATCATTGCAAAGCACAATACACTCAAAGCAAGCAAAAAGATGCTAAGTTAATTTATGCCTCGAAAAAACATTCCATGGGACGATATCAGACGTGAAGGAAACCCAACTCGCTCCATTCTTGTCAATGATTTAATCAAGCGGATCATGAAGTTTGAAGTTCGTCATTTGGGGGTTGAGTCGCAAGCACGAGGTCCCATTGAATTTGCCGAGTTCTTGAATATTTTGGCCGTTGCTCGAAAATCTACGTCATTTAGTCAACTGAGCCGATACAGGTTGGCAAGTATTTTGACACTGCAGTGGCATTTAATCGGTCGAGTGGATGACATGATGAAGCTTCGGTTTGACAATTTTTACCACAATCCATCCCATCCGTTTACTTTGGTTTGTCAAATGAGGTGGTCTAAGAATATTTCGGAAGAACGAGAGTGTCCCCATCAAATTTTGCTGGGTTCCATGGATGATCGTCTTTGTGCTTTGTTAAACCTAGCTGTCTACGTGGAATTCTATGGCTTGGCAAGTTTTCACGACGCGCTTGAGTCAAAATTTATGTATGGCAATGGTGTTGATGGCGATAGGATGGTTCGTGAATTACTTCAATGTGTCTTGGAGAATGGTGCATTCAAAAAGCTTATATCTGGCAATTTTGTGACACACAGCATTAGAAAAGGCCCAGCCACATATTGTTCTCGCAATGGAATCTCACGCGACAACATTGAATTTCGTGGTAGATGGCGGGCCCACATGCGTCAAGTAGACACATACATTGACATCGATCGTCCAGTTCCTGATGCTCTTGTTGCCAGTTGTCTAGCTGGACCCAGCGGAGCGATATTGTACGCAGTTGACAATGTTCCATGGTGCACAGATTCCATTTTGTGTGAAAAAATCGCTCCAAATATCACCAGACTTGTGGACGCTCAAATTGCTGTAGTACTCGCTAAACCCCTGCTCTACGCTGCAATCCAGAAGTCTAGTCACCTCGATTCAGAATATGTATTGCTCCCGGATGCTCTACGCAGCAAAATATTGCATGAAATTTTAATTGCCGGCAGCTTTGAATCGGTCGACGATGTCCATAATTCAAATCATTTGCCGAACACCAATCTCCATAAGTGGCTTTGGTGGTGAGCTACACATTGCTGAAGTTGGAGTTGAGAACTCAGTGACACAAATTGGTTCATCTGGCGCTGCTGTTATGAATGAATTGTCTGCATTGGGTGCGATGATGATGTCAATTAAACGACGCCAGGAAGACACACACAACAACGTTCAAAATTCAATTATGGAGCTTAAGCATCACATGGACAATCGAATTGATCGGCTTCATACTCTAGTTCGGCGTATAGCTGTCCAGCCTGCAGTGGTCGTACAACTTTCATCTCGAGGGGAAGTTCATTGTCATGCAACTACAAATCATGAATCTACACGTTGCACGTTAAGCAAACGGCCGAAAGATTTGTTTGACCTCTGGCGTGAGTATGAATTTGGGCTATATGGCGCAAAACCAGCAAAAGAGTTCACTCCAGCAGAGCGGGCGCGTGCAAATGGTCATACTGCAGTCGTTTGGGCTTTAGGAACTTGATAAAAGCCATGATCAAGCGGAACCACACCAGCGACACGGCAATCGACGCCGTGTATAATGCATACGGACGCTCAAGCTCAGTGACGCATATCCTTAGTCGCATTCGTCAGGACAAGTCTAGTTCTCGCTATCGTCACTTACTTTCATTAGTCTTGTGCAAATTGGCATGGGCACTACTTTACTGTAACCCCCACACTATTTTAAACCATCATACAAATTATTCGTGTAGATGTGTTTTAAACTCACATACAATTCTGAATAGTAATTACAAAGGCTTAGAAGTTGACAATGTTGCGCACCGTCAACGACCACTAAGCCCAAATCGCATCTTTATAGTGTTGCGCGCGTAGCGCGCGGGGTTCACGGTGGTTTGGGGTCAGGCCTATCTCTTCGAAGAGACTGAGCGTCAAGCCTTACGGATACACTTTGCCAATTTTTTGCGTTGCTATAAATTTAAAATAATTTTTGATAATAAAATAAAGCTGTGGGGACTCATTTACAAGAGTGTGGATGTTTAAAACACATCTACACGAATAATTTGTATGAGGGTTTAAAACAATGTGGGGGTTATAGTAAAGTAGTGCCTTGGCATGAATCTCCACTGTGTTCGTTCTGACACTGTCTTCAATTTGACCAATCATAAGGCAGTGTAATTGGCAGTGTAATGTTTCGAAAGAACGGTCGTGATTCAAGCACCAATCGATTCTTCGCAATTTGATTTGTTGATTTATGTCCAATC
The DNA here is from genome assembly GCA_019828595.1 of Aphanomyces cochlioides. Classification (NCBI taxonomy): domain Eukaryota; phylum Oomycota; class Saprolegniomycetes; order Saprolegniales; family Verrucalvaceae; genus Aphanomyces; species Aphanomyces cochlioides. The sequence continues at coordinate 3,035,612 of JAHQRK010000006.1, read as the reverse complement.
GGCATTGATCAGTTAGAATTTCACGATTACAGTAAACTCTGCCTTAACTCTGCAGCCACTATCTCCGCATTTCTCACGTTTCGTTGCTGCACGAGTGTGTTGAGGTTGCAAAAATACAATGTAATGAAAAAGAACATGTGCACTTTATTCTAAACCCATTTCTGTCATAATCGAGACAATGTATTCCTCGGAGTCCGTGTCGTCGCAGTGAATGAAGCGGTCCACATCGCTCGAATCAAGGCCATGACTTTCAACCAAGGACGCGATGAGCCCGTTGCTGTTGCAATCATCATCGTCAACAGCGGAGCCTGCTGGCGAGTTAGCGATGCCAATGTCTGCCGTGACAAACGCATGCCGTATTGTTGTGGCCTCGACACTCTCCCACGCAGCCTTGGTGTAGAAAGCAGCATCGTACACGGTGGCAGGGCGGCCTTCTTTCACACCAACCGAGCCAGCACGCTTCGTCTTATTTGATTCGAGAATACGTTCCCTTGTATCATCATCCAAGTCTTGAAATGCTATAACGTCACGCAATAGCAAATACTTGTAGCGTTTCTTTAAGGTGGCAATCACGCCGAGATCACACGGTTGGCGCCAAGCTGTACACTTTGGAGGTAAAAATATCACACGAATCCCATTCTCTTCAAAGCTCTCAAAATGGCCAGGGGTATTGTCAAGAATGAGAAGCACAGGATCCTTGCAAAGCGGAGAAACGGTCGGTAGAAACACTTTTCTAAACCAGTTTTCACAGACAATTCGGTCGACCCAGGCGTTCTTTTGAGATATATAAGGCGTTGGCCAAGTACGGCCAACTATGCAAGCAGGACGCGCAGCTTTGGCAACCACCATACAAGGGATGTTGATTGATCCGTCGGCATTCGCACACACAATGACGCTAATTCTCTCTTTTGGACACTTTCGACCACGTGTTGAACGAGCATCTTCGTCGGGTGTAAGCAATGTGTAGCGAGGCATTAACGATAAAAAAGACCGGTTTCGTCCATATTGAAGACGCAAGATGGCTTGTATGTCGAAACAATTGTTGAAAACTCTTTGAGCCGTTCAAGCAGAACGGAGTCTGATTGATCGACCTCTGCAGCTTCACCGTGGAGCAGCGTTGTATGAAGTCCGTGCCGTCGTCGAAACGATTGAAACCACCCCGGTGACGCTGCAAATTTGTTTGTGGGAATTTCTAATTCCTTTGCAATTGACAATGCTTTCACACATGCGATCGACGGCGGTACGGGCAACTTGTGCTTTCTCATTTTTTCAATCCAAAGGAGCAACCGCTTATCGAGCTCTAGATTTGCAGCGGGATTGAACCGCAGTCGAGCGTTTAGGACTGGTGGAGGGACGTTTTGCGTTCGTTCACGAACAATCCTTCGTTTCTTTCAAAGCTGTCGTATGGCCGACTCGTCAATTGAAAATGCTCGAGCAATTGCTCGCACAGATCGTACACGCGGCGCTTCAAGCTCGGCAAGAATGGCTAGTCGTTCTTGCTCAGTAAGACGTTCTCCACTTCCTTGTACCATTCAGACTCGAGAGGAAACAGAGTCAATCGTCTCAGTCAGTCGTTGTCTTGACCACCAACCTCTTAGCAAATCAAAACTCATTTTTAATTGTATTGGTGAATTTAAAAAAATATTGCTCTCTTATCTCCGCACTCGACATTCCCACCCTGTGCTGAGGTGTGCGGAGATAAGACAGAGTTTACTGTACCTCACCTTCAAATGAAAACGTTCCTATATTAAAATCCAGACTAGTACTGACCAATCACGATTCAAACAAGTGTCATTTCTCAAGTTGCCTGAGACCACTCGTGGGGTGAGTTGGCAGTGCGTGGCGGCGCGCGAAAACTGGGCAAGGGGAGGGCCATCCGGAGCTTGGCTGGCAGCGCCACCGGGAACCTGTGTGTGTACCTGGCGTGCCACGAAAACAGACGAGCAAAGGGTCCCCTGAGAACCTTTAGCGCCTGGGGTTTAGATGTGTCGCCAGACTGAGACGTCACGCACTGCCAGCGAACCCTATTGTCTTGCCGCCGCCTTGTCCTGCCGCCGCATTGTCTTGTCGCCTTGTCTACCGCCGCGTTGTCTTGCAGCCGCCTCGCCTTGCCACCGCCACTTGTTGCTGCTCTCTTGTCTCCTTGCTGCTGGTGGATTCGACGTCGTAGCTTGTTCCCGGCCTGTCGTCGCTGCACCGTTTGAAGAGCCGTTGTGACTTGTTGCTGCCCAGTTGTCACGTTGCTCTGTTTTGTGGTGCCCTGTTGTCGTGCTGCTGTTTGGATTGCCGCCGTTGCTTGGAATTGCTCTGTCGTCTCGCTGCTACTCTGTTATCTAGCTGCTGTTGGACTGACCACCGTGGCTTGTTGCTGCCCTGGCGTCGCGTCTGTCGGCGACGCGCATGTCAGGACAAAGGAAGCGGTTAGATCGACGCGTAATTGTCGTGTTTATATACTTGAATTAAATAAACGTATTTTTATTAATATTCTCGTTCATATATTCAACATCAAATTGAAAAGAACAAACAGCTTTCATTTTACAATGTCAATATTGACGCTCATCTTGTGGGCATGGCGAGGAAGGCGGCTGGCACTAGTTCCTCACCATGCGAGGACTTTTTAGCGCAAGCAAGCCTCATCGAGGATCAGAGTGATGAGCAACCGCGCTCAGTGATCCTTGTCGCAGCGCAGCGCAATGGAATGAACCGCTGTCAAGTTGCTGGCTGCTCAAAGCAGGGCTTAGATCTAACTTTACGTCAATTGCTCGACCACACGCGAAACACTCACCGAGACATTAAGGTGAAAAAAAGCCGCTATCATCGGCCCAAGTGCAACAGCGCCGCAAGGAAGCGCTCGCTAAATACGCGTGTAAAAAGAAAAGGGAGTCCAACGCAAAAAAAGTCGTCAATACCCGCGACATTTATGAGGCTAAGGACGTGGTCAAAGGACTCGGGGTTTATGGCCACGACGACTGCATCTTGCGAGTTCAGGAGTCAACCATTCCAAATTCTGGTAATGGCGTTTTCACAACGGAAGACTTAAAAACTGGAGATTTTATTACTGAATATTCAGGAGAGGTCGTCAAGTTTCAGAAGTGGCCAAGTGACCGAAGTGTCGAATACGCCGTTCAAATGACCAAGAAGAATCACTGGATGGATGGAGTCAAGGAGTCAACGATGGGGCAAGGTCTTGGATCGATTTTGAATCGACCAAACAGACCCCAGCGTCCAAATTGTCAGTTCGTCGAATTTCGTGGACGAATCTACGTGGAAGCGAAGAAAAACTTCAAAGCCGGAGAAGAGCTGTTTGTCGCTTACGGCCATGGATATAGAATCGGAAAGTCGTCTTAATATTGATAATACACAAAATGTATTTGTCATCATTTTAATCGTATTTGTGAAGGTAGTTGAGTTGGCAATTTCACATGCGATAGGAAAGGTGAGTTGACATTTTGAATCGCGATAAAAAAGGTGAGATGACCTATAATATTTCGAAGACAATTGAGTTGGCACTGTCACTTGCGATAGGAAAGGTGAGTTGGCATTTTCAGTCGCGATGAAAAAGGTGAGCTCGCCTTTTTTATCTCAACTGAAAATGCCAACTCACCTTTCCAGAAGTACGAAGGGTATGCTAACGCTCCATCTTCATATAAAACTGTACTGAGAGTTGTAGAGTTAATGAACCTCTATTCTACCGTGTCATCGGACAAATGTACAGGCTGGAGTCCCGGACGCATGGCTTTTGCTATGGGGTCATGAATCATCCCGGCTTGCAAACGCGAGTTGAAATGCGCAATATGAGTATTGAGACGACCACCCTTGTGGAGTTGTCTGAAAGCTTTTAGTGCAGTGCCTGCCGCTCGCGCCGTGATGCCTTGCTTCATGAAAAATGCCTCGACCGCAGCATTTGCAATCGAACCGACAGTCAGAACGTCGTCACGAAAAGTAGTCGCGCTGTCATCGAGCTCGTAGTTGCCTAGGAATAATTGCATGAAAGAAACAAGCAGTCTCATATCCGACTTCTTCTGGCGCCCAATAGTTTGCGATGCATTCGCCTTGCAAGCATACCACTCGTACCACGTGTCAAGGAGGCTTGACGCGCCAACTTTTCGTCGCTTGGGAGCCTTCGGGTTTTCGATGGTCGAGGTCATGGGGTTGAGATCTTCTACCTGGTCTCTCGGGTTCACTCATGCTACGTTGTCCGTCTTCTCTTCGAGTCTCGCTTCAACTTGTCGGACACGGTCGACCAACTTCTTGTTGACACTTATCAGCTCTTCGATCATTGCTGCTTGCTGTTTCATCATTTGCAATTGTAATGGACTTGGTTCAAGCAGAAGACTGTCTTCCTTTTCAGTGGACTTTTGCAAGTGGTTTGACCAAGCGATCCAGTCGCTGTACTCTACACATGTGGCTGCAAGTACTTCTTCAATACGGTCAACCAACGGTGATGCTGGGTTCATCGACTTTATCTCAGGAAACGACTTGATCAAGTACGCGCAGAGCGTGTCGACCACTACGGCTGAAACATTTAGCCGCGTGTCAGCAAGACCACTGCAACATTCGAACAGGCGTGTCTTCACTGTGTGGATCTTTTCAAGCGTCGAGCAGTCGAAGTCAGTCAGACTGAGGAGCGGAACATTCGCGTCGGCATCGTGACCAGCAAGAACCTTGGCAACTTGTTGGTCTTCTTGTGTCGTGTTGAATATATACATAAATGCCTTCACTTGTGTAGATAAGTTCCAGCCACCACGGTCGACAATCCAATGGAGCGCAAGACCAGAGTTGCCGTTGGCATGCTGAGCGCCACCACGTCGAAATGAGTGAGAAGTCAGCGACTTTTGAACACCCGCTGGCTTGGAAATTTGCCCTAGTAGACGATTGACATAAGCGTGGATGCCTGGAGATTGCTTCGACATCTTTGCTGAGGCAATGGAACATTGCTGAGCCCATTCACATCATCGGATTCAAGGCTCATGGATTGAGCTTCGATCGCTTGTTCCGTGATACTCTCCTTGATGCGAGCCCCAGATAGAACGAATAATAGAGGTACAAGTTCAGATGGGCCATTGAGATCAGTAGCACTTGGTACGGGTATATGGGGAAGAAGGGATGCACTTGATCGGTTTTGCATGACTAGAGCAGCAGCCATCGCTGTGATGGGACAGATCTGGGGTACTACATCGGGAAAGAGGGACATGCCTTGCTCATCCTTGGTCTTCATTCGCATGATCCGGAGAAAAAACACAGTCGACGAACATATTGATAAATTTTCTTTTTGGAGCATGGTCAAGTCCGACGCCCGCCCAAAGATGAACCAGAGAAGTGATAACAATGCAGTGTCTTGGTAGTCGATAGGGATAGTGGCTGTCGAGTACAATTAGGTCATCAGTAGACGAAATTCTTGCTTTGTACACGCCCCTGCCCATCGGACGCTGCGTGCAGAAACTCTTGAGAACGCGTCCTTTCTTCAGAAGAGTCCTCTCCACGGATGAATTTCCTTGTGGATACTTCTCCAATATCCATCCCTTTACTTGCCGGTAGTACTGCTCTGCCGTATTCGACGCAAGTGTGTTGCCACACTTAGTCTTATAGTAGGCTAGATACAAACCAAAGCGATCAATTAGAGCGACAAGTACAGAGCCAGATTTGTCCCCGCCGATACTCAAGGCACCTTCACGTGCCTTCTGCGTGTTGATTCTCTTCAGATCTTCAAGGCTCATGATGTCGGAGCCTGTGCGAATATGGAGATGTTTATGGCTGTATTTAGAATTTGTATGTCGATACATATATTTCCTTCCCTATTCCGACAAATTATGTCGGAATCTGTCGGATTCAAGCCATCAGCGTCAAAACGACTTTCAATTGGACCAAATTTTGTTTCAGTAGTCGTGGATTGGCTAATAAAAATATTGGGTGATTTGATTGGATAAAACACCAAATACAAAGATTAAGTCATGTCGGAATTTTGATGTTATTCATCCATACAGTACTCCATCTCCATGTTTACCCCCTGACTAAACTTATGACATCGATGGAATGCTCCTAACTCGGAATAGATGAAACTAAAATTGTGCTCCGCATAAAGTTATTCTGAACCTGCTGAAACTTCAGAGCTTGAATTTGGATAAACTAACATACGAATAGACTTAGTGAATGTTGACATTGGATTATTGGATTTATTCTGACGTGGGTGCATCAGTGGAATTGCATCACGATCAAGCGAGACAAACTTCCATGGATTTCTCTTTCGCGATGATACAGACAGCCTTTTGTGCACCCAACTCGGCCAACAGCACAGCGCATTACGACCTCATAGGCCAGTAGTAGTAAATTCCTCTTTATGCTTTGGCTCGATTGACTTTGCCACCACTGTGTGCCTCTGCATCGTTTAGCAGTCACAAGTTCGTGATGTCTTGACTTTACTACCAAAGTTTTGACGACGTGGCAAGGCAAACTCTAAACTCTGCTGTGTCCGCCCACGTTAAGGTAAGAAGCGCTCGAGCTATTCCAAGGTGCTGAACAACATTTTCACTTTCTGTTTGTCGATTGAGTGTTGAGTCGGAGACTAATCGTACAACAGCGAGTACATACAGTCGTCTCATATTCAATGCATAGCATAGCACGGGGTCAACAGTACCGGTACTAGTACCATGCAGGGGGTGGAAATTTTCACTGCTGGATTTGGTTTACGGTGCTGCGACACATGTTGAGTTTTTTTTTTGCCAAAATATGAGCCCTTCATGCGATGAAATGTATCTTGCCCTTTCATTGGTTGTAAAGATAGTTACATGTCCCACTTGGGTCCCACTTAAAGTGATCGCAATCACACAGGAAGGAAAGGAATCAACAAGACTTGCAGCAGCAGAATCAGTGAGCTGAAGGCTCACTGCATGAGCAGGGATCACATACTTTCGGTAATCTTTGCCGAGAAACACGCGCAAAAAAAGCTCAAGAATGACATGTTCGTAGATCTATTTGAAACACCTCACCTTGAGAAACATCTCAAATACTCACCATTGTTGGGTCGTGTGACTATACATATATTTGTAGTTTAAGAATTCAAACGAAGTGCAATTGATCGGCTTGACCGCATCGTTTACCCGTAGCACTAGGATATTGCGGGTTCGAGTCCCGGCAAGCGCATTTTGAAAAAATATTTTTGTCGCGATTCATTTAGCTGATATGTACTCCTGAAAGAACACCCAGATCGACGTGAAGCGAGAAGGAACAGTCATTAGGGCTTTTAGGCTGCACTAGACTTCATCGTGCGTTGAATGAGCAATACCGTGACGTTCACAACAATGAAATGGCAGATGAGGGTGATAGATGTAGTTTACCTATCGGAGCCACAGATATCAATCGACGAATCACTCCGACGACTTAATTTCACATTAGAAACTGCTATGGGTTCTTGCTGTTCTCTACAGTCTTCAAGAGCTACACCTTGTGATTGTAGCCTTCTTTCATCGCTTATCTTGTGGCCAACCACAGGCTCTGCTTGCAACACGAAGCAGAGTCGGTGGTTGGCGACAAGATAAGCGATGAAAGACTCTACAATCACAAGCTGCAGTTCTTGAAGGCTCCTAGAGAACAGCAAGTAACCACAGAGGTTATTTGTGGTGAAGTATAGTCGCCACTGTGATTTATCGATTGCACTAGACTTCAAGGGTTGAATAAGGAATGCCGTGGCGTCAACAAAGAAATTGCAGATGTGGAGTTTCCCTATCAGAGCCACCGGCATCAATCGATGAATTTATCTTAGCGACTTCACTTCAAAACAGAAACTCCTGTGGTTATTCGCTGTTCTCTACAAGGCTTCAAGAGCAGCAGCTTGAAATTGCAGTCCTCTCATCAGTAATCGACCCACCCGGAGAACACTAAGTAGAGTCGAAGCCATCCTCCGACTCTACTTAGTGTTCTCCGGGTGTGTCTCTGCAATCATGAGCTGCAGCTCTTGATGGCTCTAAGAGAATAGAAAATAACCATAGCAGTTTCTGTTGTGATGTTTAGTCGCCAAGGTGATTTATCGATTGATTTCTCAGCTAAGAAACTACAGCTTTCATTCCTGTCTGCAACTTCATTGTTGGTTCGCCACTGCAATCCTCATTCACGATGTGCCTATGATTCAGGAATTGGTTACATTGCAACCTCCATCTCTAGACTGCCCCCTTGTGTAACATGCCTTAGAGAAGCGGTAACTCAGCTAGTTTGCAGTTACTCGACAGTTTAAGTAATAATGATACAGAGAACGACAGTTTAAATGGCCTATGGATTTCCTTCGAAAGTTTAGAATGAAACAATCTGATTGGTCAGCATATTTACGAAGTTCGAATGCAAATCAGCCAATTGGATGGATGGACAGAGAATTTAAATACTTGTCATCATAAAATTTTTATATTACAGGAAATACTAGTATGAGAATACAGCATTTATCCTGTCTAACATTAAATGTAAGAGTTTTTTTTCGTATACGATCTTGCAAGAATTTAGGTATGAAAGGTCTCTCCTTTGCCATTTAAAAGGGGATCTTACATCCAATCAAATGATCGTTTGAAAGCTTATTATGGTTGTGGGACTTTGTGTATCCTCTCTAGACGAGAATCCTTGATCATGCTTGAACAATACTCTAGTGTAACTTTTAATAGCACTGGATTCGCTAGAAATTTCCCAATTTGGATTCGTTTTTGTATCAATCTCCAATCGCGCCAATACATTGGATGAATGAAAATTAGAACAGTATGGGAACTGTACTTTCTTTATAATTTTATTCAGCCAATCACAATCGCCCAAAATATTTATTAGCCAATGGTGTCGATTGGTGAATCGATCCGCCGGCGTGATTCGATTGTACGGGGTCTGGAAATTCGTATCAAATTAACAATACTTTTTCAAATAATTTGTTCGCTGTTTCTCCTGGAGACTTGGGGGCTTGGTCAAATAGTTCCGTCATTCGCTGACTTCCATGGATTTGGCGCGCGGGAAACATTATAATGGGTCCCTGTCCTTTATGTTCATAAAGTCCAACTGAGTCTAAACCGGACTAATGTAAGGTGGGAATTATCTCGCCCGATCATTGCCAGGCTATAACTAAGAAGTTCAAAAGTACTAAGTAGTACTACTAATGTTGCGCTATATATAAACTCAAACAGCAAAGCAAGTATGCATAGTATTAATTAGTAGTACTACGCTCGCTAAGCCTATTAGAAGTACATGATGGACATTCGCATACAAAATACTATATTATTCATTAGTAGTACTTCTTGGAATCGCCTTCCTAAACGCTTTTCGTACATCTTCGTCCGAAATTCTGTCCCATGCAAGTATGGCGCGGTTCACCATGGCCATTCGCTTCATCCTTACTGTAGGACTCTCAAGGTCGGCATCGTCAAGACCTTCGTCGTCGTCGTCGCCTTCAATCTCGTCCTCAAGCAGCCAGAGGTCTCGCAAGTGTCTCTTGAACGGAGCCATGATGCCGACGTCAAGCGGCTGGCACACAGCAGTTGTGTTCGGCGGGATGGCGCACAGGTGACTTCCAAGTTCTTCTTCAATAGCTCCAAAGCAGCCCGGCGCTCGTCCACGGTGCTTGTGCCTTTGCAAATCTTGGTATTGAGTTGTGGAGGGCTCATTTTAATAAATGGAGCGCTGACGCTTGCTACAACTATTTAAAATTCTTGGCGCCAATGACAAAAAATCCCGCCAATTAGAATGGCCCATTTGATCCCTGCACTTCAATTGGCTATTCTGTTTAAAAATTGCGCCTAAACTTCGATAGGCCACTTAAACTGTCGTTCCCTGTAATAGTGTGGCAAAGCGAGCCAGCACTCGCGAGACCGATCCAACGCATGAGTTGTCGTCAACTTGACGTCCTGATTGGTTGAACAGCGGCCAATACGAGTGGCCAACGGGCTCATCTTTGCGATCGCCGGCGGCGGACTTTCAACCAAGCAGCGGGCGATACAAGTGGAAAAAGCTGATCGCATCAAGCCAGCGTGTCGTCTGCCAATGCAGAGAGGCAGACCAGTCGATCGGCGGCGAGCAGTATCCTGTGAAAGCTTGTCATCAAGACTTCGATCAATTGAGGAGATGGACAGTGTCAAGAGACCAATCGCGAAGCGAGAGCAGAGCAATTGAGAAGCTTGCGTGCGAGGTTAGGAGTAGAAAGGAGAAGAGTAGTTAGTCTTTCAGAGCTCTTTTTGGCTGGCGTTGAATGAACCTCTAAGTTTGTGGCGTCCCGTCGAGAGAGTTTCAGCGCCAAGAAGTTTGCAGGAGTTCCGTGGGTCTGTTGAAAACCCGCACCGTCAATCGCCCTCACCAACGCCAGTCAACGCTAGGCGTAGTTCGTGGGCAACCGAGCAACCAACCCCCTTCCCGGTCCTCCCACCGTCTCTTCTCCCGCAGCGGTCAACTACTGTGGCCTTTCAACCCACAGCCGCTCCTATCCATTTCCTTCGTTTGCGTCTGGATCACCTAAAAGCCCAGGCTTGCAGCGACTCCTCTAGCTTAGCCCATGTCGTGATATCAAGAGCCATAGAGATTATATAGAGAGGTTTCGCAATTGAATTGAACAACAATTTGGAGTCCAAAAGGATGGCACACACTTCAGCAAAACGAAAAAGTAATTTTCCATCGGCGATGTCCACTTCGTGCGCTTTTTCAATTTGACCAGTCAAGTCTCGACAATATTTATAGCCAATGAAACATCACTCTATAACCGAAGAAACCCTACACCCCAAAAAGAAAGTGAACATGATGTCGAGGCCTTTCCTGCGAGAGGATTGTTCGCATGAAGGGCCGACAAGAAGATGTCTTTCATGCATATATTATAGAGTTTAGTCGTTCTTCAGGACGATGCGGAAGCGAGCATCCCCGTTGTGGACGCGGTTCATGGCTTCAGCAGCTTTCGACATTGGCATCACTTCCACAATCGAGTTGACGTTCTTCTCGACGGCAAACGCCAACATTTCTTCCAATTGAGCCGGCGATCCAATGAGCGAACCAACAAAAGCGATTTGGCGTGGCACTACCGAGAAGGCTGCGAACGAGATCGGCTTCTCGGGCAATCCCACCAACACAAACTTGCCTTCCGTCGCCACCATGCTGAAGAGCAAGTTCCAGTCCGTGCTGTCGCTGTACGATGTGCACAAAATGATGTCAAAAGATCCCTTGGCAGCTTCGACAGCAAGTGGGTCGCTGTAGTTGACATAGTGGTGAGCGCCCAAGAGTTCCTTGCTGTCCTTTTCTTTGCGGTTGGACGACGACAAGGCCGTGACTTCAGCGCCGAGAGCCACAGCCCATTGACTACCAAGATGACCGAGACCACCGATACCCAAGACAGCCACCTTCTTGCCAGGACCAGCACCGTGTTCCTTCAATGGAGCATACGTCGTGACACCAGCGCACATCATGGGAGCCGCACTTTCAGAAGTCATGCCTTCAGGAATGGGAACAGCAAACTTGTAGTTGCAGCGGTAGTAGTCGGCATAGCCACCTTGAGTGATGTAGCCTTCGGGGGTCGTGCCATTGTACGTCCAGATCATCTTGTCACAGAGTTGTTCACGGTTACGGTTGCAGTGCTTGCAGTCGAGGCAGCTTCCGCATTGAGCGCCGACACCGACACGGGTACCGATGGCATACTTGGCAGGGTCGACCTTGGATCCCACACGGACGACATGGCCGATGATTTCATGACCAACCACCATGGGGTACTTGATAGCTCCCCATCCGCCAGTGACAGTGTGAAGATCGGAGCCGCAGATACTGCAGTGTGTGACCTTGATTTCCACGTCATATTCTTCATCGAAGGGCTTGGCAGGGTACGAGTGCGGCTTGACGTCAAAGCCAGGTTCGAAAGCAGCTTGTCCAGTGTAGACGTTGTTGGAGGCCATGATGATGATGTTGATGTAAATTGGAAAATGAACTCAATCATCCTGAAAGATCTTCGTCCTGAGGTGAGTGTTTACCCTCCGACTAAACAGGTGGACATCATTGGGTTGAGTCCTTGGTGGTGCAAATGAGATACACTTTGTGGATTGAGAAGTTCTTCTCAGTCACAGGAGAGAGTGCCACGTCATGTCTACGAAATGAGACAGTGTCATCGAGTGTGGTACTGTGTATGTTTAGTCTGGCAGTCATCATTTGCATTGGATGTTCATGTGAATTCTTCAGCCGACGCTGTTCCTGTTCGAATCCCAGCACGAGACAAGACCTTTTTCATGATAGATTTTGCCTTCATGCTTGAAATCCATCGGTTAACTCGGGCATTGGTCACCCTCACTGGCGAGGTGACCGCTGAAGTCTTCGTAGAACCCCGAGTAAAGTTTGATTCGTCATATTCACTCGATCAGAGTGAGGAGAACTACAGTACATCTTGTCGGACATAGAATCTACCGGTAGGCGCCACTGATGGCAGAGGAAGCACTGTCGTACAGGATGAGACCAACGCACAGACAACTTTCGACTATTAGAGAGAAAGACGAATGCTCGAAGGATAGCTGCTAACTTATCAACTGCAGGCTAAAACTTGCGTTCTTGAGTGACTTGGTGAAACTTGCAACTTGTCTGACAAGTCGTGTGAAGGTCCCATGGATGTGATGACTCACAGACTAAACAAATCGCAAGATTCTGTCCCACTGGTTTGACCTGACGCGACGTCCACTCAATCCACAAAGGAAGGAATTTCTTCGTCGCGATCTTCCACAGTTTAGCTTACAATCGCCTGCGGTGGACCTTGAGACAAGAGGGCTGAGGACATGCATGGCCTCTACGACTGTATGATGCACTGCCACCTGTTTAGTCGGAGGGTAAACACTCACCTCAGGACGAAGATCTTTCAGGATGATTGAGTTCATTTTCCAATTTACATCAACATCATCATCATGGCCTCCAACAACGTCTACACTGGACAAGCTGCTTTCGAACCTGGCTTTGACGTCAAGCCGCACTCGTACCCTGCCAAGCCCTTCGATGAAGAATATGACGTGGAAATCAAGGTCACACACTGCAGTATCTGCGGCTCCGATCTTCACACTGTCACTGGCGGATGGGGAGCTATCAAGTACCCCATGGTGGTTGGTCATGAAATCATCGGCCATGTCGTCCGTGTGGGATCCAAGGTCGACCCTGCCAAGTATGCCATCGGTACCCGTGTCGGTGTCGGCGCTCAATGCGGAAGCTGCCTCGACTGCAAGCACTGCAACCGTAACCGTGAACAACTCTGTGACAAGATGATCTGGACGTACAATGGCACGACCCCCGAAGGCTACATCACTCAAGGTGGCTATGCCGACTACTACCGCTGCAACTACAAGTTTGCTGTTCCCATTCCTGAAGGCATGACTTCTGAAAGTGCGGCTCCCATGATGTGCGCTGGTGTCACGACGTATGCTCCATTGAAGGAACACGGTGCTGGTCCTGGCAAGAAGGTGGCTGTCTTGGGTATCGGTGGTCTCGGTCATCTTGGTAGTCAATGGGCTGTGGCTCTCGGCGCTGAAGTCACGGCCTTGTCGTCGTCCAACCGCAAAGAAAAGGACAGCAAGGAACTCTTGGGCGCTCACCACTATGTCAACTACAGCGACCCACTTGCTGTCGAAGCTGCCAAGGGATCTTTTGACATCATTTTGTGCACATCGTACAGCGACAGCACGGACTGGAACTTGCTCTTCAGCATGGTGGCGACGGAAGGCAAGTTTGTGTTGGTGGGATTGCCCGAGAAGCCGATCTCGTTCGCAGCCTTCTCGGTAGTGCCACGCCAAATCGCTTTTGTTGGTTCGCTCATTGGATCGCCGGCTCAATTGGAAGAAATGTTGGCGTTTGCCGTCGAGAAGAACGTCAACTCGATTGTGGAAGTGATGCCAATGTCGAAAGCTGCTGAAGCCATGAACCGCGTCCACAACGGGGATGCTCGCTTCCGCATCGTCCTGAAGAACGACTAAACTCTATAATATATGCATGAAAGACATCTTCTTGTCGGCCCTTCATGCGAACAATCCTCTCGCAGGAAAGGCCTCGACATCATGTTCACTTTCTTTTAGGGGGTGTGGTGTTTATTCGGTTGAAGGGGTTCAGGGGTTATATTGTGATGTTTCATTGGCTATAAATATTGTCGAGACTTGACTGGTCAAATTGAAAAAGCGCGCGACGAGATGGACGAAGTGGAGATCGCCGCTGACGATCTGGCGACGTGTATCCGAGTCTTGGGGAGCTTCCACTCTAATTTAGAAGCATTCAAAGCCCCAAAGTTCAAGATCCTTCGACGAGCTGTGCTGCCGCTTTGTGAAGACGTCCGAAGTCGCCTTTTCAATGGAAAAGACGTTGCAACCTACGAGCAATCCAAGCAAAAAAGGCAAGAACGAAAACGAAAAGCTGCTCAGGCAGCAGCACTCGACAAGCAGTTTATAAATAACACCAAGCTACGCGTCGAACGTTTGAATGCACTCGACAGCCTCACCACGGCTGCGCCAATGCTACCTCAAATACCAGATGGTGCTGTCATTGCCGACTCTGTGCCAGAAGAAGAGCAGGAAGCACCCACTTTGAACGGTTTTCGATCATGCTATGTGTGCAAAAAGCGGTTTGATGTCCTCCACCACTTCTATGACCAACTTTGTCCAACATGCGCAGCTCTCAACTTTGAAAAACGACTTCAAACTACAGATTTGACAGGGTATAAGACCCTTGTCACTGGCGCACGAGTGAAAATTGGGTACCATACGGCCTTAAAACTCCTGCGCGCTGGGGCAATTGTGATTGCCACGAGTAGATTTCCTCAAGACGCAGCGATTCGATACTCCAAAGAAAGTGACTACGACAAGTGGAAGGTACGCAGACTTTGGAATTTGCTGTTTAGAAGTTCCTTCCTAGCACAACCTTCATGTATATGGCCTTGACTTGCGTGACTTGGCTGGTACTGAGTTGTTCATGAATAATATCGAGTCTACCTTTGGCTCTCTCGAGATTCTCATCAACAATGCCACCCAAACTATTCGGCGACCAACGCATTATTACCAGGTGCAAGTCCACATTTAAATTGCACTCATAGTCTCCCCTTGTAGCACTTACTCGCAAACGAGCGTCGAGCAAATGAAGACATTCCAGCAGCAATTCGTGATGTACTTCGTGGCAACTCATCATTCCAACAGTCCCTGACTGTACGTGCTTCGTATACCTCCATCAAGACTAAAAAATGTTTAGACATCGCAAAATCCACTCGCACTTACTCACTCTGAAGACACTTTGACATTGTCAAAGCCAGCGACCACCTCAAAATCCGCAGAGATGTCGCAATTGCCGTTAACAAAAGATGACCAGGAACTATCTGAAAGTGAGCGAGCTGGTTTGTACCCAACGGAGCAATATGATACAAACATGCAACAAGTGGACTTACGCAAGACCAATTCTTGGAAACTGAAGATTGACCAAGTAGAATCTCCAGGTATTGCGCAGGCAAATTACCTTGCATGTTTAAATTTTGGCTGCTAGAATTGGCTGAAGTGTTTGCTATCAATACATTAGCACCTTTCATCTTGAACAAGCGTGCCATCCTCCTCTTTGAAAAGGTGTGCAAAAGCATGGAATGACTCGTTAATGTTATGAAAGAGTGACAAGCCATACAAATTCATTGTAAATGTGAGCGCTATGGAAGGCAAGTTCTACCGATACAAGACGCCTCATCATCCACACACCAACATGGCCAAAGCTGCTGTGAACATGATGACTCGAACATGTGCTGAAGAGCTCAAGTCACGCAAGATTTTTATGAATTCTGTCGACACTGGATGGATCAACGATGAAAATCCTCGGGAAAAAGCGCAAGCCATTGCTGTTGAACACAACTTTCAGGTATATATATTTAATCTCTATCATTTACTTTTCGTAACAACATGCAGACCCCGCTGGATGAAATCGACGCTGCTGCACGTATTTTAGATCCCATTTTTGGCGGCTTTCAGCTTGATCCAGTCTCCTTTCCTGCCGGTGAATTTTTCAAGGATTACCAGCGCTCCGAGTGGTAGTTTAGTGAATTGGTAGTCTTGATTTTTTTACAAGATCTTACTTAATCGTTGTCGTAGATTTGGCTACTGTTTACTAACTCGACAGATTCTTTTGTTCAGTGCTTGTCATGGTACTTTTAGCTCAAGTATCGCCTGACATCTTTCTCGATTTGTTTGTGCGCACGTCGCAGCACCGTCATATCATTCGGAATTGGGGCATAAATGTCACGGCAGTGCGACGTGCCGTCGATGAAAATAATTGAATTGGTGTCATCTGGCAGTTGTTCTCGCTCAATCAAGCCCAGTGGATACCTATTCACAATTGCGATTGAGTATTCGACCAAGCAAGCTACCAGCTTACCAAGGATCCATGTTACCGTTTGTGTAGGTCACGTTTTGCGTGCGGGGCCTGTTTCCTCCAAGCCACTTGTTAACCTTGTGCACATTGTGGAAGTCAAATGCGTCACCAAAAGTGCTTTTGCATACAGTTGAGCCAGCCAAGTCGAAATTTGTAAACTGGAGAGGGCTAAAAATCGACTTGCCAGAAGCTGCTGTTTGTGTGAAACCAAGCTCAGTGCATCGGTGGTAGAGCCATTGTCGAGCAATGTATTTGCTGTTGAATTTAGTGCTGTTGTACTCAGGCAAACTCATCATACCTAGACAAAAGAAATTTGACTTTCAAGACCCCAAGTTTGTTTGGACATACTGTGTCTGGATCCTTCGAACGATGACAGCAAGCACTTTTCATGTGGATCAATCATCGCTAAATAACCCGCAAGCTGCGCAAGCGGCCGCTCATGCTTGACAGAGGCGAAATATTTGCACGTTTTCTCAACTGTGACGGGATTGAAATCGTTGTGCTGGGCGACATTTTGGAAATTCACTTTGACTATAGTCTCCAGGACAAATGCATCTTTCTCCGTTTGCAATGGATCGCAAGGAAATAAGACTTCGTACAAGGTCGATTCTACGTCGCCAGGCGTCTTGAGTGCCTCGACGATGGCATCGTCTAAAGCTTGCATCGCACTTTGAATGGATTTACCACATTCAACTCCACCGCGTTCAAAATCCTTCCCCACGACCTCCATGTATTCTACAGTGCAAAAAATGAGCGCGAGAAGCGAAGAACACAAATACCTTTGTAGTCGGCCACCAGTTTGATAGGTGCTGAACTGGCCACGCTCCCGACTACTAAATCTGGATATTCTTGCTTGAGCCACACAGCCAAATTGCCAGGGTAGCTCCCTCCAAAGGCAATCCATTTACTCGATGGCGTCTCGTACTCCTCCGCGATATGGTCGTGGAAGAGAGCAATATCAGCCAGCGCTTGAGAAATGGTCAAGTATTGCATGTTCTCGACCGACATGTCTGGAACAGGATAGGATTCCCCGTAGTAGCGATGTTCCAGTGAGAGCAGGAGTGCTTTGTGCTCAATCGCTAGAGTATTCATGTGAAACATTTCATGGCTCACATCTGAAGGCTGGATCGCTGCTTCACCACTAAAGAATAAAGCCCACGATGGTCAATACAAGCGTCAAAGATTTTGATGTCGTACCCGATCATGAGGAAGATGGGAAAACCAGGGCCACCCCAGTACTCCTTATTGATATAATATCGCTGGCGCCAGTACTTTGGCTTCTTGGCTGTATGATCCACAATAGCCTTCGAGAAGAAACGCGGTTTGAGTAGCGCTAAATCGTCAAAGTGGATGCCCATCTTCTCGTACTTGGCTTCAATCGTCTCCAAATTCATGTGAGGATCAAATGACGTCAAAACCGACGTTGGAAACGCTTCTTTGAGATGGACAAGCGGCGAGGCCTCCTTCCGAAGACGCATATTCTCGTGGATGTCAAAAGAAACGTCACTAGCCCATGCATCGACCATAATCGCCGCGCACAGACCAGCAACGATGGTACGACTTACCACACTCATAACCCAACTTTCTTGTGCTCATACGCAACAGTTTTGCGATTGACAACCAATATTATCCGGACAAAACCTGTTTATCCGGATCCGCTAAAATATTCGGATGTTTGAGAGTTTATCCGGATACATAGGTGGGTTAACTCTCCAAAAAACTCCTCGAGGACCGTTTTCACAGCCAGCGATCTTACCACATTTAGGAGGCATCAACAGTAAGCGCATCCATGTCCTCTTTTGCTTCTGGTTTTCGGCTGAATTCATTCTTTTCAAATTTTCTTGTTCTGTGGTTCATTTTACTTGTTATCATTGCATATTAACATCAAATGTGTAAGGTCAAAGCAAACGAGAATACAAGATTCTGAAGGCAAGGATAGAATTAACGGGTCGTTGTAACACTTTGGAGATTTAAAAGCCTTGTGCACTGCGAATCTTGCTTTTATGTTTATTCTCTGTGCGGTATGCTGAAGACTTTTCAGTGCGAATTTTGTGAAAATTATATTGTCGATTTCATTCTAAATTGTGAGAGGGGTCTCAAATGTATCGATTTTTCAAATCGATCTGCAAATCGATCAGCCAATCAGAATCGAGTATTTACCAAGTTCCCGCAAAACACACCTATACACACGTGAATTTTATTTGGCCAATTTACCATACTTTTCATTTATACTTAACTTCAGTATTTGGGTGAACAAGACAATAGTGAATAAATTTAATTGGATAAAAATAGGAATATATCAACAAATCAAATTGAGCACTCGATAGATCAGAGGGAGCCACACAAAGAAGAGATGTCCGAATCCGATTCCAAGCGCGGCGATGGCGACAGCAAGAGAAAAGTCAAAGGACGAGGACAGCATTCTGCTGGTTTAGCAAGCAGTCGAAGTGTCTTTGACCGACTTGACCAAGGGGAAACCAAAGCGGCGATCATCGGACAGAAGAGTGTCGAAGGATATGTCCTCTTCGTTTCAAATGTGCATGAAGAAGCGCAAGAAGAAGACTTGTTGGATGCCTTCCAGGAAGTTGCAGACGTGGCAAATATTCACTTGAACTTGGATCGACGCACTGGTTTTGTGAAAGGCTACGCGCTGCTCGAGTTCAAAGAACTCGAGGATGCACAAGAAGTCATCAAGGAAATGGATGGCAAGGATATCCTCGGCAACCAAATTCATGTCGACTGGGCTTTTATCAAGGACGATGCCAAACGAGCTAATGCGCCACCGCGTAGTCGACGACAGTAGGTGCATAACATAGTCCAATTAACCTTTCAATTGCAAGAATTATATCGAGCCGAGGCCAACATTGATTCAACCTCGATCCAAGAAGAGTACAAATTTAAACTCCGCTTCTCACTTGTGAACTTGAGCTGCTCATCTTCATTGCTTTTCTTGGATGACTTACATTGGAGCATGTCTAGACCTCACGATTTGGCGGTCACATCGTTTTTCTCCAAGCAGTACGAGCGATCTTTCCATGGATCCGGGCCGATTCTTCATAAAAGTCCCTGGAAATACGATGCAACGATCCACGAAAATAGCTGTCGTGCCTTGTGCATCATGCACTTCTCGTGGAACGCTCTGTTGTTAGAGTCTCCATCATTGCCGTCGCTTCTTGGCATGTCCTTTCCTGCACATAGCGATCTACCATAAAGCCATCTATGATTGGATAAAATGAGCTCACGTTGAGCCAATCAAATTTGTTTATTTGGGTTTCACAAGGGAGAAAGTGCATAAACTGCATTCAAGCTACGAAGTTGGCGCCATTTTTCATTCTTCCATGTCGCTGCCACTTGAAGAAGACGAAACAGACCGGTTTCTCTTCTGTCCCTTGCTTGATGGAGCTTCCTGGCGGCGTTCTGGTGTGCGGGAACGGCGATTTCGAGGGCTTGGAGATTTATTGCGGCGGGGACTCACACTGGAAGGACGTCGAGGGCTTGGGCTGCGACGACGAAGAGGGCTCGGACTACGTCGGCGCTGAAAGCTTGGGCTACGGCGACGACGAGGACTTGGGCTTCGGCGGAATCGTTCGCGGCTACGAGATGGAGAGCGGCGTCGGCGTGGAGACATACTTCGACGGAAGTCTCGCGAGTTGGACCGTCGAAACGATCGAGTGTCGTGGCGTACAGGTGATCGTCTGGGTGATCGGGAAAATGAGCGTCGAGATCGAGGAGGGGAACGGGTGTCTTCTCGACGACGGGGAGATACGTTGCGAAGAGGAGAACGTCGACTAGCGGGAGGCGACTTGGACAATTCGCGGCTCTTCGTCACTGGAGCATCACGACTCCTTTCTGTTGACAGGCGTTTCGGGGATACTCTGTCTTTTCTCTGTCGGTCAGACGGAGGCGGCGAGGATGTCGCACGTCTCTCTGGAGATTTAGAGGAAGGCCGAGTCTTGCGTCCACTGGGCTTGTCGGAGGACTTCTTGGAGCGTCTACGGTTCTTACCTCCATCTTCGCTGTCACTGCCCGAAGACGATGATGACGAAGATGACGAGGACGACGATGAGGAGGAGGAAGATGACGACGAAGAAGGCGATCGACGCCGACGCTTCTTCTTGGCTTCTTTTTCTGACGGTGGTGGGCCAAGTCGAGCAAGCTCACGTTCGCGGTCGTTTCGGCGCTTGCGATCACGTGCTTCTTGCTCTTCAATTCGTTTCTGCTCTTGCAATTCGAAGTCAAAGCTCGTGCCTTCGACATAGGTATCTCGAATGCCAAATGCATCTTTGAGCGCCGCTAGTTCTTTTTCTTTTCGAATCGCCCTGGCATGACTGCTAGCATGCTTTGTATCTTCTTGGGGTTTCATGCGCTGTTCTTGCAGCTTCTTTCGTAGCTGGGCGCATTTCTCCTCAATTTCATCTTCGTCGCAGCCTTGCTCTTCCAACTCGTCGCGGAGTTGCATCAACTTGACTTCAATTTGGCGCTTCTCTTCATGGAGCAAGATCTGTTTGTTGATCGGGTGCTTCTTCTGCGGTTCTTCCATGAGCGCATATTTCAGCTGCGCTTGGCGTTCCTTCTCTCGGATATGCGCTGGCTTGACATAACTCAGGTTCTTCTGCACGTAGCCATTCGTGCCCGACCCGCGCGCTGTCCGCAGCCCAATCCCATTGTACATGTTCTTCTCGTCCACACAAAAACGAAACTTGGTTGATGAGACGAACAAGAGAAAAGATTATTGGCCGAAAATACGTGAAATATAAAAACTAATTGCGATTGAAAATTCAGGATTTGCTCATCTTATTTCTTGATTGGCTTAAATAACGTCAATATTACCTTCGTAAACAGTAATTATTAGATTATGATTGGCTAAAATAAAATGAATTATTTTCGAGTAATAGCCAATCCATATATTACAAATGTATAGATTATCAAAGAAAAGATATTGACCAGATCATTTGCACACCACACTGCTTTTAGACATCACCAAGTGTATGAGTAGCTTGGAGAAGTTACTATTGAGGCCATCGTACTACAGTCTAATGTAGCTGTAGTCGTTAACCCAGTCTCAACATGGATACAAGTTTATTAATTCTTAAAATTTAAGAATCAATAAACTTGTATCCATGTTGATAATGCTGTAATACGAGTAACATTTTAGCGTGCAGTGAAAATATGTGATGAGTTTATTAGGTTACTCCCCCCTTGTGTTAGAATTGCAAATAGCGTTTTGCAAGGAGCGACAAGCTAGATCTCGATTAAAGTTCGCAACAAGAGCTTCAATACGTTTTCAATTTCAATCATGCTAAGTTTAATCAAATTGGGTGTAAAAATATGGAGCCATTGGGCATCACTAAAGTTAAAGTTCCTACAGTTTGACAAACAAAGGCTCTAATGTCTTACCTGTTGGATTTCAGTTCAAGTTTCTCTCACAATCTGACGCACACGTAGTTAACCCAACCTAATTCATTCCTGTTTTCTCCCGATCCCAAACACTCGTGGCGTTGCCTCTCACCGGAATTCCCAAAGGTTATGAGCCCAAGGGAAGTGAGTGGAGACGCCGCGACGAAACACACCGAACTCACGCGCACAGGTACCAGAACACACGAACCGAACCGCACAACGATGGCCTCAACGATGCACAAGGCCCAAGCATTGTCCAAAACCTCAACGACGCACGAGGCTCCTTTTACGCGAAACATCTCACCAAAACATACCCCCACAGACCAGAAACGAGAACACGTACAGCAACGAACGCACGCACACACGCGCGTGTCAGAACACGGCCGGCCACTTCGTTTTCAGCGGCAAAGAGCGAAGGCAATACGAGGAAGAACATCAGCAAGCTTGACTCAACACAAAATGGAAGCGCCACACCCAAATCCACGCCAACGATCGCAAAGCGTAGAAGCAAGTGAAACTACAAGTGCGTACGAGACTACTTTTAGCGAATCAAGACCCGGTTCCCCCAAACGAAGCCCTTCCAGAGCTGCTGTTGCCTCTCACAGACACACAATCTCAAAGGTCGGTGGATATGGTCCAATACCAGTCAGCCCGACCACGCCAATTCCGACGACTGCGGCTCAAGCACCAGCGACCGCAAATATTTCATCCCAAGACATCGACAACATTGTACGGATGCGTATAAACCAAGCACTGGCACAGCAGCGAGCCGTACACGACGCAGAAATGGCATATTTACGAAGTCAATTCGATGCTCAATTTCGCTCGACTAGCCATACAACCGGACCGCAAGGCCCTCCAGGGCCACTAGGAACTCCCGGTTCGCCCGGATTTCGCGGCATGCGAGGTGCACCTGGTCCTCCTGGTCCTCCAGGACCTCCATTCTCGTCACGTCATACCTCACACAGCGTCGACCGATCACCGAAGATTAAGAACTTTCATTGTGTCAAGTTCACCGGCAAAGAGCTCTACCGTGGCCTTGGCCACAACTTTGAAAGCTGGTTTCGCTTGTTTCAAGATACCATCAATCATGATATATCATTCAATGGATCCGTTTGGACCGATGTCCACAAGTACTTTGCGCTGAAGAGCAGTTTGAGCGATATGGCAGCTCTACATGTGGCAGACAATGAGCAAAATTGGCAAATGATCCATGGTCCAACTTACAGCTTCACCCATCTTGTTAACGAGCTACGCAAGGTTTACTGCAGCCACCTTACCCACGACCAAGTACTGCAAAAGATGATGCTCAAGAAGCGGTACAATATGACATGGACTGAGCACGCAGCGTATTTTAAACATCTACAGCGCATGGCATCAATATCCAACCACACGGCTTTGGACATGTTCGTAAAGTTTGCGTGCCCAGTCATGACGACTCAATTGCGCTCGTACTTGAGTCAAGTCAACCACGACAGCCCTGTGGCCATAGACAAAGCCGTTGAAGGTCTAATTGCACTTACCGGCAGCGCTGGGATCAACTACAACAGGCGTAACTCCCGGATCGTACCCAAGGGACAAGCAAATAGCGCGAATGGACAGTCCAATAGCCGCGGTGGTCGCGAAAATGGTGGGCGTGGTCGCGGGCAAGGCAGGGGGTCTGGAAACGGTCGTGGAGCAAAGGGCGATCCCACCGGAAAGCTGAGCGCATGATACGAACGCTTATGGATATGGCACGGGCAATGCTATTCTCATGCGACATTGCCACTACGTTTTGGTCACACGCCGTCCAATATGCCGCTTACATTCGCAACCAGGTTGGGACTCGCAGCAACGCTGACTCCAGATCACCACTTGAAGTACTAACGCAGAAGGCACCGCGCATAAGACACATCTTGGAGTTCGGCAGCATTTGTACAGTACGCGTACACCCTACCCACACAGGCATTGTTCGCCGCGCCGAGGTGGGCCGGATACTTGGAATCAACGCGACGACCAAAGCCTATGACGTTTGGATTCCACGACTAACAAAGATCGTGACGACAAGAGATGTAATGAACCTTAGCCCACCTGAAAAGCCCACTGGCACTTTGCAACCCGATGCCAACGAACTCGCCTTCAATCGCACAAGCTCAATGCCCACCACGCCACAGCCTCCAGTTCCACATAATATTGCCAGTGCACGTCCTAACATCTATCCAATCCAACCAATCAGAAACTTAACCCAAAACAACGCATCGATCCCAACACCACGTCGAAGCGAGCGCTTCCTGAACCGCCTCGGAGGACACGTTCTACTCGTTACCATCACCAAAGACCCGCAAACAGTCAAGGAAGCCCTAAATGGCCAATACGCAACTGAATGGACTGCTGCAATGAAAGCAGAAATCGATTCATTGGTGGCGAACGGAACTTGGATCCTTGTTGACAAACCACGCGGAACCAACCTGGTCTCAAACAAGTGGGTGTTCCGAGTCAAACTAAACTCGCAAGGCGAGATCGATAAGTTCAAAGCAAGGCTAGTTGCACGCGGGTTCACACAAAAGTATGGTGTAGATTTTGCTGACACATACTCCCCAGTGATCAAGCAATCGACAGTGCGCCTCTTATTATTCATTGCACTTTACCTGGATGTTGAGTTGATTCATGGTGACATTCCTGCTGCCTATGTGAAGGCGACAATGGATAGAGCTATATACATGGAGATACCACATGGCGTTGATGGAGACCCAAAGACGCAGGCGCTACACTTGAAAAAGAGCCTATACGGGCTAAAGCAATCAGGTCGACTGTGGCACACCGAGATCGACACCACCTTATTGAGCCTTGGTTATCGACGCAGCAAACTTGACCCCTGCTTATACCACTGGTCTAGCAATGGCAAGATGTCGCTTTGTGGATTGTACGTTGATGATTTACTTCTCCTGTCAACATGCCAAACGTTCCACGATAGCGCAATGACAACACTGAAATCAAAATACGATATCAAGTGGCTCGGTCCCGTCGAACATTGCTTGGGAATCAACATTCACCGTAATGACTCCTGCTACATACTAGAGCAAACGAGATTCATCGACGAATTACTTGAAAACCACAAATTCCATGACTGCCACCCCCAATCAACCCCAATTGCAATAAACCACATGTACTTCGACAATGGCCCCGACTCTAGTCTTCCAACCACTCAATTCCGTGAAATCGTTGGCTCCTTGCAGTGGCTTGCTGGTACAACTCGCCCCGATATTGCCTTTGCCACCAATATGATCGCTCGTCACATGCACCAACCAACAGTGCATCACGAACGAGGCATCAAGAGAATACTACGTTACTTGAAAGGCACCCGTCACTACGGATTAAAGTTATCTGTTAGCCCAGGAACACGACTTGTTGCGGATGTATACACTGACGCAGATTGGGCTGGTGATGCTACAACCCGCCGCTCGACAACTGACTGTATTCTTAAAGTTGGAAATTGCCCCATCGCATGGTGTTCGAAACAACAGAGTGTCGTTGCACTATCCACTATGGAGGCAGAGCTAATTGCAGGCGCAATGGGCGTCCAGGAATGCCACTGGATTCGGCAATTACTTGTTGAACTCGGATTGCAAAACGATACAACACCCGTTAACCTGCATTGTGACAACCAAAGCGCAATTTTTGCTATGCGCGACAACATGAACTCGAAACGCGCCAAACACATTGATATTAAGTACTTGTTCGTGCGCGACGCGGTCCAATCTGGCCAAATTTTAGTCAGCTACTGTCCAACCGGAAGAATGCCTGCAGACATTTTCACCAAGGCTTTGCCTGCCGAATGCCTTGCGAAAGCTCGCGAGACAATTGGCGTCGTTGACTATTCGAGCTGAGTCCAACTTGCGAGGGTGTATTGGATTTCAGTTCAAGTTTCACTCACAATCTGACGCACACGTAGTTAACCCAACCTAATTCATTCCTGTTTTCTCCCGATCCCAAACACTCGTGGCGTTGCCTCTCACCGGAATTGCAACTTTTAATAAGGCTTTGCGTTTTGTGTACCTCTAAAAAATAATACCTTGATTTAGGGACTATCAAAACATGTCACTAATTTTGTAAATTTAAATTTATAAAATCAAACATGACAAAGTTACTACAATAAAGTTCTTATAACGAGGGATACGATAAGATCTACTCTTGAACCGAAGTTCGAAGTCACTATTTGATTTTCCAAGCGATGGTCAATGCAGCGGCCGACGAGTTAAAGGCGAATCCAGTTGAGAGCAACGACCGGGACAACAACGCCGACCGTGACGACGAGGCAAGCAACGCCAGCTCGTTCCACGAATTTTGGCTGCATGATCTGATTGAACTGGGTCATATCGACGCTTTAAAAGCAGGTCTTGAAGAAGATGAAGATGTGTTTCAATCGTGCTTGACGGAAACGGACGACATGGGATGCACACCGCTTCATACGGCATTGCTCTACCCCAATGAAGAAATTCTGTCATTCCTCTGGTCATTTGGGCCTCAAGCTCTTGCTCTTGACACTCATTGCAACGGCACACCCCTCTTGCATCTCGTTCTCCGCATGACAACGTTTTCAGTCCACAGGGACGTTTGCTTGACATATCTTGAGCGACTTCTTGCCACCAAGACGTTCATGGAGTCTGCGTTGCAATCCAAGGACGACATTGGTAATTCCATCTTTCATATTGCAGCCATGGCCAACGTTATGACATTGTTTGCTAAACTCGATCCATCGCGAGATGTGCTGGAAGGTCGTAATCGTATGGGTGATCGACCACTGCACGTTGCCGTCAAATTCCGCAGCGTTGACGTGATTCGGACATTAGTCCACGATCACCACGTCGATATTCTCGCACCAACGTCGTTTGGCTTGTCTGCGTTGCATCTTGCTGCTGCGTCAATCGATGCCGAGACTCTTTTGCCGCTCTTGGACGCAAATTGGAAACAGTGCACGATGAAAAATGGCCTTGACCAAACGCCCCTGGATGTATACACAGCATCACAAGATCAGTCTATTGACGGGAAGAATGGCACTTGCTTCCTCTACCATCCTGATGCGATGGAGCATTTGCCCATGGCGATGCATGTCCGTGGCAAGGATGAACCACCGGCGGAAAACCTCGAGCGCATGAGAAGTCTCGTGACGCCCGGTCTTGGCATTCTGCGCACGCTTGAATTCGAGCAGCTCCAAGTGGGTTGGGAGCACGAGATTCCTCGAGCTGACATTGGTGACGTCCTCCGCGTCCATGAAATGTCCTACTTTTCCAAGCTGCAGACTCTCTGTGGTCGCATTCCAGACGATGTATGTCCGATTCTCCAGACAAACATGTCTGATGCCTTTGTAGATGTCGGCCGACGATTTGGCGATGTATTGCTTGGATCCTGACACAGCTTTGTCGAAAAATTCCTTGGATGCAGCGATGCGTGCAGCTGGCAATGTCTGCGCCGCTGTCGACAAGGTTTAATTTGCAATTTTCAAGCTGCTAAGTGGCAATCTTGTAGGTTGTGCGAGGCGACGCCCGCAATGCTTTTTGCATCGTGCGGCCGCCAGGCCATCATGCTGGCCCTGTGGGTAAAGTGACCTGTGACCATGATCGCATTGGCAGTCATGGCTTTTGTCTTTTGAATAATGTTGCCATCGGCGCTGCGTACGCCCGCAGCCACTACAAAGCTCAAGTAAGCATCAAGACATTAAGCTGATCGATGGCTAACTTGATGCTGTCTAGGGAATTAATCGCATTGCGATTTTGGATTTTGATGTGCATCATGGCAATGGTACTGAGGACTGTCTTCGGCATTTGGTGCCTCGAGTCGAAGAAATCCAATTTGAGACGCCATATACAAGTGGCACGCAAGTTATTCACAAGTACAAACCATGGCGAAACGACCATGATGCCGACGACGTCTACTTTTGCTCGGTCCATGGCTATGGCATGAAAGATCCCAAGGGAGAACATCCGCCTGGCATGTATGCCGGCGCTTGGTTTTATCCAGGCTCCGGTGAGACGAATATTCCCTTGACAAAAGAGCAAGAGAATGACACAGGGGGCGACGACAAGAGCCCGACGTCCAAGATCATCAATATTGGCTTACCATATCAACGAGGACAATTGGCGCGACAAGAGTGGCGTCGTGTTTTCCGCAACATTGTTTTGCCGCAAGTGATGGCCTTCAAACCTGATTTGATCTTTCTCTCGGCTGGATTTGATGGTCACAAGAACGAATCGGTCAACTGGGGGTAGTGGCTTCATCGGAATTCATCTCATGGAGATTTCGTGTAGATACATTGGTCTCATGGAGCATGACTACGAATGGTTGACGCAGAGTGTCGTCCAAGTTGCGAATAGTTGCTGCAATGGCCGTGTCATTTCAGTTCTGGAGGGCGGATATAACTTCCACGGACGAGTTGCGTCGTGCTTTTCTCGCAGGTACTTTTAACTCGACGCCTGTCAATTTTGAGTTTGGTTTTCCTCCTCTAGTGTGGCGGCACATGCACGGGGATTAGTGCATGGAGCGCGTTTTCGACACGAGTGGAGTGATGCAGCCATGGCGTACGAGAATCAATGCGAGGAATCAATGATTCAAGACGCGGCACAGAAAAAAGCCAAGAGGCAGTCGATGGAAGAAAGCGAAGGAATTGAAAAGAGAGAGTCCAAGCGCCAGCGAAAAGTCGTGGATTACGTTGCCCTCGCCGCCGAACTCCAAAAGGAAAACGCCGAGGAAAAGTAAAACGTACTCGAGAGACCTCCGAGCTAACAGAGGGATTCAAATATAGATGGTAGATATTCGACAGACATGCATGTCCAACGTCTGCTTACGCTGATGGGTGCTGATGATTTCTATGCTGATTGCACTAAAGGGGAGCTTGGGGCAGAGATGGCGGCGGCATCCACGTCGCGTTGGTAGAGCAACGTGTCTTTCTTGGCATATTTGGCGAATATGGATTTAATCACCATGTCTGAGAGACCAAATTCACCCAGGGAATAGTCAGCACGGCCATATTTATCCTAGGAAGAGCATGTGAATGCGACAAATAACTTTCGAATTTTTACCTTGGGATTCTCGGCTAGATAAGTTTTCATGCTCTCGACAAATTCATCCGATAACGGGCGATTCCATTTGGCGTAGAGCGACTTGACAGTCTCAATGGGATCTTCGATAAGTTGATCGAATTGAATGTCAATGATATCATGATTGTCCTTGGCGCGAAACTCAGCCAATGCTGCTGCTTTTTCGGTGGAAATATCCAAAGCGATTTTTCCAACATGTTTCTTGTCAAGTGCAGGTCCATTCAAAGCTGGGTGCATAGTACGGAGCAGGTGCATTGCACTACCAAGGCAAACGCAATCAGTTTTCGATTCTGGGCGAAGATGCATACCTGGATGGCACAGCCTGAATCGGATCTCGATTCATAACGACAATTTTTGCCTTGGGAAAGACATCAACGAGCTGCGATAAATGTGAAGCATGAAAGGATGATTTGATCAGCCATGACGTGGATTCCTCGTCTCCTTGCAGCATTTGCAAATAGAGTTGGAGGTACTTGTACACATTTGTCGTGTTCGGTAGTGCCAAGAGCGACCGTCGCGCCGCCGTTGTGCTCAAAATCTATATCAATTTGATTCCTACGAGTAAATCACATGGGTTTTACCGATGCGTAAGAAGGAAGAGGCATGGTATGGCTTGTTAGTACCATGTCATCGCAGTAGCTTTCTGGGCTGATGAATTGACACGCAACCAGAGATTCATACATCTCAGGCATGAGGCGGTACATGTGATGCCAAGCATGACAGCTACGGGCGTACCAAACATGTTCTTTGTCAATGGCTTTCGATTTAGGGGGCTCTCCAGGAGAATAGGCCATGGCTTCCACTTCGTAATGGCGAGGCGCACGGAGAGAAGGGTCACAAGCCAAGAGGTTGTACAAGAGATTCATGCCTGTACGTGGGAGGCCTGTGATGATAATTGGCTCTTCATTGCGAGTCTGGCACGGAGGATTAGCGACTATGTGCTCCATAAAGGCTTTGCGCGCAAGAAGGGACGCCATGAGATCTCTCATGACCATGTAGCGCCCGTATGCCGATAGATGTGAGTTGGATTTCGCGGCCAAGTCGTCAATGACTGCATCATACAGGGCAATCGTAGATTCATCGTCGCCAAAGTACTTGATGGCTTCTCGTGGAATCGAGCGAATTAATTGCTTGAGCTTGGGGGCAGGGATGGCAAAGAATTTGAAACCAATGAAGCGCTCACTCATGTACGCCAAGCCAAGGAGAATGCGGAGCCACCAGTGCGAAAAAGAGTAGGGAGATAATCGCGTTGGGTCTGGTTTGGGTTCTTTAGGGGCAACACCAAGAAGGACGCAGACAACGTAGTAAACAAATATGATGAGACAAATGAGGTTGAGGATCAAGTACACATCCTGCACACTCAACGCAAAAAGCTCTTGCTTGATCGTATTCCACACTTCTTCCGATCCCATCGTGAGTTTTCGAATGGCGCAACATTTTCGACGACACCCTTGCTATTGTTCCAAATTCGAATGTTCGACGAGACGCTCAATGAGGCAACGGTTCGCGTGCTCCAGAGTTTTGGGATGAAAAGTACATTCATCAACCTCAGAGGCTGCTGGAATACGTCTTTCACGTCGTTGGTTAGCACGTTCGTCGGAAATCAAATGAAACGGTGCTGGTACGGTGTAAGCACGGGGCTTGTAATCTTTGGTTTGAGTGAATGCTTTAGCTTCACGCTGCCTAGAAATACTATTAATTTTGATTTCAAGTATCTATGTCTTACCTCCGTTCGTTTTCTTGCCTCTTGGCTAGCTCCTTCAGCTCCAGGAAACGACCGAGGCCACGCACAACCACTGGTTTCTTTGAGGCTTTGACGTCTCGGTTGATTGCAGGAGCAAATGTGCAGGCTTGTAGTTGCTCGAATTCGCGATTCTGGCGCTCATCATTAAGCTTTTGCTCTCGCAAACGACGGGCTAATTCAATTTCTTGCAAGCATGTCTGGACAACGCATTAAGCCACGAAGTAATGTTCGTCGTACTGCAGGATTCCAAATGGGAGTACGGTCTATTGGTGGCAAGTCCGCCAAGTCAGGTTTAAATCGGCATTCAGCTTGCTGCTTTTCTTCCATAGCTTTCACAATACGGGATCGAATTGTCTTTTTCGGTTCCTTCTACCGACAAATAAGTTTTTCCTGTTGAAGCGACTTACTTTGGCCAAGTTTTCAAGTGATGTTGGTCGACCGAGTGCTTTGGATACTGGGTTCAATGCAGGCTTGTGGGGATATTTCGCAAGTTGTGCTTCCTTAAGCTGTTGTTTTGTCATTTCTCGCTTTCGTGGTTCCTAACTCGCGTTAGATGCCTTGATAGCTAGGATCGTACCTCGTAGGTCATGCGGTAGAGAGCAGCGGTTGTTGACTCAATAAGCCGTTTTGGTCGTGTGTGCTGGAGAACTGCATTGGCATTGCCAATACTTGGTCGAAACGGCTTATCTTGGGCTTGGATGTGTTCTTCTAACGCGAGCATGGCTTGAAATTTTTGCTCCATTTGCGCTTGTAGCATCTCCTGCCTCTTCACAAAATCAAGCTTGACGAAATCATTAAACCTCATAAAAATGTCAATCAGGTTACCTTGAACTCGGCTTTGGATTCTACAATAGTTTGGCTTTTGTTGTTTACTTGAGGGCAAAACGAAGGCTCTTGCTAATGGATAGCCCCATCAATTTCGACAATCTTATGAAAAAAACCAACCAGAGCGTTATAATAGGCTTGCACATGCAGTTTCTTCTCTGCTGCTTCCTCTGCGTCAGTGACAAGTCGTGTTGTAACATCCATGGTGGATAAGTCCTGTGTGAGTTGGACACTCTTCGGGTTGATTTCAGGAGCAAAAGTGAGCTCATTTTCGTGTTGAATAGCTTCCTCAAGCTGTCGCAGAAGCTCTTTCTAAGCAGTCTTTAGTGGACATAAAACTCATTGAAGATTACCTTTTGCCTTTGAATTTCGGGTAGCCTTGCATAAATTGGCTTGTGCCCAGCTCGATTGACCAAGTGCTGTGTCTTCAAGTTAATTTGCGGTTTGAATGTGCAAGTAGCTCGCATTTGCTGATCATCCAAGACTTGCTTTACCTTGTCCCTCAGCTCGAATCGCAAAGCACCCTCTACGTGTAAGCGCTCTGCTGTCGCAACTACTTTTGCTTTCTTGGGAGGACTGCAACGAGCGCTCGTTGCTGCTCGTGCCGATGCTTTCTTTTCTGGGGTTTTGACGTCTAAATGCTACAGCTTAGAGGGAGACTTCACTTGGCTTCTCACTTGACGTCGAGGTAGGATGGAATAAGCAAGAGCTCAGCGCTGCGAGCTCTTTGGCAACTTTTTGCCTTTCTCGGGATGCATAGTCGATGCTTTGAGCTAATTCATTTATTCGATTAGGCTTACTGCCCGTTGTTCGCTGCAGTTCCTAAGCAGGAATGTCATGAAATTTCTTACAAGGTAGACGCACTGGGCGAGGGCGAGGAGGCAATATTGTGTGTTGCTTGTTTAACGATTTACGCGGTTTGCAAATATTTGCAAGTTGATTGGGTTTAGCATCAATTGTCTGCCTGGACAGTGTTTGATTGTTTGAAATAATGGTCTCTTGCTCTTCACTTTTCGGTATATCTGGTGGATCTGAAAAGCGCACTGTTCGTTTTAGAGAATGTGCCGGGAGATAGGATTCTTCTGATGGTTCTCTTAAGGGAAGTTGTGGAGGTAAGGGGAGGTTGCCAATATCCGATGCAAAGAATAAGCTATCATTTCCTTCAGTTTTTTCGAGTTCTTTCAGGAAAGACAACTCTACGTTTTTGTCAAGACAGCACAGCTTAGCGAAATACCGTCGTCACTTTCAGCCATATCATCATCATCGCAGTCAAGAGCTGCAGTCGGTGACGGCAATGGGAAAAATGCATTTGAGTCCAAAAAAGTGGAAGGAGATCGAATGTCATCCTGCGGGGTGAGCATTGGTGGTACATTCATGCTATTTTGTCGTACGGCTTGTCGCTCTGCATTCAACTTGGCGAGGATCTCTTTTCGCCGGGATTCACTCATACTTGATGACGAAGTCGGGATCGATCGTGCGTGTATTCCATGGACTAGATATGCTTCGGCTTGTCTCATTTCGTCTTCTACTTGATCTAAATTGATCTCTCTCCGGCTCATCGTGTCGTCCGCGCGCGCTTCCCCGTAATTTCGAAACTGAAGCGATCTTGGAGGGGCATTCGAATCTCCGGATAACAAACTCCCTATTGGTTTCATTATAAAATTAACCTGATTAATATAATGGATCCCTCAAAATAATATTCCTATAAACTTGAGAAAGTACAAGCATTATGCGGATAAATTTGGCGCCAAACTCACAGTTCCTTAAGACGACCAAGATGAAAGAAGAGTGAGAACGAAGTCCCCGTCAAGTCTCAAGAAGTCGCGATCTCACTGCTATTCGTAAGAGATCAAGCTGGTAAATTCCTTGATATGGAATGCGCAACAATTGTGATCCTGGTTTTGAGGTATTGAGAAGCCCTGGGTTCAACATTTGATAATCTATCTACCGCCAGCGAAACATGACTTCTGGAAACACGAGTTGGTTGATGTGAATTGCGACTTGTCTTTGAAGAGACATGGAAAATATAGTTGTCCAAGCTGCCGCCCAAGGTTGCGTTGGATGGGAGAGAGATGGTACTACATTGAGACAAGTGAAGTATTGAATGACGTCATTAATGTTTCAATTGAGTCCATCGATAAACGAGCTGCAGTGGTGGAACTATGCAACTTCGCATCAAGATTTTTTCTTGGGTTGAATTGCATGAGCGACGACTGGCTTTGGGGTCAAATCTCGGACGGTGTTTAATGTGAGGGATGTCGTATGGTGAATAAATTCGGGCATATGCTGTGTGTCAGGTGGTCGGGCCAAAACGTGCTTGCTCAAAGTACAGCGAGTATGCCACACGGGGCCTACATGAATGTTTGAACTATGATAGCTCATGTAACCACAGCTTACTGCATCCTTTGTCAGCGCCAGAGTAATAGTCTAGTGTCAAGTAACCTTTTTCAGGAAACTTGCCTTCACCCAACCACGATTGATTGAGCTGCCATCCTGGTATCGGATCTCCGCGGTTCCAACCATAAGTTTCATTTTGCCAATTTTCACCCTACGAAGGTTTAGCCATGACATGCATGCAATGAGACGCACAGGTTCATTAAGGGCAAGCTGTACAAGCATTTTAGCGACCTCGCGTTGTTCATATATTGAAAGATCAAGCTCGTAGTAAATATCTGGCACAAGTGGACTCCATACGTGCAGCCACCCCACGCGGTACAAGAGCTGTGCGATTTCATCGTCAGTGAGTAGAGGAAAGATCTACGCAGGCCGCCAACCATATACCTTGAAGAATGATCGACCACGGACCTGTTGGAAATTGTACATGTCTGTGATTCGATCGAAGAAGATAAGAAGGACATCAAGACGAGCCGCCTGAAAGGCTCGAGGCCACAAAGTAAAGAATCGTACAGCTTGCTTGACACTTATCCAGCGTGAAGATAATAAATAGTAGAGCTCCATAATCATCCGTCTCACAGTGATTGTGGTCTATTTACAAGATAAGTTGACGTTAAGATCATCCCTGTGACCTTTTCCCCGTTCAGTGTAACTTCAGTCACAGCTGAAATGCCACCTCCAAAGTGAGCTCTGTTCTTTTGCATTTTGAGCATTTGTGTGTAGACGTTTTCATTAAGGACACGGTAGCAGTGTGGAACCTGGCTGTGTGGCAGTTCATCAAGTCCGACAGCATGCATTTTTTCCAGAAATTGTTGAAATCGCTTGGATGACATGGGTTGAATATCTGCTTGTCCGGGTCGTGGCATCGGTCTGCTGGCCATGTGGACAAAATCAAATTCAAGCACTCCAAACTTGGGGATCTTATCACAAAATGCATTTTCTAGACAAATTTCACAAAACCATCATATTCAACTTACCCAAGACAATTGGCTTGCCATTGAATGTTTCATTGCGAAAGCATTGGTAATTGTTGTGCTGAGATGTATCAAACATTTCGTAGCGCTTTTTCCAGAGCATGGTTTTGTTGGATATTTCCATGAGTTTTTTAGCAGCTATGCGATCAAGCGGCTCGGCCATCTCCAGACGATAACGTCCAGTACAAAGGCCAACAATTGGACCAAACGAAAATCGGAGTAGATGCTGCAGCCTACAAGATCGTCAAACAGAGAGCTTTAACGTATTTCGACCTTAATCGCTGTGCACTCGTTGTGATATTGCATTCAATAAGCTGGCATGCGTTAGATGCATCTATCATATGTGGTAAAATGGTAGCCATGGCTTCGACAATGTCAGATCCATCCAATATTGAGTCGATGATCATTTGAGCTTCCCGTTCCTTGAAATACATGCCTATGGAACCAAGTAAGACATAACTTGTCCTTCGAAGCGACAACCATTTTTTGCCATGGCGAGCATTTGAATATGCGAATGGTTGTCCTTAAGATTTCGAATTAAATGCCCGACTGATTCGCGTGTATGAGCCTCTTGATGTTCAGATGGAATATGCAAATCCACAAATTCGACAAGCATTTGGCCCGATGCTGGCACTTCAAATGGTCGATCTGTCGCGAGATCAATCAATTCGCGCTTTGCTTTTGGCAAGACGTTGAACGAAGCCATAAGTTCTGTAAATTCGTTCAGCTCAATCAAGCCTACTCTCAGTTCAGTAGGTATGCCACAGTTAATCCTATGATCGAACCCGTTCCATCGATATCAAATCTGGCAATGAGACGTGAGGCTTCACCAACTTCAGGCTCAATCCCCATACTTATCAT